>VWYH01009955.1:18986-33810 GCA_013399365.1 Pampusana beccarii
TTCGCCCCGCTCCCTCCCGCGCGCGCCGCCGGGCCCCGCGTGTCGGCGGGTGGGGGCGGGGCGGCGCAAGATGTCCGCCACGCGGGGCCTTTGTGTGCGCCGCCCCGCCACGTGCCGCCTAACGCCGCCTCCCCCCCGCAACTCCCCGCAGCAACGAAGGTTTTGGGAACAGTGAAATGGTTCAACGTGAGGAACGGTTACGGCTTCATCAACAGGTGAGGGGGAGCGGGGAGGGGGGGGGCTCCGGGGTGGTGCCTTTGTGGCCGCTGTCACCCCGCGCGGTGACACTTGGCGGGAGGAAGGGGTGACATGTGTCCTGCCCCCTGCGATTTCACCCCGGCTCTTTTTATCCGGTTGGCTTCTCAGGGCGTTAATCTTTGCAAGGACTTTGGTGTCTCAGTGAATTTATTCTCCTAGAATCGTTTTGGTTGGAAAAGCCCCTCAAGCTCATCCAGTCTAACCGTTCCCCACCCCTGGCACTGCCCCATGTCCTGAGAACCTCATCTCCGTCTGTCCAACTCCTCCAGGGATGGTGACTCCAGCACTGCCCTGGGTAGCCTGTTCCAATGCCCCACAGCCTCTTCCAGGAAGAAATTATTCCTAATATCCATATTCTCATAGCGATATTTCCTGCATTAAGATTATTTAATTTTTTACTGGATAGGGGGGTTTAGGGTTGTTTTTGGCTTTTAAGGGCGTAGAAATCTGCTGGCTGTTGGCAAAATATTTGTTTGAACTCCTGTGTGAAGTTCAGTCACCACTACAAGCAAAAATTGCTTAGAGCACTTGGTAGTTAAAATCGTTTTATCTCAAGGAAGCCTAAATGTATGGGAAATGAGCAAAATTCAGATTTATTTTATATTGCAAGACTGGAGTCTATAAGGGGGCTCAAGAAACAAGTGCCTACGAGATTCTTTTCATGGCTGGAGCTGGTTGAGAGAAAAAATGGAACAGTTGTGTAAATACTTAAAATCAGTGTATCAGTGGAGGTATCGGGTAGCAGAGGAGTCCTGGAATCTGCAAAGCAATTATGGAAAAATGGGAATTTTGGGTACTCCAGAGGGGCCTCCTGGGGTTATTTTGCAGATGCTACATTCACTTAAACACCTGGTGTCTCAACCCCACAGCTCCAGAATTTTGGTATAAGACTTGGGAGAGAGAAGCAAGTGTAGATACTGGGGCTGTTATTGGGCCTTTTCTTTATGTTTGGTTTAAATGCTGCTTTTTTTTAAACTGTCTGTTACCTCATGACCCAGTCTGAACTGGCTGCCAAGCTCCCTAATTGCTTTTGTGTCTGAAACTTTTAAAAACTCCACTCGGAGTCTGCCCAGTTTGCATTCTTCACGTAGGTTGTCGTGTGAAATGTCAAATAGCTGTCGGTGCTGTAAGCTTGAGCCTCTTTGGTTTTTATAAACGCTTATAAAGTCGCAGGCCGCAAACTCTCCCTCTAGGGAAGGGTTTTCCTGTTTCCCTCGGTAGTGGAAACGCTCAGCGACTGAGTCAGGCCGGGAAGTAGCAGCAGCGAGTTAAGACATCCCAGTGGCTTCCCCGGACGTTAATTTGGCAGCTGGTTAATCCCTGAGGTTGCCATTTTTAATGAGAAACCCAGCGGGATGTGGTGTTATCAAGAGATGAACGCGGCAGCCTGGGAACCGGCCGGGGGACGTTTCCTGGGCTCCGGGATCTCTGGCTTTGCGGAGCCGCTGCCCTCAGCTTCGCTCCGGCCGGGGCTGCCGGCGGCTCAAATTAACTTTGGAACTAAAATTCAGCTTTGATGTAGGTGCACGTTCACTTCAAGTATTTCCTGTGTTCTTTGAATGTTAAAAGTGCGTTTCTGTTCGGAAAAACGTTTGCGTTCTGAGTAGCTGTCAGTTGTTTCTCACTGTTGGCAAAAATAATAAATGGGTGTGCAGGGCGGTGAGTTGGTCCTCTTGCCATTGCTGGAGCTGCACATTGAGATCTGGCTCTGGATTTAGCACTCTGCTGGTCTTAACAGCGGCGTTTTCTTAATCTGCTCATCTGATTAATTTTTTAAAAATTTTTTTATGGATTAAAGATGTTGAGGAGAGAGTCTTTTAGTGCAAAGATGAGTTAAAGGGCTTGTTAAGCTTTCAGAATGGGAGTTTCTCTTGTGCCATTTCAGATTTTCTCTGAGAAAGTGGTCGCTGTGACACTGACACCACCCTTGGAGCTTCCCGCTGTCTGGAAAACACCGTCAGGAATCGCATGGGCAGGCGCTGGGCTTCACCATTGACCCAGATACTTGGATTTTTTTTTTAATTAACCATGTCTGCACCTTGAGCTGTGTTTGTGTAACCGAGTCGTTTGTTGATCTAAATCTCCAGTGTCCTCTTAAATGGAAACTGCGTTTTCAAAAGGACTTTAAAACCAAATATCTGGGATGATTGTCCAGAATGGAACTTGGCGAGAGCGCAGTGTCCACACTTGCAGAGCGCACACGCGAGCTCTTCCTACCACCGTTTGTCAGTTCCCAGTGAAGGAAGATGCCAAGGTTTTTTATGTTTTTCCCTGAAAACCTGTTACTGGGCTTTTCTGAAGGTTTTTGGCTTTTGGAGCATCTGGTACGAGATGTTGCGCTGTGAGGAGGGAAGTGTTGAAGCTCCAGCTTTGCAAGGGCTCCTGGGTGCTGATCAGGCTGCTCTGCTTGGTTTCCTTTTCCCATAACCTTTGAGGCTTGAAGGCATCAATTCCCTGAGGAAACAAGGGGACTTATTTTTACTGGTGCTGTCTGATAGAATTGCCATAGTTAGAGTTTTTGGAAGATTGAGTAGATTTGTAGATGGAGTTTTTGGAAGAGTCTTAATTGTCATCTTGATGCCTTAAAGCCAGTGGTGAGGAACGCTTGGCCGTATCTTTAAAAACAAGAATTCTTTATCCTGTTTCTTGTACCCGTAACCTTTCCCATTAGTCCTGAGCACGTTTTAACACCAGCTTTGCTTTGCGATGTTCTTCACCAGTCATTCTAGGAAATAAAAGCCACTTCGCTACTGATTCAAACCGTTGTGCAGACTAATGAAACTAACGCTGCAGCAAGGGTGGGTTGGTGTGGCTGTGAGTTTGTTGTGAGCGGTGGAAACGGCGCATCCAGCTCAATCGCAGAGCTTCCCAGACCTCATTGGTACCGCATTGTGTTGTCCGGCCTCGGAAACTGCGCTGTGAGAGAGGCTTTGGGGTCCATGGAGGTGTAGACTTGAGCTGTTTGCTGTTTCTTGGGAGGAGAGAAGCTCGAGGTTTCCCTCTCTGCGCTCACAAATGCGACTTGCCTGACCCTGCTGCTGGAGCGCTGGGCGCTCCTTAAATGAAGGGAACGTGGAGGCTGAGGGGATGCGACTGCAGAGATCATGCAAAGCTGTGGTACCACACAGCCTCTGTCAGAACTGATCATCTGGCCACTGTCAGGTGTTCTTTTCTTCTCCAGACGTGCCCCTGGGTGGGGTGGGATGAGCCGCGGGTGTGCAGGAAGGAGAAGGAACCGTTTCCGTGTGACTCGGTGCTCTGAGCCTTGCTCACGCTGCGTGACCCTCTCTTTATTCAAGCAGTGAGCTGCTGGGGCTGGTTGGGAGTTGGTGCCAACAGCTGCTTGTCTTGGCAGTTCTGTCCCCACCCCGAACAAGCACATTTTTAAACTGGGCTACCTTACTGTGCCTTTCATACATGAATTTCAATTTCCTGTTGTCTTGCAGGAATGACACCAAGGAAGATGTGTTTGTCCATCAGGTAAGATTCCTTTGAAACCGAAACACGTTCCCTCTGAAACTCGCTGCGCGTGACCTGTGTGAGTAGAACCAAAGTTGGGAAAGGGCCTCGCGTTTTCCGAGAGCTGTTACCTGAACACGAACAACCGTTTCTTGCTATTGGGTTGCAAGTAGAGCCTGCATGTGGCTGGGGCTTTCACGCACCCACGTACATCTATGGGGAGGACACGAGATACAGGCTGGCACTGTAACGTGATGGAAATCGCGCGCTCTGCTCGGGGATCGCTGCAGTCCCGGAAAGCTGCCTTGTGGATTCGCACATTTGTTAGTAAGTGGATGGAAATGAAGTTAAATGAAAAGCTTGGAGCAGGGAGGGAAATTAGTTGGGCGGTAATAGGGTAATAGCCTGTAATAATAGAAGTGCCAGTGAAGGTATTTTTGTTTTTTAGGCAAAACTGATATGGAATTTATTGCTCCAGGCTTTCAGTGAAAGTCTGCAAATATTTTAATAGGTACTTTTTCAATTTAACAGATGCGTACTCTTATATAACGTATAGTAAGCGTGTAAACCTTTGGAAACTGGACCAGAGTGAGACTGCACACCACACCTGGGATTATTTTGTGGCCTTAGTTTAGTCCTTGGTCTAACCTGGCAGTCTGTGATCAGGTCTGGGTTTGCACCCTGGCTCAGGATCTCCTGTTGTGACGCAGCCCACAGAGAGTTTTGGTGGAGCTTGGTTTACTTTGGGCATTTAGGAGTCCGTGGATTGTTCTTTTGTTTCCAGTTGGGGATATATTGCTGGTGGTGTAAACAAAGGGAGGAAAAAGGAACCCTTGGGAAGTGGTTTGACTCGAGTTGGATTTGCCAGCTCTCTTGCTTGGGCTTTGTCTGAATTCACCTGTGATTACAAACAAATGCTGCTGCATTTTAAAGGTTATTCTGTCACGGGTAGCGGAGAAAGGCCAAACAGCTCTGCTCTGTGTGTGTGTGTGAGGAACCTGTGCCCTGTGAGGGCTGTCGGGCCGCGGTTGTGACCTTGACTCACCAGTCACATCTCGGGACTTGTCCTGTAACTACTGTTACGTTTCTAAAAGCGCAGTTTGGCAGTGATTTGTTTTAATGTAAGAATTTTCATGATAAAACAGCTTTTGGGGTCTCATCTGAAAGAAATTGGCTTGGTTTAGGAGTTAAAGCTGTGTCTGTGTTTCACCATCCCCATGATCAAGCTTGGCTATTAACGCAGCTACTCTTGTAATAAGGTTTCCTGTCTTTCCCCAAAACTGCTGCTTTATAGGGTGAGACTTGTGGGCATGTGTTTCCGTAGATTTTGTTCCATTTAGGGAACAACTCCAGTCAGATTCTGCTGCTGGTATTTTTTATAAAGTTGTTACGCTTGGATTAGTGTTCAGTTCAAGTATTTGATAAGCAGAACGTGGCTGAGAGTGGTGCCTATTAACTCATCGGGCAAAAGTGGAATCTAACGCTGAATAGTGCAGAAAATTGTCTTTTTCAGTAGAGTCGTTTAGTGTGCGGGTACAGATACAAAGGCTTGTCTGGTGCTGATGCCTTGGGAAGATTAATCCTTGATGTATCGTACACATATAGAGTAGATTTATAATTAATTGGTAAATGCTGTGGCTGAAGCGATGGTGTTGAAGCCTCGGAGAAAAATACCCTCTTAATTTCTGGCTATGGTTGGGGACAGCCTGGCTGGCACACACCGTGTGCTGCAGCAGGTTGGAAATCAGAAATGCTTACATATCGGTGTGTATACGTCAGAGGGATGTATAGATGCTGTGGGCTGTTCAGTGCTAAGCTCTGGTAGTGACACTATGGGCGGTGCGTGTTGTGGGGGTTGGTTTGTTTTCAGGCCGCTTTTTCAGCAGGCAGCGTGTTGACAGATGTTTCTAGTCAGCTGGTACGCGTTTCGGATGGGCCAGAACTATAGTAATACAGTTAATTGTATGGCTTCTTGAATTTTCATGGTGGTTTAATTGCTTTTTCAGGAATACAGGTCTTCCTCTTAAGATACTAAAAACTCAAATTCCTTAATCTTTTTTTCTTAATTCTTCAGATATGCTAAGTAGTATTTTTGTGCTGTGCCTGTAAATGTAATTCCGTGATATTATGTTGTCAGACTGCCATAAAGAAGAATAACCCCAGGAAGTACCTCCGCAGCGTAGGAGATGGAGAGACCGTGGAGTTTGATGTGGTTGAGGGAGAAAAGGTAAACGCGTCTCCGGGGTGTTGGGGCGCGTGCGGAAAACTTGGTCTGCAGGCTTTGCTGTGGTGCCTGCGGTTTGAGCCGATGCCTCATGACATCCAGGGAGATGAATGGGGTTTTTTTTGTTGTTGTTGTTGCTTTGCAATGTGGATGTAAATCGCCGCTAAATTATATTTTGCTGTAACTGTGATGCTGACTGCTCACCCGCTCTCTGCTCCGCAGGGCGCGGAGGCAGCGAATGTGACAGGTCCCGGTGGAGTTCCAGTGCAAGGCAGCAAATACGCAGCAGACCGTAACCATTACAGACGATATCCACGTCGTAGGGGTCCTCCACGCAACTACCAGCAAAACTACCAGAATAGTGAGAGTGGGGAAAAGAACGAAGGAGCAGAGAACATCCCGGAAGGTCAAGGCCAGCAACGCCGTCCCTACCGCAGGCGGCGGTACCCACCTTACTATATGCGTAGGCCCTACGGGCGTCGACCACAATACACCAACCCTCCCGTGCAGGGAGAGATCGTGGAGGTAACGTTTGCTTAAAACCTGACGCTAAACTGCTCCGATTCCTTTGGAGCGGGGCAATGGACGCAGCTTTGTGCTGCTTTTGGTAGACGCTCAAGGTGGTTTTGGTGCGGTTTGGCGGTAACGTGAGTAAAAGGAGCAGATGTCAATAAGCTGAAGGTCTTAATGTTGCAGCTTTTAAAAAACTCTTTGAATTTGTGTTAATTTCCCGTGTGATTAACTGGAAGAAACACAAATTCTACCAGCGTGCGCTCTCACCTTGTTGTATGGCACAGGCTTGGCCTGGCAGCCGCTTCCTCCTGACGTGACGCGTTGTGGCGTTACCAGCTGCCGCGTGTGGCTGAGATGGTTTGTTGCCTCGTGTCCTCCAGGGTGCTGACAACCAGGGTGCAGGAGAACAAGGCAGACCAGTCAGACAGAACATGTATCGAGGTTACAGACCGCGATTTCGCAGGTATGCCGCGCATCAACTTTTAAAAAATTGCTTATTTTTTTTAAACCTTGCCTTTTAGCAACAGAGCCAGAACATGGCGATGGTCAGATGCTGCATTGTTAAAGCCTAGCTTGACTTTCAGGGGTCCTCCTCGTCAAAGACAGCCTAGAGAGGACGGGAACGAAGAAGATAAAGAGAACCAAGGGGATGAGACCCAAAGTCAGCAGCCACCTCAACGTCGGTACCGTCGTAACTTCAACTACCGACGCAGACGCCCAGAGAACCCTAAACCACAAGATGGCAAAGAGACGAAGACAGCCGAACCACCAGCTGAGAACACGTCCGCTCCCGAGGCCGAGCAGGGCGGGGCTGAGTAAACACCGGCTTAACATCTCTACCATCATCCGGGTGCGTGGCCGGGGCTGCTTCAGCCTATGGCTTTATTTTCTTTTGCTGCTTTCCTTTAATTTTTACCCAAAAAGGTTTGGACAGTTCTTACTTCTGCTGGAGTGTCTGCAGAACCGAACTCTGAGAGTTTGCCGTACAAGTGCTGATTAATTGGGAGGACTCGGTTACCAGGTTGAATTTTTGTTGATGGATTCGCTGCCTAGAGTGATATTAAGCTTAAAATCCTGGCAGTGCTCAGTAGTTTGGCCTTTTTCCACCCAGAAATAGTAATTTAAGCAGTGCTGGGTTAGTGACTTGAAAGGAGCTGGGGAGAAACAGGTCCTGGCACTTCTGGGCTCTGTTACTTCTCCACCCCAAATGGGAGGTGAATCGCATTAGGACCTCTAAGCATTAATTTCTAGAAAGCCGGTGCACAGTTTGCAGAAGTGTCTCAGTAGCAGCTTTTTGTCTTACAAAAATAAAAAGGCACTGGAAAAACTGGTGGGGGCGGTGGTTGCGGCGCGGAGGTGCCGCTGTGCTGCTGCTCGGGAGCGTCGCGCGACGGTCGGTGTGAAAACGTCGCTTTTGTCGCAAGGCAGACGGGCTGTGACCCGGCACTGGTTCAGTGCTGTCGGCTGAGGGACAGTTTTGTTACTTTGGGAGTATTTTTTTGTTGGTAGGACTCCTGTTCATTTTTCTGGCGCTTTCCTTGTCTGTCCTCCCTCTCTATTCGCTCTCACCGGTGTTCAGGTCCTGTTGCTGGTGTCTCACCCATCGCTCTGCCTGGGCGGGGAAACACCCACGTGGGCTCTGCTGGGTGACAAATGGGACACAGGAGCTGGGCCGGGGGGTGGTTTGGTGGCAGCAGCACCCCCGACCTCCCCCATTTTGGGGACTCATTCCTGGGGGGCTGAGCTGCTGCCGCATTTGTGACTCGGTCCCTCTTCAATCCCCACTGCGGTGTTTTCTGCTCACTTGCTCTGAACCTTTGCCTGATCCCGCTGCTAACACCAGCTGGATGAATTCTTCATGTCGCGGCTTCCACCAAACCCCAGGATGACACTTGCCTTGGTTTTTTTCTGTCTGTTGATGTTATTGGAGACTATAAATTGTGGTTTCTGTGGTCTGGGCAGCGGCTTTCAGAAGCCGCAGGTAGAGAGATCTGCTCCTCGGTGCCTGCTGGAGACGTTTGGCGCGTCCTCCCGCCTTCCCAGGCCCGCGGCACTGCCCGGCTGCGGAGAGAGGTGCCAACCGTGCTCCTCTGCACTTCCAGTTAGTGTCGTCTCTTCCCCCGAGTCCTTTGCGTTCATTTTGCGGGGAAAACCAGCCCTTTTGGTCGCTGGCGGTGACAGGGGGGGGAGTCAAACGGGCTGATAAACGAGCTGTAGTTGATGAGGATTTTTCTCTGTGTGAGTTGTCTGAGTGAGAACCTGTGAATTAATTGCAGGTGAATCTTGGTAGACAAAACCCCCGTGGAACCCCCTGACACCTGCCTGATCATCCTTTTTTCCTCTTTTTCAGTTTAGTCATCAAAGAAAAGACTTAAGAAATGAAGAAGAAAAGAAAATGAAATTCCAGCAATAAGAAATGAACAAAAGAATTGGAACTGAAGACCTTAAGTGCTTGCTTTTTGCTGTTGACCAGATTACTAGAACTATCTGCATTATCTATGCAGCATGGGGTTTTTATTATTTTTACCTAAAGAAGTCTCCTTTTGGAAACTATAAACACGTTTTTTAAAAGCCTGTTTTTTCTCAATATACCTTTAAAGGTTTTTAAATTGTTTCATATCTGGTCAAGTTGAGATTTTTAAGAACCTCATTTTTAATTTGTATGAAATATACACCTGATTTTTTCAAGTCAAACTGCAAGCATCTGTTAATAAAGGTCTTAAAGAATTACCTTGTGTGCTTGGTCCTTTTAAACTCACTTTTGGCTGAAAGGGTTTAAGTTAAGTGTCCGTAAAAGGTTTGGGGGGAAAAAATCACAGCTCAGACCCTGCTGGGGGACAGCAAGTGGTCACTAACTCTTGGTTTCTGTCACACAGCTTTAGCCATGGCATTTTTGTCATTTCTCAGGTCTCTGGGTTGTTGCTTCACCCTGCACCGATAACACGGATGGACTCGCGGCACCGCTTGGGGGTGTTTCTGCATCCCACCCAAAGCAGGAGCTGCAAAACGCCAGAGGTTTTGCTGCCTTTTGGTTTCGTGTGAGATTGGGAGTGACATCCCCATCTTCCCTGGGGACAAACACCCTGGGGGGACCCTTGGGGCTGTCCTGGGTGGGGGTGCAGGTGTTTTGCAGCCTGAAGGGGCCACCAAAGCGCTGCTGCGAGTCTGTCCTGCGCCTTCCTATTGCAGGGACTGTAGCCCTGAGGGAACGTCTGCTCAGGCTTGTTCTGCTGCCTTTTGGGGTGACAAAATGTGGATTGGGGACCTTTCTGCCCCGTGTCCCTGCGCTGCGGCAGCTTCTGCAGGTGGGTGGGAAGGGATGGGGGCAGAGACCGAGCAGCCAGCAACGGCCATGGGTGCTTTGATTTCTGCTTCGTTTTTCTAATGGTTTGCAAGAAGGATGATAATTCATTTGGAAAACAAAATTCCATTGTTTCGATTTAAAAACGCAGCTTTGCAGGTCGAGCACCTTCCTCCGGCTTCACCCCGGCCTGTGCCGGACGTGTGGCTGCGGTTCATGCACCAGTAACCCCAGGGCAAGCAGAAAAACTCCCAACTCCACCAGCTTTACCTGGTTTTTAAGTGCAAACCTCGTAGCCGCTGGATTTCTGAGCGTGGGGCGGTTTCCATGGGCCGGAGCCAGCGGTGCCGCCAGCCACACGGAGTCAGTGTTGCTCTGCGCAGAAAGGACTTCCCACCCCATTCCTCCCAAGCCGCAGTGATTTCCCAGTAGCTCTTTGACCCTCAGTGTCCCAACAGCTTCCCCGGGGTACTTGCGGGCATCTTTTCTTAAAGTGACGCTTTTTTGGGGTTTATTTTTGTGAAACCGGGCTGGAATTGGGGAAAGGAGCCTCCTACGCGAGTGATTTCTGCAGCACTTTTGCTTTTTTTGCCGCTGCTGATGCCACAGCTCCCGCAAACCCTGTGGTTGGAGCGGTAAAGCAACGGCCGAGATGTCCCAGTCCAGGTGACGCTTTAATGGGGCCAGGCGTGGGGAGCTGGCCCATCACACGCGGGAGGCCACGGCGTACATCTTGCTGGTGGCCGATGGGCCGTGGGGCTGGGGAGGCCTCCGGGGTCGCTGGTGGCTGCCGGGCTCTGCCAGGGGAGAGTTGGGTTGTGTCACAGCGTGGGGACCCGGTGGGACAGGTGACCCCGGGCAGCCAGCGCTGTGGAGTCGACTTCACCCCCTGGGGCCAGGCTGGGGATGACGTGTGGGGAGGTGTCACCCGCCCCACGTCCCTGGTGGTGGGATGGGTACGCACATGGATTTCCACTGGCACCTCCCTGCAGCCGCCGGCTCAGGCTTTGGTCACAGTGACCAACGTGGTCACTGCGTTCGTTGGACGTCAACGCGCCTCCACCAGGACCTCCAGGTCCCGCAAATGTGGATGGAGCGTTCCCGCGCCCCCTCCGCACCCTCACGGGTCCTCATCCTGCCCTGTCCTGCCCTGCGTGACCCAACCTCCCCAGCCAGGGCGCACGGGCCAGGCACGAAGGGGTTCACCTCCGTTTGTCTGGACCCCATGAGAAGTTCCTGCACCCCCCGAGCTCCTCCTTCACCCACACACATCCCTGGGGGGCAACAAGCTCCTTGGGCTGTGCCGGGGCAGACTGACCGGTGCAGGCGCAGAGGCAGCAGGTCAGCAGGACGGACGCGGCGAAGCAGCCGGTGGAGCCGGCCATCCCCAGCCAGCACGACCACCCGAAGTCGTAGTGAACGCCCAGGAAGATGTTGCGTGACACCAGCATGGCCCTCTCCACGTAGACGTCCACCGCGTACCACACGGAGCCCACGAGACCCAGGATGCCTGGGAGGAACGGGGCCGGTTACGGAAGACCCATATGACCCCCCCCGTTGTCCCCAGGTCTCCTCTGAGGGGGTGCCCCCAGCTCTCAGCATCCCCCCCGCTCCCCGTGGGACACAAGGTCCGTCCGGCCCTTGGCTCTCCCGGCCACGCACTCCCGATGCCGAGGGTGACGCCGGCCCCGTAGCACATCTTCAGTTTGACACGCGGGGCCTCCCTGAGGAACTTGACGCAGTCCAGCCCAAGGAGCAGCGCAGCCAAAGCCAGGCCGGCCAGGAGGTCTGCGGAGATCAGCAGGGTCCGCGTCACCACGATCTTCACTGGGAAGGAAAGGAAACCAGAAAGGGGCCTGAGGAGTGGTCAGAGGACCTGGTGTCCCCACTCCAGACTGGTGCCCGTGTCCTTGCAGTCACCAAACTCACCAGTGGGCTTGTCCATAGGAGGTATCTACATTGGGACCCACCAACCCTGTGTTTGCCGCGTGCTGTAGGCAAAGCGCTCACCAGGCTCAGCAGAAACCTCGCACCAGGGCTTGATCAGCTCCTCATTAGACCAGCTCAAGAAACCGATCAACTTAAGGTGTGCCAATCAGCACCCGGGACGTGGTCACCTACTCAAGACCTTCCTGCCCAGGCTTGGACAGAAGATGCTGCTGTCCAAACTGTCGGGTGTTTTTTCACTCCAGGTTGTGTAGCTGCTGTTTTGAAGAGCAAATATCAACATGCTGGTGACAGATGTGAGAGCTGGCACGGGTCACATCGCCAGCTGTGTGCAGTGGGACTTCTCCCTACAAAGCTTTGTCTCCAGACTTGGTCCGTGCTGCCTCTTGTTCCCTTCTCCGCTGCCCGAATCCGGGTTGTCCCGTGTCACCACCCCACACAAGGGCTCTTCTGTGCAGGGCCTGTGCAGGCCAGAACTCCCCATACGGCCACGAGGCCTTGGCCAGGACCTCACCCCATATGTGACATCAGTGGGGTTGCAAATCCCACCGCGTGCTGGAGGGCAGGAGCTGTGTGTCACGACACCTTGGCTGTGAGGTGACGCAGCTTCGTGGCCTCTCCTGCTCCGTGACCCTGTGACAGACCCCGCTGGACCACGGGTTGCTGTCCAGGCTGTGCTGGTGGGGCAGGAGACCAAGCGGAGCCCGGGCCTGCGTTGCTATTGCTGAAGGTCAGGGCTTTGCAACGAGGATCATCTCGAAAAGGAAGAGGGAAAAATCTCAGCCGTGAACTTGAAAACCGCCTCCAGGCCGTGGCAGCTTACCTGGGTGGTCAGCCAAGATGGAGTCGTACTGGTCACAGGTCCTGACCCCGTCCTGCATGTTGGTGACACATTCCCTCCAGAGCCCCCGGCATTTGTGACTCACCTGGATGGAAGAGGAAGGCACTCAAGCGCAGAGCATCCCAACTCCCTGGGACCTCCCAGCCCAGCGAGGCGGGTCTTTGGGCTCCCTCAAACGCAGCTGGACACATCCCATGTCTTGTTCTGTCTCCTGCTCCAGCATTTCTCGCTGCCTCTGATCCTCTAATTCCCTGACTCACGAAGAAAGCGGCAGGTTTGTCCCACCACGTCCCCTTTCCAAGCCCGTGGAGATGTGGTGCAACCCCATGTCTCAACCCAGTGCCCACGGGGTGCTGGTGAGGCCAAACCTCAAATCCTGGGGGCAGTTTTTGGCCCCTCACGCCAAGAAAGGCCTTGAGGTGCTGGAGCGAGTTGAGAGAAGGGAACGGAGCTGGGGAAGGGGCTGGAGCACAAGTGTGATGGGAGCGGCTGAGGGAGCTGGGGGTTCAGCTGGAGAACAGGAGCTGAGGGGAGACCTTCTGATCTCTGAACTGCCTGAAAGGAGCTTGGAGCCAGGGGGGTCGGGCTCTGCTCCCCAGGAACAAGCGCCAGGAGCAGAGGAAACGGCCTCAAGTTGCACCAGGGGAGGTTGAGGTTGGATGTGGGAACAATTTCTTCCCCAAAGGGCTGTGGGGCATTGGAACAGGCTGCCCAGGGCAGTGGGGGAGTCACCATCCCTGGAGGGTTGGACAGACGGAGATGAGGTTCTCAGGACATGGGGCAGTGCAGGGGTGGGTTATGGTTGGACTCGATGGTCCTGAGGGGCTTTTCCAACCAAAATGATTCTGTGATTCTAGAACCCCGTGGATGCCAAGGCACCCACGCTGAGGGTGGTCTCTCTCTCACCTCCAAGCTGTCATCAGCGTTCACCATCCAGCAGTCGGTGCACGTGGCCAGGAGCAGGAAGAGGGTTGAGAGCAGAGCGAGGCCAAACGCCGTCATCTGCAAGGCCGCGCTCATGGGGTCACCTGCAAGGGCACAGAGACATCAGCTGCCTCAGCCCTGGCTGCTTCCCACATACCTGATCCACCAAGAACCAAGTGCCACCCAGGCCAGGGTGTCTCCTACGAGTCGTCTGGGGCCCATCTCATGGTCCCTAACGCTGCCAAAATGCTCTGATACCCTCAGCTGAGGTTGGGCCACCAGGTTCGCACGTAGACGGGGTCCTCAGGGATCCCTTAATTTTGCAGCGGAGACACCCATGCTGGGTTGTTCTCTAGGTGCCCTCTCTCCCAAACAGACCACCTGAAGATGCCAACTTGCCCTTTGGGCATCTGGGCTGCTGGAAACTATTGACAAACACCAGCTGCTGACAAGACCTGTGATCGGAGCATTTGGCTCCTGATTTCCTGGGGTTTTCTTGATGCCTCCATCCCCATGAACACGTGATTTGGTGGGAAGATAACTGCTTTTACTTGCCTTTTTTTTTTTTTAAGAAAATCAGTGAAATATTGAAACATCCATGCTGGAGCACAAGCTCCTGTGGAGATGTCCCAATCTGAAGCCCGGAGAAAGCATCTCCCATGAGGGAGGTGGACGAGGGCGGCTGGGCCTTGATATGGGTGCTCTTGAGGAGCTTTTCCAAGGACCAGAGGGGACGGACCATCCGTTTTCCACCCTTGCCAGAGATGGAGGGTCATTGCAGCGAGGCGAGCGGTGCCCAAGGTGTGGGGCAGAGCACACTGTATCTCCAGGGCCTGGCCACGAATCCCACCTCGGCGCATTCCGCAGCCCAAGTTGCTGAATATTTTAGCGCTTGAAGTTGCAACCCTTTGGGCAGGGGGTTCCCAGAAGGGGGTTAATCAATGTGGTTGAGTGGCCGGGGTTAATTATCGCAGGGTGATGACCCTTCGCCGTGGCCGGGTTTGTGACGTTCAGCCAGACCCTGCCCACCTATGGTATGTTCGTCCCTGTGACACCCAACACGCACCATGTCACCGCTCACCTTTTTTTAAATTTTAATTTTAAATTTTGTTAAATTTCCCAAGCTCCCTTCTGAACTAACTCTCTGTAACCTTGTTTTTTTTTTTTTCTGCTAGACCCTGGCTGTTTTGGAGCCTTTGAAGAAGTTTGAGTTGTATAAAAAATAAAAATAAAAGGAGGGAATGAGGAAGGGAAGGAAGGAAAAGGAAAGGGGGAAGGGAAAAGGAAAATGAAGGTAAATGAAAGAAAGGGAAGGAAAGGAAAGGGGAAAGGAAAGGAAAGAAGGAAAGGAAAGGAA
>VWYH01009955.1:44928-55700 GCA_013399365.1 Pampusana beccarii
CCAGAACTGGACACAATATTCCAGATGTAGTCTCACCAGGGCAGCGCAGAGGGGCAGGAGAACCTCTCTGACCTACTGACCACCCCCTTCTCATCCAGCCCAGGTACCATTGGCCTTCCTGGCCACAAGGGCCCAGTGCTGGCTCATGGTCATGATGAATGCCGAAATGCTGAAATCCTGTGTGGTGTGAAGCCACCTGCCCCACTGGAGGCACCACCAGAGCTGCCCATCTTCCCAAACCAGGCTTAGGGATGAGCTCCCACACTCCCAGTTGGGAAGGAGCAGGTTATGGAGCAGCAAGGAGGTCTCCAAGGAAAGGTCCAAGTCCAGACCACCCCAGCTGTTGGAGGGGCCACAGGCAGGACAAGAAGCTGAAGGAGACCTCATCTCCTAGGGCTGTGCTCCCCTAGGCCGCGCTCACCGTCGATGGCCGTGCGGCACACCAGGTGCGAGTAGGAGAAGTGGAGCGGGACCTCCAGGCGGAAGTAGGACTCCATCATGTGCCGCACCTTCTCCGTCACGTTGTAGTAGAGGTAGGCGCTCCGCAGGGGCACCTTGCCCTCCTGGCCCAGCTGCGGGGGACAAGGGGACACGGGTTCAGCCCTGGGCACCTGCCCATCTTCAACCCCCTGTCCTGCTCTCCACAGCCTGTTTCTCCCCGACCCCAGAGCCACCCTGACCTTGAGGGCCTTGAGGACGGTCACACCGTAGAAGGTCTCGCTGGGGGTGTGAGGAGACGTCTTCCCACGATAGCCATCCCCGGCTGACGCAGCCGCCTGCAAAACCCAGCTGGTGTTACTAGTCTGAGCAGCTGGGTGGGACCCATCAGCATCCCTGGCCCCATCCTACATTGGTGAGTCTCTGCAGCTCCCGGCACTCCTCGTCGGAAAGTACTCCGTCCACCACGACGCGCTGGGAGCCGTTCAGGGTTTTGGAGTTCATGGTGACGCTGGCCCCTTTGTACACCAAGGGGCCACCTGTGGCACAAACGGGTCAGGAGGACACAGGGATGGGCGCCACCAACCCTGGAAGCTGTAGTCCTGCCACCACCCACGTGGAGGGACCGCGAGCTGGCAGCAGGGACATGGAGGTCCCCATCCCACCTCACCCCCCGGCACTCTGCACCTTCTCGGATGAACTTGCTCATATCGGCAGACTCCTTGGCCTTCTCCTCCACCAGCGTCTCGATCTCCTTCATGAGGTTGCCGATCTCCTCCGAGATGCGCGCCGCCGTCTCCCGCTCCGCCCTGGCCGTGTGGCAGCCATCAGGTCCACCCCACTGTCCCCGCGTCGGGAACGAGGGGCACCAGGACAAGGGCAGGACAAGTTGTCTCCAGGGGCCGGTGACAAAGCCCAAGGCTGGAGAGAGTCACCTCAACGCATCCCTCACCCTGAGCTGCTCGGGATGACCTGCCCATCCCCATCACTCCGAGGGTCAATGAGGAGCGAAGTTCTGGTCTCCAGCAGCCCCTCCCAGCCCCAACACCAAAACCCTCTCTGGCAGCAGCTCCACGGCCGCGGTCTTTGGCCAGACCCCAGGAGAAGAAGGGGTCCGTCCCCTTGGTCCCCCCGTTGGGTGGGCTTGGCCATCAGCCTGGGAGACCACTCACTTTTGTTTCTCTCGCAGCCTTTTCGGTATCACCTCTTCGGGTGTCCATGTGTCCTGCAGCCAGAAGAACAACAACATCAGGAGCTGGAGGAGGGTCTGGGACAGAGACCCCTCGTCCCTTCCCACCCGGCCACTGTGTCCAGCCTGGCCCAGCACCACCCACCGGGTCCACGAAGGGGATGCCGAAGACGTCGTAGCTGAAGAAGAGCAGCTCCTTCTCCATGAGGCTCCGCTGGCGGTACGCCTGGATCTCCTGTCGAGAGGGACAGACGGACGGGCTGAGGGGACGGCCAGGGGGCTCCAAAAAGCCCCGAGTGAGGGCAGGAGGGTGCAGGGTGACATTGCTCCCATGGTCCTCCCTCCAGCCCTGGCTCCTGGTCCCTCTGGCTCCCCCCATCCTGCAAGAACATCCCTGTCCCTGGGGAGAGGACAGGGGAAACCGAGGCACAGGCACATCCCTCCTGCAGGAAGATCTTGAGAAGCCGATTCCCTTCCCTGCTCTCCCTGACGTGGGGCAGACACCTCCAGCCCAGCCTCCCACCTCCCAGGTAGCACCTGACCTGGCTATTTTGAGGCCAGATCGCATTTTTAAGCAATTTCCCTTCAGCTGTAGAAGCCTGGAGCAGAGATGGGCCCAAGTCTGTCCATCTGCCCCTTGCAGACCTCTCCCACAAGAGCTGCTCTGTTCCTGGAAGCCATCAAACCTTCACTTGCCCAAAGGTATTTTGCGAGAGATGTTTTTCAGTCCCTCAGCTGCTCTCCAGCCTGCTGGGTCTTGTGTCCACCTGTTCCTCTCCTTCTTGTCACCAAAGGGTGGCCGGACCAGAGCAGACCCATCACGAACAGACCCCAAAACCTCTGCACAGGTTCTGAGCCCCAGGAGGGGACAAGATGTCCCTGCAATGGCTCATCCAGCCGGTCACTCACCTCTCGGGGCTGGATGGGTCCTGCCAGCTTTTCCCCCAGGACCGCGGTGTAATAGGCCAAGTTCTGGTTCATCACCTCGTCGTTTGGGAAGAACAGCAAATAGGTTTTGGCGCATTCAATGGCTTTTTCGTAATTCTCATCTGCAAAGAGAAACAGGGTTGTTCCGGCACATCCAGGAGCATCAGAGACTGAGTGAATATGGAGAAGGAGGAGAAACAAGAGAGAAAGTCCTTGTTGTTCTCCAAAGGGTCTCCCAGTTGGGCAGATACCCTGAAGCAAAGACATTTGCTCCCACAAAAGCAAAATTAAGAGTCCGAGGCGCTCTCCTGCCTCCAAAAATCATCTCACCAGACATTGGGGCCACTGTTTCTTCTGGCTTGGTGAACATCTCGAAGCCCATTTCCAGACAGCAAGACCCAACCATTCCCAGGCTAACCTGCAATTTCCAGCCACTCAAGCACCCTGACCTACTTCAGTCTCCAGGATTGCAGCCTTTCCATCTTCTCAGACTTCATAGGTTTTTTTTTCCCTCCTTTTGGAGAAATTGGCACAGAAAGAGTTTAGATTTTTCTAAGGAGGTGAATAAAATAGAAAATAAAATTTGGTATATTTGCCTGGGTTATAACTAACTGTTAGAGGGGGAAGATGCCTCTGTGGTTTGGAGCAAGGGGTGGACAGCTGGCAGGAGGAAAAGAAAAATGCTTCTCTAGGCTGTTATTTCACTTGGATCGTGAAGCTGCCCGGGAACTGAGCATCTCAAGTGACATGGAGGGTCCTTGCAACCAGGCCCAGCAAGTGCCAGCTCTTTTGTGGGACATTTCAGGCTGGAGGAGCAGCCCTGTGTGAACCTCCTGAAGATCAACAAGGTCAAGCGGAAGGTCCTGCACCAGCATCACTGGGGAGTGGAGGGGTTTGGAACCCGCGGGGAGAAGGACTTGGGGGTGCTGGTGGATGGAAAATGGGACATGAACTGGCAAAGTGCACCTGCAGTGGCAGGACAAGCGGCAATGGTTTTAAAAAGAAAGAGGGCAGGTTTGGGATGGCTAAAAGGAGGAAATTTTTTATGCTTAGTGTGGTGAGACGCTGGAATAGGCTGCCCAGAGAAGCTGTGGATGCCCCATCACTGGAAGTGTTCAAATTCAGGTTGGAGAGAGCTTTGAGCAACCTGATTCAGTGCAAGGCATCACAGAAGCACAGAACCCCAGGCTGGCTGGGTTGCAGGACCCCTGTAGATCCCCAGCCCAGCCCTGCTCACAGGGGCACAGAGCAGATCACACAGGATCCCAGGCGGGTTTCAATGTCTCAGAGGAGACTCCACACCCGCTCTGGGCAGCCTGGGCCAGGCTCTGGCACCTCCCAGCACACAAGTTTCTCCTCATGTTCACATGGACCCTCCTGTGTTTCAGTCTGTGCCCGTTGCCCCTCACCCTGGCGTTGGGCACCACTGAACAGTCTGGTCCATCCTCTGACACCACCCTGAGATATTGATCCATTGATCACATNACACTGTTCCTCGCACACCTGCCCTATCCCTGCACCTTGGCTTGGACTGGATGAGCTTTGAAGGTCCCTTCCCAACCCAACCCATTCTGTGAGTCTCTGATTTCTGTCCACTCAGAGCACAACGTCCAGCACCGGTGGCCAGGACACCGAGCTGCTTACTGTTGTAGTAGGCGAACTGCAGGTAGTTGAAGTGCGAGGGCAGGAAATCCTCCAAGGGCTTCTCCCGGCCGGGCTCGGAGGCCAACTCCGTCACGCAGCCCTGCTTGCAGCTCAGCACCTGCATGTAGTGGTCTGGGGGAGAAAAACCCCGCATCACTGCCCGTGGTCATCCCAGGGGTGGTGGGCAGGACCTTGGGGGTCTCCACTTCAACCTCCCGCTCCTGCTGACAACTTTTCAGCGGTGGAAACCCCCAAGGATGGTGGTCGCCCACCTCTGTGTGACTGGAGTTGTGCTGCTGTCTGGAGAAGGAGTGACCACCATCAGCGTCCCACCCTTGTGTATTTTGGTGACCTTCTGCTGGTCCCTCCCCTGTTTCTGCACATCCCTCTGGAATTTGGGGGATTCTCAGGCATCACCCCCAGTGCTGAGCGTGGGCAAACACCTCCTGCCACTTATCGGCTACACTGCCTTCTATGGGGTTTGCTCTCTATGGGGACCCACCACCCTCCAGGTGTTTGGGGATCATCACCCCCCAGGATTGCCCCACAGCTCCCACCCGTGATGGCCTGGAAAAGGTCCGCGTTGTACTCCAGGTAGTTGTAGCCCTCGTAGTCATAGGGTCCCTCGCAGAGCGCGCGGCACTCGGCGTCCGCCACAAAATACTCCCCCAGCGCCTTCTCCAGGTGCAGGACGGCAGCAGCCGGCTGCTCCTCTGTGTAAAACCGGACACCCAGACGGAACTCGGTCTGCGGAGGAGTGAGAAATTGGGGGGGGGGCGCTCAGCTCCAGGTGACGGAGCACCCGGGGTGCTGTGTCCCCATGGGCTGGGGACAGACCTCCAGCACCAAGGTGGCATCTCATGCGCTTGCTGAGCCAACAGCAGCGCTGTGACCTCCCCAGGGGTTTTGGGAGGGGTTGCCCACAGCAGGGGGGGTCTCACCAGGTGGGGTTTGGCCTCCAGGTCGGTGAAGTCGTCCTGGCGGACGCCGGCCATGGCTTGGTAGTACTCCAGGTTCTGCCGCATCTCCTGGTGCGCGGGGTTGGCCATGAAGAAGGTGTGAGCGGCCGCTGCCGCCTGCGCCGGCCGGTTCATCTGGCGGGACGGGGGGTGGGGGTGAGACGGGCTCCCCCCCCGGCACAGACCCCCGTGGGTGCGGAGGGACCCGGTTCCCGGGGCATCAGGGGGTCCCGCCGGGATGGGGGCGGTGACAGAGGCGGCTCCGGCGAGCTCCGACGTGGCACTGGGGGGGGCAGGGAGGGACAGGCAGGGCCCGGGGCCGCCGTGCGACTCCCCCCACACCGGGCCGGACAACCGGAGCCCTCCCGGCTCCGGGACCCCAGCCCAGGATCGGCCCCGCCCGCTTCTCTCGGTCCGTTCTGTCCCCCACGATCGCCCCGTGCACCCCGCCCGTCCCGGTTTCCCCCGCACCGGGACATCCCCGTTCCCTTCCCGGGGTGGCTGAGGGTCCAGCCGCTCCCGGCCCGACCCACCCCCGTCCCGGTCCCGCCGCCGGTCCCGCACCTTGAAATAAGCGACCTGGAGGTAGTTGTAGGGGCTGCGCTTGCTGAACTCCCGCTCCAGCTCCTCGCCCAGCCGGTACCGGGAGGGCTGGGTGGGCCCGCAGTCCCGCAGGCAGGCGGCGCGGCGCAACAGCCCCTGGAAGAACAGCAGGTCCCGGAGCGCCGGTTCGGGCTGGGGCTCGGTTCCCTCCGCCAGTCCCGCCGTGGCGTTGGCGCAGCGCAGGCGGCACCGAGCCAACCGGGAGCGCACGGCAGCGCGGGCCCGGAGCGCCCGCTCCATGTGCAGCACCACGGCGGGCCAGTCCCCCCGCGTGTACGCCTCGGCACCGGCGGCGAACAGCGCGTCCGGGGGCTGGCCGGGCAGCGGGGGCTCGGCCGGTACCGCTCCCGGTGCTGCCGCCGCTCCCGGTGACGTCGCCGTTCCCGCCAGCAGCGCGAGCACCGGCAGCAGCGCACGCAGCGCCATGGCCGAGCCTCGCGCCCGCCCCGCCCCCACCGGGACTCCGCCCCCAACCGGGCACCGAAACGCGCGTCGCCCCGCCCCTCCCGTCCCGCCCCGCCCGCGGACCAATCAGCGCCCGCCGCCACCACTCAGTTAGCCCCGCCCTTCAGCGGAAGTACCGCCTCGCCGGGCGGAAGGGGCGGGGTCTGGCGGGTCGGTGATGGCGGCGGAGGGCGGTGCGGAGCCCGGGGCCGCGGGGCTGGGGCTGGTGGAGGGCGGCACAGGCCGCGCCGTCCGCCCCGGGGACCCCGCGGACCTGGTGGCCCTGGCCCGGCAGGTGCAGCAGGTGAGGGCCGGGCCGGGGTCCCGCTGCTCCCCGTCCCGCTGCTCCCCGGCCTTTCCGGGGCCTCCCCATCTGGCGGCGGCTATGGTGTCCCCGGCACCAGGTCTCTGGTGTCCTCGGCGGCTTCCCGCTGTGTCCTGTGGTCCGCGGTGCCTACCACTGTACCCCCCTGTCCGCTCCCAGTATAACCCAGTGCCCCCCAGTTTCTTCCCCTGCTGCACTGTTTGTCCCTCCGGTACCTCACCTCGGTGCCCCCCTTGTGTCCCGCTGCCCCCAGTGACTCCCACAACGTCCCACTAAGCTCTCAGTCCATCGCTTTATGCCCCGCTGCTTCCCAGTACATCCCCACTGTACCCGGGTTCATCCTGCTGCCCACTCCCCCAACACCTCCTGACATGTCCTGTGCCTCCGTTAGTGGCTCGTCTTTCATCCCAGTGCCTCCCAGTTCACTCAGTTCCTCCTGATGGGTCCTACTGCCCCTCCCAGTCCATCCCAGTGCCTCCCAGTATGTTCTGCTATCCTGCCAGTGCCTCCTAGTACATTTTGCTGCTTCCAGTACTATGTCCTGGTCCAGTGTGTCCCCCAGAGCTTCCCTGTCCACCCAAATGCTTCCCTGAAAGTCCTGCTGCCAGTGCATCCCACCACCCCTCAATCTTCCCCAGTGCCTCCCAGTATGTTCCGCTGCCACCCGGCATGTCCAGGGCACAGTCTCAGGGCACAGTCCCTGCTCTGTGGCTGTCACCCCTGCCCGGGGGTGCCACAGCTGCCCCTCAACCTCACATGGGGCAGCTCCTGCATCCTCTGCATCCGACTCTTCCCCATCCTGACCGAACGTCGTTCTTCCCGGCAGGCGGACGACTTCATCCGAGCAAACGCCTGCAATAAACTGACTGTTATTGCCGAGCAGATCCGGTACCTGCAGGAGCAGGCTCGGAAGGTGAGAACACATCTGTGCGCTGGGCAGGAGGGTCGTTGTGCTTGTGAGAGGCAGGAGATCAGGGCTCAACTGCCCAGATGTTTGGGAAGAGCTGTGGCCTTGATGTGAATTGTGGCCGGGAGCCAAGTAAAGAAGATTCAGTGGGAAAATAAGGAGGGTTTGTTGTCTGGTATCAGCTGGAGATGGGGGAGGGTGGGTTTTGGTGCTTTTCCCGAGTCCTCTGCACATCAGGGAGGACTCTGGTAAGGCGGAGGAGCGAGGGTGGCTGGGCAGGAGCAGCTGGGGCGTCAGGAAGGACAGAGAGACAGCTCCTGTCACCGCAGGGTGATGATGTGGCTCTGGCTGGATCTGAGCCCTGGGGAGAAGATGAGCTGTTACCTGACGAAGGACTTGGCTTTCCAGTTTGTCCCAGCTCGTTTACCGGAGCACGTGGCCCCAGCGGCCAGCCCAGCGGGGCTCGGTTGTCCTCTTCAATTCAGGCGTCACCCTTGGGGGTGAAATCTCGGAGCCTGAGTGGGAAAGGATCTGCCAGTCACCGCGACGGGCGCGCTGCCACCAACACCACTACGTCACGTCATCATTAACTGGTGGAGCCGGAGCTGCGGAGCCGTCAGCTGGTGGAGCCGGCGGGGGGGTGAATTCCCCTTTGTTTGCTGCCCCTTTTCCCAGGGGTTGCAGCAGGGAAACCCCCAGGTCTGTGTGCAGAGACGAGGAATGAATCTGTGTCATCATGGGCTCAGGCCCAGCAGTGAACCTGGTGCTGTGGTGAAGGGGTCTTTGGTGGTATCTCCACCTCTGTGAGGGGTGCGGGAGCTCTGAGCTCCAGCTGACAGGGGAAACGTGGAGAAAACTTTATCTCTTTGGACATCTCCTTCCTGGGGCATTAAAGATGTGCCACGTGAAGCCAGATGTGCACCAAGGAAGACAAAGCCTCATGCCAAGCCATGTATCTTGAACTTTGGCTGAGAGGCAGTAGTGCGCTGTCATTTTATTTGAAGTGCGGAAATTTAAATTTGATTTTCAGGTCTTGGATGAAGCTAACAGAGATGCAGATCTGCACCATGTGGCCTGCAACCTCGTGAAGAAGCCGGGAAATGTTTACTACATGTACAGGCGGGAGAGCGGCCAGCGATACTTCTCCATCCTGTCTCCTAAGGTGGGTGGTAACAGCCCCTGAGGAAGCTGGGAGGGGAAAAAAAACACGCTTCTGGTGCTTGTGCCCTTGTGGACCTCAGACAAAAGCACCAGCTTGATGGGAGCACTTCTTGTCCCCTGCTCAGCTGGTGTTTGTCCCTGGTCTGAGTTCCTCTGCTGGTGTGAGAGCTGCACTGTGATGTTCTCTTGGGTTTGGTGGATGGTGGGTGAGAATATGTTTGGTGCCTAGACCTGGATTCTGCCACTTGGTCCCTGCAGTTCCTTCTCTGGAGCTGCAAATGTGCCCTGGGCCGTCCCTGTCCCCTCTGGCTGTCAGGCATAACCGTCTGCTCAGGGCCTTCAGTCGCAGAATCACAGAATGTCCTGAGTTGGAAGGAACCCACAAGGATCATCGAGTCCAATTCCTGTCCCTGTACAGGACAACCCCAAAATTCACACTGTGTGTTTGAGAGTGTTGTCCGATCGCTACTTGAACACTGTCCAGGTAGTAAGTTTATTTGCAGCTTGGTGGGGGTGGTCTTGGAGGTGTCCTCCTCCCTGGCCACCCCTTTCCATACGTACAGGGTGAAGGTTCAGAGCAAAGCAGTGGGCAGGTCAAGGAGCTCTGTGCAGGTCGTGGAGATCCTATACTCCCCCTGCATTAGCAGCACTGCAGCTTGACCTGGTCTTAGGCTCAGGTCTAAAAGCTGAGCCTATTTTTAGGTTAGAAAATGGGATGGTGACATGTTTCAAAGGCATCACCTGGGACCAGGAGAGCTCTGGGCTCCCTCTGCACTGCCAAACGTCCCGTCCATTAGCTCTGAAGCTGAATGTTCAAGGCCAGTCCGGATGGGGCTCTGAGCGACCTGATCTGGGTGAAGGAGGTTGGAGCGAGGTGGGGACTGGTTTCTTCTTCCAAGGAACAAGCACCAGGATGAGAAGAAACAGCCTCAAGTTGCGCCAGGGGAGGTTGAGGTTGGATCTGGGAACAATTTCTTCCCCAAAGGGCTGTGGGGCATTGGAACAGGCTGCCCAGGGCAGTGCTGGAGTCACCATCCCTGGAGGGGTTGGACAGACAGATGAGGTTCTCAGGACATGGGGCAGTGCCAGGGGTGCGGAACGGTTGGACTCGATGGTCTTGAGGGGCTTTTCCAAACAAAACGATCGTGTGATGCTGTGGTAGGACTGTCCAGCACAGGCAGAGGTTGGGCTGACCTGTGATGCGAATCTCTCCTTTCTCCTCCAGGAATGGGGGACCAGTCCCCACGAATTTCTTGGTGCCTATAAGCTCCAGCACGACATGTCTTGGACGCCGTTGGAGGATGTTGAGAGACGAGATGCTGAATTTAACCTCCTGGACAAGCTGCTGAGCCGTCAGGCAGCGCTGCCCCCATGCACAGAGCCCAACTTTCAGGGCCTCACCAAGTGACACGGGTGACAACATGGGACCCGCTGAGCCGAGTCCCTGCGCGAGGACGCGCGGAGCCTGTGCGCTGCTGGGTCAGGGCAAGGAGAGGGACCAAGAAACAGAAACGCTGATGCCGCCGTTACTTGCTCTGTGCTTTAACGAGGCTAATTCTGCATTCAGTCTTACTGGATTTTCTAGTAATTGAGTAACTATTTTCTCTGACTTGTGCCAAAGCTGCAGCGAGAGGCAAATGATGTGAGATGGAGTCGATTCACAGAGGGCCTGAGGCAAAAGCAAAAGTGCTTGGGGAGAGGTGATAATGCTATAAAACATGTCTTACCTGTCCGGCTCTGGTGTACGTCACTGTGATGGTGATGATTTCAGGGCTGGATTTTGCCCCTCGTTAAAAGGTGTGTATTTGGGAAACCCTGTGGCCTGGGGAGAGTGGTGGAAACCCTGTGCAGAAGGGTCTGCAGCCTCCAGCTCTGCTGGGTGATGCCTGATGCAATTCGGGGCTCAATTTGTGTGTCAGGCTTTGTTCGGGTCGTGCAAACGCTCTCAAAATAATCTCTTTATCATAGAATCACAGCTGGTTTGGGTTGGAGGGACCTTCCCAGCTCCCCCAGTGCCCCCCCTGCCATGACAGGGACATCTTCACCAGCTCAGGTTGCTCAGAGCCCCGTCCAGCCTGGCCTGGGATGTCTCCAGGGATGGTTCATCCACCACCTCTCTGGGAACCTGGGCCAGGCTCTCACCACCCTCAGGGGCAACAATTCCCTCCTCATATC
>VWYH01009956.1:0-11677 GCA_013399365.1 Pampusana beccarii
TGCCCGCCGCAGGGTCGCTGCCCGCCGCAGGGTCGCCGCCCGCCGCGCCTCACCACCCCCCGCCCGCAGGAGGCCGCCGCGGTAAGGCCGAGCCCCACCGGGGGCGATCGCGGGGTCGTCTCGGTTGGGAGAAGTTGGGCTGAATCCTGCCCCCGCCCCGCTCCGTACCGGGGTTGCAGCCCGGCTGGGCATCCTCCCCCCGGCTCTGCCCCGCTCCCAGCCGGTGAGATGGGGTTGGTGTCAGGGGAGGGAAGATCCCCGCCGGAGTCCAGCCCGCCGCTCCGCAGGCTGCTCGGAGATGCCGGGCGCTGCAGGGAGGTGCTGGCTGAGCGGCAGGGGGGTGGCGGGTGCCCGGGTGGGGAGGCGCAGGTGGGACCTGGGCTGGACTGCGGGTGTGACAGTACAGCGCATCGCTGGGACGTGGTCCCGACTGCTGGTTTGACAGAACATCGGGTAGGTGGGAATCGGTCCGGATTGCAGATGCAACAGTGCAATGTATAGGTGAGACGAGGTCCAGATTGCAAGTGCGACGATGCAACATACAGGTGGGAGTTGATCCGGGTTGCAGTTGCGAAGATGCCATGTACGGGCTGGATGTGGTTCTGCTCGGGGGTGCAACTATGTAATGTATAGGTGCAACATGGATTTTGCTGCAGTTGCAGTTGATGTGTAGGTGAAACGTGGTCCAGATTACAGGTGTGACGGTGTGATGTGCAGGCAGGATGTGGTCCTGCTGTGCCTGCATGTGACAGCCCATCTGCTAGCATGCAGTGTATGACTGCTGTGTCTGCTCCTGGGGCTGGCCCAGTTTCAGACTTTTATTTTGAAAGATTCTGTTATCCAGTGTTTTTTGGACAAGGTCTCCCAAGCCCTGCCGGGGTTTACTTACATACTTCTCTCGTGCCTCATCCTCCCTTTTGCTCAATAGCACTGCAATGATGAAGTGGCTTCTTGCAACATCAGCACCCAGAGCTGAATTCCAGAGTTTGGGGGTGGGGAAGGAGTGCCCAGATACACTGATCTTAGGAGAAATGCCCCAAAACTGTGTTCATAGTCCTCCCTCCCCGTACGAGATTGGCATTGTGAACTGTACGTTGTTTTTCTCAGGTATCTAAGACTGGGGAGTTTCTCTGAGTAAGTGTGCTGCAGGCTGCGAAACACGTCAGGCTCCCTGGTAGAGTGCAAGGAAACTTCTGGCTCAAGTCAGTTAAAAGAAAAGTTGTAGTCAGCAGAGTTACAGTAAGGTTGCAATTGTTCTGCTGAACTTACTCAGAATTTGGGCTGTCTGGCCACTAATCTCATTTCTCTTCCATCCACTTAAGCTTGGTTTTCCACTACACAGAGGAGTAGTGGCTGCCAAAATTGTGGGCGGGGGGGGGGGTGGGATTGTAGGAACCTATGAGCATATGTGATTTTTTTGTTCTGTTATAAGTTAATAATCCTATTCTAGGCTGTTGTCCAAGAATTTTACTTCAAAAATGCAAGCACTGTACAAGACCCATTGTGTAAAAGATAATCTAAATGTAGGACAGGAAGGGACCTGGCAGGTCAGCAAATCTAAGCACCGAATGACATTACGCCTTATTGCACACCACTGTAATTCATTTGTTCCTAGACTCCTGGGAAGGGGAAGTTTCAGAACTTTACTGAACTGATATTATAATTCTTTTTTCCTTCAATATATGGCTTTCTTTTCCTTTGTATTTGCAGTATGATTGCTTAGTTCTCCCAGTCTGATGCTCTTTTCTCTTATCAGTACATAAATAGGAGTTGCATGCTTGTCTTTTCACTGTGCAATGCCAAACAAGCTAGAACTTGCTGTCTGCTTTCATGAAGCAGGCTCCGGCTTCTGCTGATCCTCGGCAGTCCTGCACTGGGCTTCTCACCCTCCAGCTTCCCTGTGGATGAGCAGAGCTGCAAGGCTCAAAGGTCCATCCGATGCCTCTCGTGTTTTGACACCACACCTAGAAATAACCACCTCACCTGGTAGGTGCAGCTGTTAACCTCCTCATCAGACTCCTGTTCTGTGATGGGGGTGGGAAACTGGGATTTTCACTCCCAGGTGTCCATCTAACTTTTTTTTTTCTGTTGTCAGCTCTGATCTTATTCCAGACTTCTTACTAATCCCATTTTTATCACATATCATCATGCTCTGTGCTGGCGCAATATTCTCCCAGTGTTCTCCCAGTCACTCTGTCGTGAAGGAAGATGTCAAGTAGGATGAGGTCTCCCTCACTTTTGGTAGTGACCCCTGCCAAACTCAGACTGGCCCCTTCCATGGGACTGGCTGTCTGATCTTTTCAGGTCTATAACCAATTTATTACAAATTTTCATCTTTTGTGTCTTAACTCCCAGTTTCATGGAGCAAGTTGCTGCACTTCAAATGTGTTGGAAGCTGAATTCTACCCCTTTCTCATGTGCCAGATATGCTGAATAGGTTTTCCAGAGCAACTGAGTAGAAAATTTTTCTTATGAAAGCAAACTAAGTTGTAGTTTGTCCTTCTTTCCCCCTCCCCACCCACCACCCCCCCCCTTTGCTTCCATGTCTTCAGCTATTTTTTTGCTGCAATGATTATTCTGTTGACGAGGGATTTTTAATCCCACCATTGTACCATAACCAGCCATGAGTAGAAGATGGGAGTAATTCAGCAGTGGGTAACAACACAATGCCATAGATTAGACAGCGAACAATATTGATAGAGCTGAAACAGTTGGGGGAACTTCAGACAAACTCAGTGCTCATATCTGAGCTCAGATTGAACTCCCAGTTGGATATCCTTGCTCTTAATATTTGCAATAAGGTCTATCAATAATGATTCAGAGGAAATACCACCCACTGAATCAACAAAGTCAGCTCATAGGATCACACAGTGGCACTGAACAAATCCAGCTCTGCTTGGTGCAAAATACTGCAGCTGGTAGGTGCGGACAAACAGATCACAAGGAGTTATCCGTGTTCCGTTCGTTAACATTGTTCATGGCTTTTTATCTAACTAGGTGAAAAAATAGCTACATATTTTGCAGAAGCTGGATACAGCCCTGCAGTGTGTGATAACCCCTGGTGTTCAGTGCAGGAGGGAGGCTCGGGAATGACTATGTGCTTCTGACCTAATATATTGTAATATCTTTGGTATTATCCACCAAACTCAAGTTTATTCCAGTGTTTCTCAGCATTGTGTGTGCAGCAGTTCATTATACAGTGGTTGTGAGTGTTGCGCTGCCGAGGCTGACTTCGTCTCCCAGAGGCCAAAAAAAGCACTGAGAGCGCCAAGTGCTACAACAGAACAGGTGAAAAATCTGTATTTTAATTATACAGAGGGTTCTTGGGTCCCATGCTGTCAACCGAGATGCTAAGACCAAATTGGGAGAAGGAAAAAAGTTACATCAAGTTTCAAGCCTTTGGTTTCTCCTTCTAATGGAGGGTGGCATTGCGCTTGTAGGTCTGGTCTGGGATTGTCACGGCATTCCAGTTGTTCCAGTTCTGCAGGCACACTGTACGAACTGGAGCTAAGTGCAAAACAGGAATGCTTCAAAAAAGGGGTTGCTATGTTTGCGTGACTTTTCAGGGGCACTCAAGATCCTCATCAAGGGCAAATATTGTCTGGTTCCTTTTTCCTAGGGAAAAAATAACTAGTGAGCAACAGCCAAGCATTGTGATTGCTACCAGATGTCATCAGTGGTAGACGAGGAGACGATTTTATGGAACTGAATGTAGAAAAAAATAGGAAGAGGGTGCGTGGGGCTCATGAGCCCCTGAGTCATAGCCTGGCATCTACAAAAGTGGCTGCAGTTAAAAGTAAGTGGTTGTACAATTTGGCAGGTGAACGTTTGTTGCCGTTTTGTCTACCTAGCCTTTCACATCTGCGGAAAGCATCAGGAGAGAGTCTAACAGCATGATGGTATTTCTGTTTGATATAACGAACAGTTATTGTTCAAAGATTCAGCTGTTTCTGCTAGTTTGATACCTGAGCTGACATTTCAAAAGTGCTGGGAATGCTGAAGCCACAGATCAATGAAAATCTTAAGCAAGCAGTAGTGTTTGCAAAAAGCTCTGTAGGATTTGATGGTGTACATCAAGGTGCTCTGGGAAACGTACTGAACTGATAAAGGAGGCTGGGCAAAGGCAGAATGAGGACTGAGAGACAGCAGATGAAGTCCTAGTCCGAGCACTGGGGTCATTCAGCCAATTCCAAAATGTTTAAATACCCTGAAAGTAACAGCTCACTTCACAAGAGACATCGTTCCAGCACTATGTCCAATTAAAAAAAAAAAAAAAAAAAAAAAAAAGTAAAAGGAAGTGAAGAGCTGCCAAATTTTGTAGTTGGGAGGGCGTAGTGTTCGACTTGGCATGGTTATCGTAGGTGTCACCAGATGGGTGCTATTTTACGTTGACTTCCCGTTTATTTTTCTTACCATGGCCATTATTTTGCCTCAGCTGAATTGTGTATGGCATTAATTCGGGGGAATGTCTGAGGGCAGAGGAAGAATTTGCTCTTTGCTGTGCTGCTCCATTGAAGTCTATTGTGCAGGTGTCCTTGGTCGATCCCTGGTGCTAAGTCCAAAACCTTGGACTTCCCCAAAAAGGACATGAGAGAAACTCTAGTTGATAAGTTGCGTAGCTGCTCACAGAGTATCCACAGGTTCACTAACACTGATTTCTCCCCAAATCCAACATGCAAAGCCTTCTGTTGCCTCTGCCTATCCCGAGCTGATGGTTAATGCCGACGCAGGACACATCTAACGGCAGCAGGCAACCTTGGGACTGTGTTGGTCTCCACTTTTCCAGCTGGGAGGGCTGAGTCACGTTTTAATGAGCGAGGACAGCAGAGGAATTCAGAGATCACTCCAGGAAAGTGTGGGAAAACAGGCACTCTGCAACCATAAACCCTCTAAATTTAGTTGTAGTTCAAAATGGAAAATGTTGGTGATTTTGCCCTTGCAGAGGTCAGATGAATTTGGAGAGCTGTGGGTCTGCTCCGCTCCCATCTGCTCTGCAGTGAGTAAGGAGCTGGGGCCACCTGCTCCTCCTTGTCCCCTGGCAGGGCTGATGCCGTGGGGGGGACACATGCCAGCCCTGTCCCTGTCCCTGTCCCAGAGGCTGCACCGTGAGCTCCACCATTGCTGGATACACAGACCCTCTGCAATGGCCCCGGCGGGCGGGCGGAGGGAGCAGCAACAGCAGCAGAGCTCCATTCCTCTCCCCAGGTCGATGAATGAGGATGGCATCATTTCTGTTTATTTATTTATAACTGTGGTGAGAGGCTCTGTTTGTGTTGGTGTAGCTAAGGAATAACTTTGTTACTCTCTGCTCTGTCAGTTGAATTGCATTATTTTTAATAAGGCAGCTATCTCCGTGCTGCTTCTGTGGTGCTGGTTTCCCCTATCTGCGAACTGTCTGCTCCTCGAGCATCCTGCTTTTCTGTTAAGTCATTGCACAGCGTTCACAAAAAGCAGCAAGCTAAGAATTAGTATTATTTCCTGACAGAGGCCGCAGGTGGTAACAGAGGTTCCCATCGTACAAAGCAGCAGCTTTTTGTGAGGGATGCTTTTCTTCCCACCACCTGCCAAGAAACCAAGCCATGGCAAAACAGCTCTTTCCACCACCTGGCCCAGGGTACTTCACCTCAATAAAAAGAAGGTCCTCACTGCCAAAGAGTTTACTCTGAGGAGTGGGTGCAGCCCCCCACGGGCTGGATGCGGCACCCAGGGGGCTGTGGGAGGAGAGGCAAAGCCACACAGCCCTCCCCGTCCCATTGGTTTTGTGCTGGCCTGTCTCCTCCAGCCACACCACAGCTCTGCTGCCCGGCACCGAGCTCATTCCCTTGTGTGCGGGGGGTCCCTCAGGTGCACAAGGTGGCACTGGGGGTTCTAGGGTCCGGCTTTAGGGTTTTTCCCCCTTTCCTGCCCACAGCTGTGGTACCCAGGCAGCTGCCTCCGTGGTGGTGGTTGTGTGAGTAAACCTCCCTCCCGCCCCAGAAACAGCCACAATCTCCTCCTTTGTGTGTTTCTAGCTCAGAAAAGGCTGATTCATTCTCTGAAGCAGATTAATTACTTCTGCTATTTAAAAAAAAGAAAAAAGGAATCCTTTAGAGTTGGTTGGCTTAACTTTCAGCTGCGTGTACAGTGCAGTAAAGCAAATGTGCTCCGAGCCAGAGCAAAAAAAGTTTGCATGGAAAAAGTAAACGCGGGTTGTGGTATTTAGCTGGCAGTTTAGCGGTGAGCTCTGCAGTTTAGGAAGTATTAATGAATGTGTCTTGTTATTGACTTACATGACAAGTGGTGCAAATTCGAGCCCGCCATGAAGGTGAACTGGGGAACAAATATTTTTATTCCCTGATATGTTGTATAACTTATTTCCTTTCTGGTTTACATCATGCTGATGTGGCACCCGGCTCCCTGAGTAGCTTGCATCTGAAGCCTGGCTGAGCTGCTCCATTACTTCCATTTCTTCCTCGGAAAGCTGCTTTCCAGCCTGCTTGGCTCTGCTCACTTGTTTATGCACTGATGGTCTGTAGTTCCACATTTCAGAACAAGCTGTCCAATATTCATGAGTTATTTTGTATTTACTGAGTCCTGAGGCTTCTTTTATAAGCCTGGGCATAAATTCTGGCTTTTGTTATTTCCATTACTGGAAATGTACTGAACTTCCATAGCCATTACCAAGCCCTAAATATGGCCTCTATTTATCTAGAAGAAAGGAAGGGGAAAGGACTATCACAAAGCTAAATTGATTTACAAGTGTGTAATTCCCAAACCTCTGTTCCGATAACACTTGTAAGCAAGTGTTGGAGCAAGCCATATGTGTAGAGATGAATCACTTACAAAATGATATCCTAATATTAGTTTTATATTTGTTTATCTATCAGATAAATATAGTGATTTTCCTCTTGAAGATCAATGACAGCCACATGCTCAGCTAGCATAAAGCACTGCAGCTCTTCAGACTGTGCAAACCTGAGGATATGACTGAACAACTGATTTATTTGCAAAGAAAAAAATGGATATCAACTGCTTGTTTCTAAAGTGATTTAAATTATCATGCAGGAAAAACTAAAAGAGGTCAAAGTGTTGGTATAAGATATCCTGCGTGTAAGTTAGACCTATGTGTAGTAAAATCATTTTGCCCCAGTGTGAAAATTCCCCATCATAAACCTCCAGCTGATTGGGCTGTATTAAAATCCCTTCACATTAATTCCAAGACTGAGTTAGAATTGGAAAGACAATATCTAGGAGGACAACTTTAGGTCTTCTAGAAACAGCTGGACTGTGTACTGTAGAAATGTGAAGGGTTAAGCTGGTCAATATTCTGGGATTACTGTGTTATAAGATAGAGACTTCAATATTTTTCACCCAGCAGTAGAGAAAATAGTCTGAAGACTTCGGAGTGGATTAGTTCTGAAATAATGCAAAGCCGCTCTTCTGCAAGAACTTATTTGAAACAGCTCGAAAGCTTAACTTCTTGAATTAGCAGCTGAGCATGTTCTCTGGTTACTCTTAGTAACGTTCATATTCAGACAAGCTCGCAGGAAAGTACCTGGCAGTATCTGGGTCTGTTCTCCTTACCATGTGCAGTATGTACTTTGGCTGTGCCATTAGGAATCCTGGCTATGCTTAGCCTTATCTGAACAAAAATGTTCAGGATGTTTGCTCTGGGGCCGTTCACCAGGTGAGATACCAGCCACCATGATTCATCAGCGGTTGAATGGAGAAGCTGATCTCCGTAGGAGGGAGTCGAGTTTGCAGCCTGTTTGGAGAACAGCTGGGAAAATGGTGCTTCTCTAGGTACCATTCCGGTGTCTCTGTAGCTTTTTTCAGCAGGGATGTCCATAAATGTTAATATGGATCTGAATAGCAACTTGGCTTACAGGTGACTACAGCCCGTGGACCTCCTGCATCGTAGCGGCTTTAGGGAAGAGCTGTTCCCTCGCTGAAGATCTTCATCCTCGTGCAAGTGAGGAGGGTTTGTGCCTATGCCAGAGGAGTATAGGTAAAACCTGCACAGGACCTGCCTGCCTCTCCCTCTGGGGCAAGGCTCAAAAGGTCTTTTCTCTGTAATTATATCTTCTCATTAGTGCAGCACCAGCGAGTGTGCAAGGGAGCAGAGTTCAGCCGCCTCAGCAGCTTTCATCCTGGCAATTCCTAAGCGGACATGTACAACCTTAGCATGGGTGTAATATATATATATGCAGGATAAATAAACTGAATAAATATCAGGCTCCTTACTCAGCCTGTGCTTAGGAGCACATACATCCCTTAGAAACCCATGCATGGGGCTGTGCCCTTTGCTCTGGGTAGAACTGCTGGGGCAGTCTGGGGTTTTGGCAGAGAATTTTGTCATCACCTCTCCAAAGAAAGCACTGAATTCCCCATGGTCAATGGTTTAACCTCCCCATCTGGAGACACACTCCCCAGAACAGGATGGTTTTTTGTTGCAGAAGCTTCCTACCAGAAGAGCTGCAAAGTGAATGTTTTGGATGTTTAAAGTAGATCGACCCCACTAAATGCAAGCTTCCCGGAAATATGCGTGTGCTGGCAGTAGCAGAGTTCTTTATTTTCATTATCTGAAGTATCCATCAGATAAAGACTACTTCAGAAGGCTTTTTTTTTTTTTTTCTCCTTATGACTAAAGTGAGTGTATCCAGCAGAAAAGCAGTCAGAGAGCTGATCTACAAGAGGGCTGGAGAGGAGTCAGTCTCCAAGGAGGGCAGAGAAACTCAGTAAGCAGCAGAGCCAGCAGGCAGCTTTGTAGCTCCCGTCTTGCTCCCACGACTTCCTGAGGATGCTCAGATGTCTCTGCTCCCCAAGGAGCGACCGAACTGGCTGCATTCACTGTGCTCTCCCAGCGTCTGGGAAGGTCATCGCTGGTCTACCCAATTGCTCCCCAGCAGTTATTTTGGCATCTTCTGCCGTCCCTGTGGCACAGAGTCAGGCTGCAAAGGCCAGATGCCTTCCCTTTCTTGTGGGCAGGGGGAAGATTGGGCTCTCCCCTTAAATTTACGTGTCTTCACCTGGCCAAACTCCCTTTCAGTGCCCTTGCAGCACTTTCTTAGACGCTGATCCTTCTGGTTAACAAAGACTTCAGTTCTCAGTTGAATGAAGTAGTGTCATTGAATTATCCAGATTTCTTCCCCATACCTTATTTTTTTGCCCTATAAACATGTGGTTGTCTTCACCGGCCCCGTAGGAGCTGCACTACCCAACAAGCTGGTCACAGAGATGGGGAGGCGAATATTAAACCTGTAATTCTTGAGTACTGGCTGTGCTGATGTTTAGTAATTTAGTAGCCGGTGATACTAGGCATTTTAGGCAGGATCACCTAAAAAAAGCCATCACAGCAGACTTCTGGCTGGCATCTCTCCCCGCCAGCCAGAAATGAACTGGGTGTCTCCTTTCCAAAATCCTTGACACAACTTACAAGAAAAGCCACGGCTGTGGGAGCTGATTTGTCGCATAAAAGTAGAGCAGCGAGAAGACACTGACTGCTGTAATTAAGAATAATCTAATTCCTATGGGCAAATGGTGTGTATTTATTTCTGTTTAATTGGATTCCTGCGTTTTGTTGACTCGCCGTGTGGGCAGGGGAGCCACCACACTGTGATCCAGAGGCAGCTGCGCGATGCTGGAGCCATAGAGGGTCTCAGCTCTTCTTTGCCTAATGTGGGACTAAACTTTCAGTTCTTGATTTAATCTGTCTGATTTTAGATATAATTACTGTTGAGAGGGCTGTAGAATCATCTGCTAGAAAAATTGGGGTAAAACAGGGCTGATTTGCTGAAGGAAAACCATTAGCCCTTTCTGAGCAACCTGAAAACAAAGTTGCTGGGACAGAAGCTCAGATAGGAAGAGATGGATCCCTCTCCAAGCACATCTGCACGGGGCTGCGGCCGCTTCCTCCCGAGGAGGAGGAATCCAGGGGTGCCGAGGAAACCCTCGCCCCCAGAGCGATGCCCAAAACATTTGGTCATAGACACAGCCCATGTGTGGACTCTTTCTGGTTGTGCTGTGGAAAGCAAACACCTTTGCTAGGGCCAAGTTATGGATAGTCGGGCTGATGGACCTTGGCTGGGGGCTGAGCTTGGTAGGGTGCAGAAGCATCCATCCATCCATGAGTTGTTCCTGCTCAGGTTGGAGTCAGAGCATGGCGAGGGTTGCAGGCGGCTGCCTGCAGCAGCAGGCAGGGCTGACACACCGGGAAGCAGCACGAGTGATGCAGGAGCTGGGATCCGGAGCTGGGATCCAAACACCCCCATTCTTCTGAGCTACTGCCCATTGCTGCTGCTGTTCTTCTGCTGTGGGGCCCACAGAGGGACACTGCAGCCCTGCGGCTGGTTTTTCTGCTTTTTAGCCCCATTTCTCTGCTTCTGCTTATTTTTTATTTGGGAGACAATGCAGCCTTCCTAAGAACACAAGCATTTCTGGCATATCTCACGGGTCCAGGCTTCAGATGAAACCTGATGGGAGCTGATAGCCCTTTAAATTTCTTCCGTGGTTGCAAGGACAGGAATTTACAACAGCAACAATCCTTTCTTTGCAGGATTTTTTTTTTTTTCTCTTAACTTTTTATTTTTTCCCTAAAACCTACTGTGAGCCCCATTCTGCTCCCAAGAACCAGATTAGCAACTAATCTTTTGAGGACCTGAGGATTACACGTCAGGAGTGCACGTAATGTAAAGTGAAATTCATTTGCTGATATAAAACCTGTCATGAATTAGTGTTTGTCTTGGATTGTATAAACACGCCCTCAGAAGCTTCCTACAACAGGATGGGGATCTGTGCAAAGTCATTTCCCTGGATGTTGAATTGTTATGGTCAAACTGCCTTAATTAGAAAGCACATGGGCAAGTTCATCTCTTAAATGCTAGCTGAATTTGGACAAAAAGGCAGACAGATGAATGCGTTTCTAATATTGGTGGAGCTGTGGTCATGTACACAGGGGTTGAGTTTCCCCACTAAGGCAGGAAAACCCTTGCCATGGGCTCCAGCTTTTGATCTAGGGGGTTCAATTCAGGGTAGAGGCCTCATGGAGTAAGAAAAAACACAGTATTTGAAATCTAACTGCTACCCCCGAGCCAGCCAGGAGGCCTCTGCTAAAATGGGCAATGTCAAAATATTCACAATTTAATAACTGACCTTCAGTTAACAGCTCCCGAGAGGCTGAATGGATGCTAGTTTCCACGTGAAATCTCAACTAGAAACGTGCAGAGATGTTTCCTGTTAAAAAGAGCTTTTTGAAATCTTCAGAGCCTGCTCAGCCCATAAAAGCCAGGCTGGACTGAAGATCAGCCAGACCTTAGGGGTGCCCTGGTGAGAGCAGGATCCCCATCATCAAGCCCTGCCCAGGGGATGCTGCCTGAGCCTCCAGCTTTTGCTGTGCTGCCTCTCTCCTACCTGCCCATCCCAGGGTGGGCAGGCTTGGGTCAAACATACTCGTTATTTAAGCTGTCCTGGCTCTCCCAGCATTTCAAAGACCTCTGAGATTTTGCAGTGTTTAAAGCCCCAGTGCCACAAAGCCAAAAATCCCCATGCGGCTGACGCAAGGTGCAAGGGGCTGTCCCCGCCGCCTGCCACCCCCATGCTCTCCATCCCACCCACCCCGGGCCATCTTTCCTTTCCTTTCCTTTCCTTTCCTTTCCTTTCCTTTCCTTTCCTTTCCTTTCCTTTCCTTTCCTTTCCTTTC
>VWYH01009956.1:11913-77329 GCA_013399365.1 Pampusana beccarii
TCTTTCCTTTCCTCTTTTTTTTTCTCATTTCCTCTGCCAGATCATTTCCCTGCTCTGAGTCACCCCATGCCAGGACTGCTTTCTCATGCTGGCAGATGGATGTGCAGTGCGGTGCAAGGCTCCCTCCTTCCCAGCCCATGGGGAAGTGTCACCCTCCCAGCGGCCAGCACGGAGTGAATGAGAAGGGTGACAAATGACATGCAAATGCCTTCCCTGGAGGCTACAGAAAAGTCACTTCTTTGCACTTTTCTGAAGACTGGTATTTACATACTATTAGACGCCGACATCCTGTTGAACTTTCTTAGAGCGTGTGATTTGCAGACACACTCGTTTGGGGATTTAGACTTTTATTGACTGAAGGCTGCTTGGCAGAGAAGGAGAAAATGAGCTGGCTGTGGAAGTGAAGGCTCGTACAGCTGGTTGAGAAGGATCCTTCCATGCGAGAGAGACAAGGGAATAATTTGGCTTCGGCTCCGAGGTAGGAATTCTTTCCTCTGCCCAATTTCTGTGTCTTGTTGACATCATGTGGAGGTGTCTAAAAACAAACAAACAAAACAATAAGAGGGTTTTGGCTCTGATAATATCTGGTTATGTGACAGCTTCCCACTGAGTGGGAACAGAGAGGGTCTTACAAAGTTACCAACCACCAGACTGTCCATGTAGCTGGTTAACAGTTTCTCCTTCTCATGTAACCTCCAAATCATAATAATTATAAATTGCATCCCAAACTGGTGCTGGAATTGCTGGTAGGTAGAGGCGCTGCCTCTGCCCGAGCATGTGGGTGCTGGAGCAGGGAGCAGGGGGTCCTCCAGACCCACCTGATGCGCCATCAGTATTTTTGAGGGATCCAAACCTGAGTCCCATTCCTTTCTGGGGTGGGGTCAGGATGCCTTGCTGGGGTGCCCATGGGTCTGCTGATGATGGCAGGGAGGTGTGAGCTCTGGTGAGACCAGGGCAAAGCGTTTGCAGCCCCATTTGCTGCAGTGCAGCTGGGAGTGGGCACCCTCTGCATGGTGTGAGTGCTGGCTACCGCCTGGTGTCCCTCCAGCCCAAAATCTGCCATGCCTCTGCAGGCATGGGGTAGCACACGAGGATGCCACGGGGCTCATAGCCACCGTGGAAAGCTTTCTACATTAGTTCGGCTGGCTTGGCACTCAGGGAAGGCTGGTGCCTTCCTTCTGGCCAGGTCTCTGGTAGCAGTGGCCCTTTCTGAAGTGAAGGTCTGACAGCTGCACCAACCTGATTTAAACCTGGCTTACCAGGTTAGGGTAGATGGGTTATTGAGCGGCTCAGACTGTGTTACTGTTGTGGTGAAGAGAGTTTTTAAACCCATTTAAAGCTAAGCTAGTGCAGCCTTTAGGCTTTAGGTGCCACTGAAGATCGTAACAGAAACATCCTTGAGCTTCTCACTTGAGCTTGATTTTTATGTAGTACCTGTAGCAGCCTGATGATTTGTTTACTTGTTTATTTACTGATGAGGAATAAGGCACTGGTCATTTTACTTGTTTATTTACTGATGAGGAATAAGGCACTGGTCATTATTTTTATTGCTGTAGTTAATGATGGTTTTACTCCATTGCTACCAATGCATGTTGAATGGACACATTTACCGCTTGTGCAAGATATCACTCGCTATCAAAGCTTATATTTGCCCAGGAGGGAGGAGCTGTGCTGGCACACACCATCCTAATAGTGGTGGATGGGCCTGAATGAGGACAACACCTTTTTCCTTTCTTTGCAAAAGAATAAGTTATACTGGCATAACGCATATACATTTATACCAATATGGCCATGGTCCTTTTTGTCAATTCACTGAAGTTCTTTTTTGGGAGTTCGCTGCCAGAAGAAGCCATTGCCAGCCCCATGCCACCCCCAGCCAGCCTGTGGATGGCACAGCTCCTGCCCACTGGCCACAGTGGGCTGCGTGTCCGTGCTCCTTCATTTGCTAAGGACTAAATGCTCCCCGTAATGATGTGATACCTCTGAGGACACAGCCCACTCGGGCTGCTTTGTGGGAGCTCCCTTTGCCTCACACGTGGGCAGTGCCAAAGCAGAGTGTGTGCCGGAGACTTAGTTAACTTCTTCAGTAGTGCGGAGTAAGGTGGGGCACACATTGCAAGACCTTTAGATTTTTTAGTCATAAATCACTCCTTCTGGCCTCTGATACAGCTGAGGATCAAGAATAACTATATCTGAAGGCAGCTGAGGCTACTGGCTGTGGCAGAACAAGGGTGGAGCAGCAGCTGGTTTGTGCGCTGAGGCAGGGTCTGTTGGGCGGACTGTGCCTTTTGTTTGTGCACCTCTATTTCCCACCATACCCTTAATGTCAGGTCCCCTGGGACACTGAGTACACTGCCCGTTCCTACCAACGCACATGGGCCCACACCAAGGGGTCAGGTTGGTTTCTAAAAAAGAGATTTGTAGTCCCCTACTCAGTTCTTTCGGTGCGTGGGAGGATGATTTCACTACGCTGTATGTACATGAGCTGTTCAGACGCTGCACAGGAAAACACAGTACTACAAATGAAAGCAAGAGGAGGGGAGGAACAAACCCATCACACTTCTTGAAGTGGTTTTGGAAAGCACAAAGCCAGGATGTTGTTTCTTTTTAGTGACTGAGTAGTCTGACATGTTGCAAAATACAAAGGCTCGGCGTATTCCCAGCAGCAGAGTGAAAACTGGAACTACCCAGAAGCAAAACCTGTCATTAGCCGTCAGCCAGGCAGAACGGGCTCTGGAGTGCCAGGAACGGGCACGGAAGGGAGGAGGGGCTGAGCAGCAAAAAAGAGGTTTTTTTAGGGGCCAGCAGCGTGCCCCTGCAGGCTTGCAGAGGGAAGCAGAAGGCTGCGAGGGCAATCAGAATCCTTCAAAGGACAGCAAGGAGCTGCTGTTCCCCTTCACACCCCTCCATCCTGCAGCGTGGGCAGCGGGTCTGCTCCCAAAAAATCAGGATGGTTTTGACCTGTAGTATTTTTCCCATTTGTTTTCACTTAGTTATACTTAGCTGCCCTGAGAAATCTCTTTTTACGTGTCCTCCCAAGTCCTTGCTGTGATCCATGTCATCCTGGAGGCATGTAATAACTTAGACTGAAAGCTGTGCTGTGCAGCTCTGTTCTTCACAGCTTCACAGGATGGAGAAAGTATTGATGTGCCCTGATTTATCTCCCACAGATGTCATCTCCCTAGGAGTTGATTTGAAGGACAGAGGGGCACAGAAAACTGAATCAAAAACAAACGAGGAGGAAATTTTATAAACTGGGTTGGGTGGCTGCAGGGAACATCACAGCTTTGCAAACCCAATGATGCAAAAAGTTAGCACCATGAGCCACAATGTTGCTGTGGCCAGGTGCAAGAGGACAAGACTTTATAATGCCTTTATGTTTCTCAAGGGAATCTCTTCGAATTAAGAGTATTTTTACACTGATACTTCTTTAATTGCCATTCCCCATCAGATCTAACCAGCTTCTGAGGGTGAGAAGCAAGATGAGGAGAAGGTTACATTGACCATAATGAACATTGTGGACTGTGGGTGCCCCACGGCTTGAAGCACAGATGCACTGTCAGGATGTGCCCCGGGGAGCAGCACCCAGCACGGATGCTGAGCATGTGCCTGGGGAGGGCAGACGATGGGTGCTGCAAGCACGGTCAGACACAGAGACTGGGGACATTGCTTCTCTGTGACCTGGGCAGCAAATCCAAAGCTCCCCATGCTCTTCTGCCAGGATGAGGCAAGATGTATTCAGCCTTTTAACCTTAATACCTTGTCTGTTTTTGTCAGGGGACTTTAATTTCCTCAGACAGCATGGTCTAAATGGCCTCTATGAGACAGCCAGATAAATGTGTTCCATTTTAATCCCTTATGTATCTCGCTCTGCCAAGATTATTTACCTGCTAATAAGCTCCTGTGCTTAGAGATGAAAGGTGATACTACCGGCCCTTTAAGGGTGTATCTGAGTGAGTTTGCAACACCGTGCTTTATGGAAAATATGGAAAGATGTTGCATTCATAATTTATCACTCATATCTGTGTTTGTAAACAGATTTATCACACCATCTGCAGAATTGTACTGCAGTCTCCTCCATATTTATTCCCTTTCCATTTATGCAGTACAGTTCTGATTTATTTTATTCCCTTTTTACAATTAGATACATTAGCCATCCTTTCTTCTTTCTTTCAGAAAGAGTGCACTCTCTGTGACAAAGAATATTTAATCAATCCAATTGCTCAGCTTAGTGCATAAAAACACAAGCTGGTACTGTTTGGAGAGGTACCTGCCTGTTTGTTTCTCATCTCTTCACATCTGTGCGGAGCAGGTGGGGAGGAAAGGATAATTCAGAGCAAATCCACCAGTAAACAGGATGCCCTGTCGGTATTTCCTGTCTCCTGTTGCACTGGTTGAGCTTAATTTTCAGAAATCGGCTAAGTCTAAAGTCAATAACGCTATCATAATCTCTCTTTCTATAGCTGATATGATATGTAATGAAGCATTCGTACAACTGAGAGCAAAAAGCCAGCCTGCTTTGTTATCTGGTTTGAAAAGAAGCTTTTTAGTCATATGCAAATTAAAAAAAAGTGATTTGCTGAGTATAAAAAGTCACACGGAGAGAGAGGGAGGTTGCAGTCGGCAGCGGATTCTGCAGCCTCTCGGCTGAGCAGCGCGAGCCCTGGCACAGCTCCGGGCAGGGCAGAGTCCGGCTGTGAGCTGGGATGACCATCCTCCTCTAATGGCCACTCCTGCCATTAGAGTTTCTCACCCGGTGGGACCACCAGGCTCTTCTGTGCACACACAGGACCCCAAACCAGATTCTCTGCTTGGTGCATACTTGGGCTTTGGGGAGAGGAAAGAGTCTGGGCTACAGCAGAGCCAAGAGGAGGGATGAGTCCCAGCCAGGTTGGATGGTCCTCAGCACTGCCTCATGCTGAAGGGCTGGCCTTGACCCCAGGCACTGGAAGAGGACCTCTGGGCCCAGTGCACAGCATGGGGCAGGATTTGACCGCAGCTCCTTGGGAGCGCCCCTCCAGCCCCATGACTGTAAATTTGGTGAGGTGAGAGGTGTGGGACACTGCCCCATCACCAGGGCTATGACCACAGGACAGGACATTTTCACTTCTCCGTCTCCAGGGAGGGAGGATTTTTCTTCTCCTTTGCATTGAGCTTAACCCAAATTCCTGAGCTTGGGTGCAGCGGAGCAACTAGGGGTGACTAACTCCAACAAGAATTTTACCAGGAGGGAGTAGCAGTTCTTGGCCGCAGACGGTGATGACAAATCTTAGAAATTCAAGGCTGTACTTTGGCAGGAGGGTTTGTTGTTTGGGTTTAGGGTTTTTTGTATCATCCTTTTTATTACTTTTCAGCTGTACAGTGTGTTCTCAGACACAGATTCACACCTTCGTGGTTTTTTTATAGTGACCATCATTTTTTCAGATAACGGGACAGTGAACAACTGGGCAGTTGGCTAGCTCTTTCCCCATTGAAGCAAAGGGAAACTCTGCAAGAGGGCTTCTCCAGAGCTCTCCAAAAGGATTTTCTGTGACCATATCCACTGCCACTCTGACCCTTACTCAGCACAGCCTTGGATGCTGTGAGCTGGGACCTGAGTGGCCTTGCCAGAGAGTCCCACCATCACCTTTTCCCAGCAGAATTGTTCGCATTCTCTCAAATATCCCATCCCATCGCACTTTGCATCTTCCCAAGAGGCATATTTAGTCCTATAGTATCATGCCTACCACAAATTAATAAATCAACTTTTTGGCTGTGTATTTGCCAAGGGGTGACTGCCAAAATGAGACTTTCGAGTAAACCAGGAACTATGCAGGTCTGCTCTGGTAAAGCAGCCAGGACCTTTCTCAACAGTGCAGTCCCCAGGAAAAATCACGAGGCAGGCTTTAAAATAACAAGATTACTTCCAACCATTGTAAATGGTCTGTCCTTTATTTTGGCTTTCTGGCATTAAAAACTTTCAGAGATTTCTCAGTTTAGATTTTTCAAGTCTTTTCCTTGTGTGCTGCAGGGCTAGAAACCCTTGTGCTGGAGCTGGTAAGGGAAAGTGAGACTCTGCTATAGTTTCTCCAGTCCCCCAAGTGCTTGGTTTTGTGGGCCAACTAGCCCCCAGTTTATTCTGAGCCCTGTGTGGGCTCAGCAGCCCAGGGAAGCAGAGGTCTCGGTGGCATGGCAGGGAGGAGAGGTAATGTTAGTGGCTGGCTTTGGGTTTAGCAGGTTTACTCCCTTTTGTGGGAGAAACTGTCCTCTCCGGGAGCAATTCAGCTTTAAAATGATTGCATTCAGCTTTGAAAAGGACTTGCATTGGATAACTTAATCGCTGTGGGTCTGAAAAATAGTAATCCTGCCTAAAAACATAAAAGTTGGCACCAGGTGTTAATTAGACTTGGCTTTTCTGTTTCTCCATGCTGAATCAGCTCCTCGTCCCCCTTGCTGCTAACAGCATGGCTGAGACGAGCCGAGTCCTCCAGGGAGAATGGCCTTGAAGAGATGCTCCCCATCTCCAAAAAGATGCACCGCTGTTTCCACAGCCTCCTGCTGTGGTCCCTCCGCTTGCAGCCTGTCAGGCTCTGCTGTTGTCACGCACAAGCACTGCATTTTGCAAACGTATTTGCTATTACAGCAGACAGGAAGAGATTAAGTGAGTGCTATAAAACTAACCTTCGCATCAGTCGAAAGAAACAAAAGCAAAAAATAACAGGGTAATTGGATGCTCTTATGAGCAGAATATGCTCAAAATGACTTCTCCGACCCATTACAAGTGCTTAGAAACTGCACAGCCTCTCCAGTGCAGTAAGATTTTAAAGTGGTTTAATGGCCATAAAGAGTTCAGAACCGATAATGCCACTTCCAACCTTATCCTTTTGCTGCATGAAAATAGGTAGTGGCTATTGACTGGTCTAAATTGGCTACTTTTAAAGCTGTATTTTCTGGCTTAGATGTGGTAAGAGTCTCGCTACAGAGTTTTCAGGGCCTGAATGTAAAGCGTGTGGTTAAGAAGGGGATATATTGAGTTACTTCAGCAGGGGACTGGTTCCAGTGTGTGCTGTACGTGCTGGAAAGCTGGAGACCTCCTGCAGTTGAACTTTACATCCTGATCGCTGGGAGAAAAAACAGGACTGCTGGAGAGTTTTTGTTCAGTCCAGACAAACTTCTCACATTGTCTTTTCTTTTCCTTTTAGGACAAACCGTTCACAATGTCAGTCAAAAAGGAAGGTGCCCACAAGAAGTGGGCTGCCCTAAAGGAAAAACTCGGACCCCAGGAGACCGACCAGTCGGAGGCCAACCTGGAAAATGCAGAACCGGAGCTGTGCATCCGTCTCCTGCAAATGCCATCGGTGGTGAATTACTCTGGGCTGAAGAAGCGGCTGGAGAACAGCGATGATACCTGGATGGTCCAGTTTCTGGAGCTGTGTGGTCTGGACCTCCTCCTGGAGGCCCTGGACAGGCTGTCTGGGCGAGGAGTGGCCAGGATTTCTGATGCCTTGCTCCAGCTCACCTGCATTAACTGTGTGCGAGCAGTCATGAACTCACACAAAGGCATCGAATACATTGTGAGCAACGAGGGCTATGTCAGGAAACTCTTCCAAGGTGAGAAGACGTCTTCCTGCTTCACCCATCACATGCAGCATGGTGGGGGATTTTCCTATTGTTCGTCCTCCTACACCAGGCTTCTTGCAAGTTGTTGATCACAATTGATTAATGAAAGAGATCATTTTATTCTTTAAAATTATATTACCTAGAAATGGCTTTGCCTTTGCCACTTGATGCTATTTAGATGTGCTCATTTCCACACGAGTGTTTTCATAGATCACTGAGAGGCCAGGGATAAACCCCGCCTTAGCCATACATGGGCATGAGAAGACCTTGAGCCTCCAGTTGTCAGCAGACATTTTTTATTTAGTCTTTCTGAGCTTCAAGGGCAGTAGGAGAGGAATTTAAAGGGCTTGGAGACTTGTAGCCTGTAAAGAGGAAGGAAGGTGACATGGTTTAGACTCAAGAGTCCGTTCTCTGCACTGCTCAGTCTGTTCCTTCTAGAAGATGGTGGGTAATAACAGTCGCTTTCTCCTGCCGTTCACTTGGTTCATTGTTAGGTATGACACTCGTCAGGGCATCTCCTAGGACTTATTGTACATCACTTGATGATGGTGGTGCTGGTAGGATAACTCCTGCGCTGCTCCACAGAGCTGAGATCACAGCTGTGCTCAGAAACCCTTGTTAATCGCTCTTTAAAAGTCATTTGATCTGAAAGCTAGCTTGCTCCCCTCTCCAATTTTGAAGTCCTTTTCCTTCCTCTCCACCCTGTATTTTCTTAACCAGGGTGAAATACAGAGCTGGCATTTTTGTGCTGTGAAAAACCCAGGGCTTTTTGGTGGTCAAGCTTCTTTATGCACTAATAAAGGAAAACTAAGATGGTCTAATCCACTCCCTCCCAGCTCCCAGGGCTCACAGAGGAAGAGTAGAGGAAAAAAGGGAGTATATGAAGACTGGTTAGAACAACGGGGATACTTAATATGCACATCGGATGTTTCTGCACTAAAAATAAGACTCATTAATTGAGCAAAATGGTTCATCTGCTGTTCTAGAAAATACCCTTACGTGCAAATGGGAAATAAAATGTGACTGTGCTGCTCTTGCAGGATGCCACTGCTACATGGAAGAGATTAACAACTCCAAGCAGCACCAAAATGCCAATAGGGTACCTGTAGCATTTACTGTTCCCACAAGAAGTTACTATCACATAATGCTATCAGGATGGGATATCTATACATTGGGATATTTTGCTTTCCATCTTCCATGTAGTGACTCCACTCCTTCAGTCTTTTTTTTACCACTGGTCGTAAGCGTTGTAGCAGAAGACACTGAAATTTAGAACATTAATGTAATTATAAAACCTTGTTTTGTTTTGTTTTGTTTTGTCCTCCAGCACTTGACACAACTAATGTCATGGTGAAAAAGCAAGTATTTGAGCTCCTGGCTGCACTGTGCATTTACTCATCAGATGGCCACGCTTTGGCTTTGGATGCCCTGGACCATTACAAGGCAAGTGTTGGGCTGCAGCAGGAGGTACAGCTCTGCTCTGCTCTATACAGGTAGATCCGTGTGCCACAGAAAAGGGCTGGGAATGACAGTCATTTTGCATCATTTTGGTAAGAGAGGCAGGGATTTACACGGTGAAAACCGCAGGAAATTTGGCCTGGTCAGCATAAGTCCATGATACTGCTCTGTGAGTTGTCTGGACAGATGGCTGCCAACCACAAGGTCCTTTCTGGCAGGAAAAGCACTACCAGATTAGCAAAATAGATGATGCCACATCCATGGGTTTTACTGGCCACACGCTCAGGTAGGTGCGTCAGTTATTAGAAAACATAAAGGGATCCAAGAGGAGTTTCACTGACTTTCTCTGCCAACCAGACAGTGTTCTGTAATGGAGGAGTGCTGCTTTTACCTGTGTCATCCTGTCTTGTGCACAATGGGATAAACTGAGTGCTTTTAAAATGCTAATTCCATCTGAGAGACTGCACCAAAGTGGTAGACATTGGTGAACTGTCTGAACAGAAATATTGCTTGTGTTGTTAACAGAGTGTGAAAAACCAGCAGTATCGATTCAGCGTCATAATGAACGAGCTCTCCAACACAGATAACGTGCCGTACATGGTGACGCTGCTGAGTGCTATCAATGCCATCATACTGGGGAAAGAAGAGCTAAGAACAAGGACACAAATCAGAAACGAGTTCATAGGTAAGGATGGTTGTTGCACTTAACTTTCCCTGGGGAAAATCAGTTGCCAAGCAGTTTTATTTTCAGATGTATCTGTAAGGTGACTAAAGAGAGCTGGGGTGCAAAACTGCAGATATTAAAGGCAGACTCACGTGGTTGGTTTTTTTTTTTGGTCTCTATTCTCCTCAACAACCTTTCTGTAACTAGAGTTATTTCACTTTGCTGCCTCCCCATAGCTTTGATCCTTTCTGGAACGTCAGCAGCTTTGTATCCCTTGAGCTCGTTCAATACGCTTATATAACCAACCATCCTATGTAGCCACATTTCGTTATGTGACAACTCCTTATAAGAGCAGATAAGGTTTTTTTGCCCTGAATCTACTCAGTTGAGCCACAGAATCTGCCCTGTGATTCAGAAATACTTTCCAGTACTTGAATACCAGGATCCTGGGTACTGTTGTTAGAAATCACCTGATGTATTGTGCACACCTGAGCTGGCGAGCCAGGGCTCCATTTCTTCTGTGGAAAGCAAGGGACAACTGACCTCACTGTTCATCTGACTGATTTTGGTTTTAAATGTCTAATTTGGACTGAGGTGAACCGTGCTCCAAAAGTGCCTGTGTCCCTCAGTAACTCCAGGGGGATGCTCACTGGCTCATGCAGCTGCAGACATGTGTGTTATGGGTCTCTTACCAGATGATGCTACCTACTTTGACAGATCCATCTGAAGATACTTTCACTTTTTGTATCTGGAAGAAAAATGATTTATGTGATTAACGTATAAATTATAGAATGATACAATTGTTTAGCGTGGAAAAGACCTTTAAGATTGAGAGCAGCCACTGACCTAGAACTGTCAAGTCCACCACTAAACCATGTCCCTAAGCACCACACCTACATGTCTTTTAAACACCTCCAGGGATGGTGACTCAACCACTTCCCTGGGCAGCCTGTTCCAATGCCTGACAACCCTTTCTGTGAATAATTTTTTTCCTAATATCCAATCTAAACCTCCCCTGGTGCAACTTGAAGCCATCTTCTCTTGCCCTATCACTTGTTACTTGGGAGCAGAGACTAACCCCCTCCATGCTACAACCTCCTTTCAGGTAGTTATGGACAGCAATAATGTCTCCCCTCAGCCTCCTTTTCTCCAGGCTAAGCAGCTCCAGTTCCCTCAGCCACTCCTTATCAGACTTGTTCTCCAGACCCTTCACCACCTTCACTGCCCTTCTCTGCACTCTCTCCAGCACCTCAATGTGTTTCTTGTAGTGAGGGCACAAAACTGAACACAGGATTCAAGGTGGGGTCTCACCAGTGCCGAGTACAGTGGCACAATCACTTCTCTAGTCCTGCTGGCCACTGTGTTCCTGACACAAGCCAGGATGCTGTTGGCCTTTTTGGCCAACTGGGCACACTGCTGGCTCATGTTCAGCTGGCTGTCCATCAACAACCCCAGATCCCTTTCTGACAGGGTTGTTGTGACCCAAGTGCAGGCAGAACTTGGCCTTGTTAAACCTCATACAATTGGCCTCAACCCAATGATCTAGCTGGTCCTGATCCCTCTGTATGGCCTTCCTACCCTCCAGCAGATCAACAGTCCCACCCAATTTGGTGTCATCTGCAAACTTACCAAGGGTGTACTCGATCCACTCATCCAGATCATTGATAAAAAGATTAAACAGAATTGGCCCCAATACTGAGCCCTGGGGAGCACCACTCATGACCGGCCACCAACTGAACTCGGCTCCGTTCACCACAACTCTTTGGGCCCAGCCATGCAGCCAGTTCTTTATCCATCACAGAGTACACCCATCCAGGCCATGAGCTGCCAGTTTCTCCAGGAGAATGCTGTGGGANACTCGAGATCATCTGCTCCATGACCTTCCCTGGCACTGATGTCAGACTGACAGGCCTGTAGTTCCCCGGATCCTCCTTCTGAACCTTCTTGTAGATGGGCATCACATTTGCACACCTCCAGTCTACTGGGACCTCCCCAGTTAGCCAGGACTGCTGATAAATGATGAAACATGGCTTGGTGAGCAGCTCCGACAGCTCCCTCATAACCCTTGGATGAATCCCATCCAGCCCCAGAGACTTGTGCCTGAGATCGTAATATATCAGTGCCAAGTAGGTCGCAATGCTAATATTTTGTTGTTGTTCTTCTAGGGCTTCAATTGTTGGATATTTTAGACAAGCTAAGGTAAGGATCACTGTTTAAATTTTCTTTATAAATGAAATTCATGGTAATGTAGCTATGGAAACAATACTTACCAGGTGTCACTTGTGTGAAGTGTACACAGGTGGGGGGGATCATGCTAGTGTGCACCTGTTACACAGGAACCGGAGGCATCAGGCCAGCATTAAGATGCTCTCACCAACTACTGTGTCACGGGGACAGTTGTTGGCGCAGATGGCACTGACAAAGGCCTTGGGCACAGATGGAGCAAGGCTCAGCAATGTCCTCATTGAGGCTGCGTTTTAGACTGAGCCTGAAGTGATGCTGTGGGATCACTGAGCAACTTGCTGTGTCCAAACCCCTTCACTGCTGGTGTTGGTCTCAGAAGCATCCAGCTAAGACACTTTACTAATGCGTGTCTGGACATACCTGTCTTTTCAGTTTCTTAATTTAAAAAATTATATTCTGTCAGAAACACCCATGATAAATTCTAGAATGCATTATATGTGAGTTGCAGTTTTCTGTGCAGCCGGAATTGCTCCATTCAACCCCATAAAATTAGGGAAGAGAAGATCTTTCAATACAACCAACTAGCAGGGGCAGAGTTCCTGCACTGAGTGATCTCGAGAGTGCTGAAAAAGTTTGCTTTAGAGTGTTTGGAGTTTTTTAATCCTATTTTGAGTAACGGAGAAGGAAGTTTTTCGAACAGAAACATCACTGGAATGTTTTCAATTTGTCTTAACTTCTCTAAAAAAAAACCCACACACCCCCCCCAAAAAAAACCAAAACCAAAACAAACCAAACAACCCCCACAAACCAAACCAAAAACAAACAAACAAACAAAAAAAAAGAAGGTGGCTCAGTTTGCCCAGTTTCAAAAAGGTGGTAATGCCACTGTGTTGTTACAGCTCCAAGGAGAAGTTAATACAAAGTATATAGTGGGGCAGGTTATGCCTTGAAAAGTCCCATTCATTTGTATGTGTTAACTGTAAAGAGGTATATTCAGTTCAAGAAAGCATGCACTGATGGTATTTGATCCTTTATAAATAAGGCAGAGTTGGGGTACTTTCAGCACTAACTGGCTGAGTCTGAGAGGCAGAGAGATAAAAGCCGTTTGAAAAAAAAACAATCATATGAAAATCATTGAAGAGCTCTCCAGTGAAAATGAATGCTCTAATATTGCAGAGACATAGAGGAGGAGGATCTGCTTATCCAGTGTGACACATTTGAGGAGTTCAAGATAGAAGATGATGAGGAATTATTAAAGATGTGTGATGGGATAAACATGAACGATCACCATGAAGTCTTTTCATCTCTCTTCAATAAAGTAAGCAAGCCCTCACGTGGGGTGCAAGCTCATGCAATGGCAAAGTTAACACGCTTTGCTTGGAACCAGCCTTGCAATGATGGAAAGCTGCCCTGTCTTCCAGGTGAGCCGCTCTCCAGTCTCCATCCAGCTGCTGTCCATCCTCCAGAGCCTGCTGCATTTGGAACCATCTCATCACTCCAGCCTCCTGCTGTGGGAGTCCTTGGATGCAGTAGTGAACAGAGCCCTTTTGCTTGCAAATGACAGTAAGAATGACGTTTTCATCCAGCCTTGCACTCTCCTCTTGTTTTCCCTCATGCCACCCAATGCCCACAAAAATCCTTCCCAAATGCACAAGAAATGAACTGTGGGACTTTCTAAGAGCTGAACAGAATCTGGGACAAAGCTACACCTGCTGCACAGGGTCAAGTCTTGATGCAAAACCTCAGCCATGCAGATGCCAGTGGGATCTGGTCATGTTTAGAACTGGGCTGAGGATTCACCATCTTACTTTGAGGGTTAAGTCTTGAGCTTTGGGTAGTGGGAATCTGCCCTCATTGGTATCCCGCCACTGGTGCTGGCTAGTCTTAGGGGCAGGCGAGCTCAAAACGGTGTTGATGGGCCAAGACCATGGGAAGGATATTGCCTGGAAGCCAGAAATGTAGTTGTGTAAAGTGACGCCAGGGAGTGGGCACTGTGGCTCCAGATCTGCTCCTTGGTGGGTGTTGAATAGCACGAATCAACCTTTGGGCCCCATCCACTTCTCTGACACCTGCTTGTTTCTCTAGTCCAAGCGAACACAGTTGAAGAAGTCATCGAGAGGCTGCTGTCTATCAAGAAACATCCAAACAAGCAAAAGCGAGCTGAAAACCAGCTGTCCGGCAGTGCAAATGGAAGCATCCAGGGTGAGCTGGAGCCATGTCCACGTGCAGCTCGGACCCCAGCAGGATCATCAAACCCCACCAAGACACCAGTACCTTCCTCAGAGCCACCTGCCAATGAAAATAAGATCTCATCCTGCCAGCTCACAGGCTGCTCTGTTTTACCAGAGACATCTAACCCTCCACCCAATGCTGCTCCTGCCCAGGCACCTCCACCCCCACCACCTCCACCCCCTCCCTCTGGCACAGCAGCTGTGACCCCCACATCTCCCATGATGAATGCACCTCCAGCCCCTCCACTCCCTGGCATGGCGGGTATCCCCCCACCTCCACCCCCATTGCCCAGCATGGGGGGCATCCCTCCCCCCCCACCCCCATTGCCTGGCATGGGGGGCATCCCTCCTCCTCCACCCCCATTGCCTGGCATGGGGGGCATCCCTCCTCCTCCACCCCTCCTGCCCGGCACGCCAGGAGATCATATAGAAGCCATAGTGGCCTCCCAGGTCAGCTGCCCTCTCGGCTTGGGCAGACCTCCCCGTAAGGCAGTGAAGACACCAACATTGAGAATGAAGAAGCTGAACTGGCAGAAGCTGCCCTCCAACGTGGTGAGAGGTGGGTGCTTCTGCTATAAAGTCACTGCTGCTTTAGGGGTGATCCAGGGCAAAAAACCACTTGCTTTGAATTTGTCAAGTGTGGTTGACTCCATTCAGATACAGAACTTCCCTGATTTCCGTTACATCTGACCTGCAGACCTTAAATGAGTAATAGTAGCATAAAACTATAAATATAATAACCATTCCAACTCAGTAGTTTGCAATAGCTTGTTTATAACTAAAATTATTTGAAATTAAAATAAGGGAGGGATGGGAATGTTACCCTAAGCCACCTGACATGCCTTAGGCTTGAGTTCTCAACAGGCTCTGATCTGGGTTCTTCAGACTTTCATTTCCTAGTTCGTCTATACTTGTATCTGGCTATATTAAAGTCATGAGTAAGAGTGCAGGTAAGGATCACATCACAGTCCAAGGACATTGAAAGAATTGGGGAGCCATGAGAATCATTGACTTGTCTCTTGATTTTTGGATCACATTTCCCTCTCCTAGTGAATCCAAAGAGCAGCACGAAATGTAAGCAGAAGCCAGGACAGGCAATGTCAGCTTTGTCCTAGACAAGCAAGGCATTCACTGCATGCAAGCTGGCATAGGCGAAGTCTAAATAAGGCTTGTTTTCAGTCACAGGAACAGTTAATTGTTGGGATTATTTCAGCAGAGACTTTTACAGGCATGTTTGGGTGGTTTTTTTGCTTGTTTTTTTTAAAAAAGTGTTTAAAAAATGCAGTGGGAATTAATTCAGGCAGTCCCGTAGCCAGCATTATACAAGGATGCTTGGTTATAAAATGAAAAATAGAGGAAGGCAAATGTCAGAAAATGTCCAGGTTGTGGCCAATCCCTCAGTTAGGATGCAAGGAAGTAAAAATCACCTCAGCCATGGGACTAGAAGAGGAAAGGCCAAGGTCCATTTTGCCTACTCCAGGGGAGAACGCAGTTGTATAGGGAGGGATGGGGCTAGACGGCCTCTGTGTGCCCAGTGCTGCATCCCCTTTACAGCACATCTTGGGGTAAAGCACCAGGTTTAATTACCATTCAGGCCCTTTGGATCCTGCCTGTGGGACTTGTTCCTTCTAAATAATTAGCATTTGTCCAGGACTTATATGTCTTTTCTTATTTCATCCATCTGAGAAGTGTCCCTTCTAGCAACTCACATCGCCCCAAAAACCAGGAGCTTTCAGCTGTCCCTGTAGCCACCCTGAACACTTTGTCTTTTTTCCAGAAAGTCACTCAATGTGGGCTTCAGTGAGCAGCAGCAGCGAGGAAACTATAGAGCCCAATTACACGAGCATCGAGCAGCTGTTTTGCTTTCCACAGCCAACCCCCAAGGAGAAAACGGCCGCACCGGTGAAGGCAGAGCCCAAGGAGGTGAGGAGGTCCCTCTCGTTCTTTCGATTAAAGATTGCTGCAGACAGCTCATCTAATACGAGATATCTTCTTTTTCTTTAATGAAGATCACATTTTTGGACTCCAAGAAAAGTCTCAATTTGAACATATTTTTGAAGCAATTTAAATGGTAAGATTTGGCAAATTTTTGTGACAGTTGACAAAAGTTTGAGCAGGTTTTGTGTAGTATCTGGAAGGTTCTCATGAAATCTAGCCAATCTGCTTTGGTGGTCTGTGTTACTGAAACATCTGAATATTTCCAGTTTGTCCTATACTGTCTTTAAAATACTGGGTTTAGTATTTTACCTACAACATCCCTATAAGTTGGAAAAAGCATTACATCTCTGTCTTACAGATGAAGTTGTGGCACAAACTCTTAAGGTGACTTAGGTTGTGAGATACCTCTGGAGGTTGAACCCCTCCTCAAAACAGGGCCAGTGGAGGAGTTAAGAATTAAATAATCAAATGTGCAGAGACCATCGTCTAAGTTGCAGAATTGATCTCTGGCCTTGAGCAATTTGACCAGGGCCAGAAACAAAATTTGGGCCATAGCAAGGATCCTGGTCCCAATTCTGGGTTAGTCATGGGGACACCTCTTTCCTTTTGGATTACGGTGACTCTCACTGGGGAAAGCATGGAGCGGTTGCACAGATACATCTTGGTAGCATATAGTTGTAAAAGAGGGCTCTTTGGGTGATGGTTGATTGCGCTCCTCCTCCCTGCAGCTCCAACGAAGAGGTGGTTGCCATGGTGCAGAATGGAGACCGGACCAAATTCGATGTTGAGGTTCTGAAGCAATTGCTGAAGCTGCTGCCTGAAAAGCACGAGGTCAGGAGGAAAAACGGTACCCTTGGTTCACAAAGCAGAACACGCAGTGCAATCCTGCAGTCTTGATTCTTTTTTTCTCATTAGATAGAAAACCTGAAGGCCTTCAAAGAAGAGAAATCCAAGCTAGCAAATGCAGACCAGTTTTATCTTCTCCTTCTTCAGATTCCCAGGTAAGTGTGCTGGTCATCAACTTTAGCCCAATCTTTTTCTTAGTTTACCTCTGAGAAGTTTAAGTTCATTTTAGTGATGTTGTGGGGTTGCCAGACTTTGATGCCTTTAAGCTTTGAATCAATCTCCATCCTTAGCTACCAGCTGCGCATTGAATGCATGCTGATCTGCGAAGAGACCACCGTCGTGCTGGACATGATTCAGCCGAAAGCTGAAGCCATCCGGAGAGCCTGTGAAGGTAAATGACTTGACCTGATTTCTGGATCTTACTTATGACAGAAATCTGTAAATCCACAGAAAACTCCCTTGGACTTCTGCAATAAGTCTACCCAGCCCCTAGAATCCCCCCCTGCAGAGTATGGGATGCAGCTCTAGGTATCTCCACTGATGGTCAAAGCCCTTCATGGAGCTGGAGATCATTTTCCCCCACCCTCAGGCCTCTTTTTCTGTGGCAGCTGTATTCCTCTGAAACACTTTCAGTGGTGAAGCATTGGAAGCTTGTCAGCCCTTTCAAAGGAGCTGAATTTAGACAGTGGAGCTGGCCCTGTTAGAGCTGATTCATACAGCATTATTTGCCACATTAAGACCTTCACACAGCAATTTGCTGCCAGAAAAGTGTACCCCAAACTTCCTCCAGAAAGCAGTGATGCTTTAGTTTTTCCCTGCCTACAAATGGAACCAGACGAGAAAGTTTGTTATTATGGGCTATAAATTGCTGATGCTCTGATTTTATGAGTACATGGAGAGATTATGCAATAGGTTTCAGCTTCCTGTGGCAGAAACCTCAGGTCCCACTTTGCTGAGATCAGGATGCTCTTCTTGGCATTGTCAAGTGGCACCTGTCCTAAAGAGGTGGTTCCCTCAACTCCTGCCGGGTTTCTCCAGATGGAATTACAGCTGCCTGCTGCAATTAATTGAAACTTCCCCAAACAAGTATCTTCCCAGCAGCCTGCTTGTCCTTTTGGAGCTATTCCTGCCACAAACCTGAGTGCTTCAGAAAGCACATCACTGCAGAACCCTTTTGTAAGAGCAAGGACAGGGACTGTGCCCTTCATGCCCTGATAATCACCTCCACCATGCGAGACCATGAACAGGGCGAGCATGTCTGGTTTTAGCAGCTGGCAGGTAATCACAGGGCTGTCAGAACTGGCTTCACTGCACAGCTGAACAGTCACTGCAAGATTAAAATTACAGCCCCGTTACCCTCACCCACACTGGGGTAAATCAGTACTTCGAAGGAGAGCGGTGAGTTGGTGGCTTTTAGCAAGTCCAACTCCACGTTATTTTCCATTAGGAATGAGTCTAGGTGTAAAGAAAGAAAGAAGCGTAAGTCAACAAAAACTTTTACAACTCCTGGAACTGAGTGTATGCAGAAGCAATTTCTCTGCAGGTTGAGCCATTGGGTTCAAAGCTGAAAAATAAACTTTGGTTTGTTGGAATTCAGAATCCCAATTTCAATGCAGTTTAGGAAATGTTCTGGTGTAACAGAGGCTTTTGTTTAAAAGTCCTTTATGTTTTTCAGATCTTCTGAACAGTCATCGCCTGCCGCTTTTTTGTCAACTGATTCTCAAAGTTGGAAACTTTCTGAACTATGTAAGGACTTCTTTTGTCATGTTCTCCTGTCATTACAGTATGTGGATGATCTCCTCTAGGGTTTTAATTTGGGTGGACATGGCAGTTACATCTGCTTTCTTTCTGTCTTGTAGGGAAGTCACACGGGCGATGCCGATGGGTTTAAAATCAGCACTTTACTCAAACTAACAGAAACCAAAGCAAACCAAACCCGCATTACGCTGCTCCATCACATTCTGGAGGTACCACTGCCAAACCCTGGGTAATAGGGAGTGGGGAGGATTTTATCATGGATGAACTGTTTCTCCTACTCTACTCTTGGTTAATGCCACACGAGTATTCGTGTCCTCCCTGGCCAGCTGCAGAGTGTCGCAATTTGGGAGCCTCTGATTCGCTTGGGCGGATGGAGGCTGCTTGTGGGCACTACTCAGGGACTTCTTTGTTTGAAGGCTTGTTCTGTTTTCCTCCAGCATCTTTTCCAACAGTGGCTGGAATGTCCTTTTTCATATTTGTGCAACCTGCACATCATCAGCTGCAAACCACAGAGCACATGGCTACCAAAGCTGTCCTGGCTGGTCTGTACCCATTCAGCCCTTCTGCCTTTCCACATCCTCTCCCTTTTCCGCTAGACTACACTTGAGCTTTTCATGCTCTTCTCCAAGCCTCCATGGCTTTCTTCTTCCCTGCAATGCTGTTTTTTTTTCCTTTTTTTCTTCATGCTCTGCCCTGCCACCTTCATTCATCAAGGTCTCTCCATTCCAGTTATGCACATTCAAGCCCTGCTTTAGCTGGCAGCAGCTTCAGCAAGCACAAGCATGAAAGTGAATTATGCAAATAAGATTCAAGCCATTTTGATACCCTCCTGGGACCATAGGAGTTCTCAGACTGCATCAAAACACAGTCCTGCCTCCTCCCGTGGCCCCGAGTAGGTGTCTCAGAAGAGGGTAAGAAATGCTCAGCAGCAGGTCAGCTTTGCTTTGAACTATTTCTCAACATCGAGCGCTCTTGTATGTTTTTACAGCCTGGAGCAATGACTTCCCTTTCAGAATGTGCAGTCCTGTTTTGAATGCAGCTTGGCTGCGCAAGGCAAAGCGAACTACAGAGGGGTGGCAGCAGCAGGACATGGCACAGCGTCCTTCCCGGGCATTTCTGCCCATCTTTCTTCCCCCCAGCTTCCTTTCCCAGCTCCTGCCACACAGCAAATAACGCTTCTTTCTCTCTTCCACTTCAGGAAGTAGAAAACAGACACACGGACCTACTGGAACTGCCAAAGGATCTTGAATATGTATCAAAAGCAGCAGGGTAAAATTGTGTGTCACTTCCTTCGAATTAAAAATAAATCCCGTACACATTAACAATGTACCAGAAATTAGGACATGCACAGCTGGTATAGCACATTAATAAGATGGCATCTTATTTAGTTTTAACCAAAAAGATTTGGTTGATGAATGTTCAAACCCCTTTAATATATAATAGTTCTACTACAGCTGGCAACACTTAGGGCTGAAACTTGCAGAACATTCAGTTAATTCTGCCTCCCAGGCCCTTCCAAAATCTGCACTGCCTTTGTGGTAGCAGGAGCTCCAGAAGCAGCTACCCAGAAGCATTTCTGAAGGGCCTTCAACCAGGGGAAATGAGCTAATGCTGAGCTCTGAGGGTGAAGAACAGCCTTTCGAATGAGCGGACTTTCAGGAGGGGGGCATTCTTCTACTCAATACACAAAGTTGTAGGTAGACCGGGCCACTTTTTCATAAGTCCTGTGAAGAATGCTATTTTTCATGAGCTTGGACTATACAGAGTTCAGAGCTCAGGTTTCAGTTCAGTGAAGTGGTGGGAAGCAGAGGGACAATGAAACAGCCAGTTCAGACTTGTCTTCTCTTTGGTCAGCACAGGATGCTGGCGTGTGAACTAATGGGGGGTTCTGTGTCATTTCAGAATTAATCTTGATATTATACGCACAGAGTCCAGCACCAATTTAAAGAAGTTGTTGGAGCTTCAGCGAAAAGTCTTATCATCAAGCGACAATGTGAAACAACAGTATGAGAAACCTATCCAGGTCAGTAATGGAGCTCCCTCGTGTCTCCCGCATTGCACACGCAGAGGCAGTGCATGGTACATATGCAGCTGAGGAGGCTCATGAGGGGGTGGAAAATATTGCCACAAGTCATGCTCTCAGATTTGGAAATAGGCTGTGATACTGCACAACTCATCAGTGTCTGTTTGCCACCTCCACCTCAAACCTAATTACCATCGGCAGGGCCATTTCTTAAGGCCCCTGTCCCAACTGCTCTCTCGACTCTGTTGTGTGCCTCCTCACTTTAAGTGAAGATGTTCACCCTCTGTGTGAATCACCAGAGTAAAGCCCTTCTCTTAGGATTAAGCTTTGCATTGAGCTTTCCATGTCTTGCTCAAGCCACCCCTGTAAACTGGCACAGCATAGTCACCAGCAGCAAAAATCATGTGCAAAACATAGTTTCTTCCCACCTTATAAGCTCTGCTGCAGTTAAAAGCCAGGACCCAGGGTCTTGCTCCAAGCTCTTAATGTTGACATCCATTTTTCTTTACATATACTTCACTCATTGTCCTCTGGATAGTGCTTTACTGTGTATACCAAATGCATTTCAGGATAGCATTGATGCCTCCAGAAAGCTGGAAGAAGAATTCGAAACTATTGAGAGGAAGAGAGAAGAACTTGCAAATTATCTCTGTGAAGATCCAAGCAAGTTGTCCCTAGAGGACATATTCAGCACAATGAAGACTTTCAGAGACCTCTTCATCCGAGCCCTGAAGGTTGGTGTCTGCACACATGACGCTGAGCATCCCTAGTTCTGGTGCACGCCTCTGTTCTGATAGACAGAAGTGGGACAGGCACCCAAATTTGGTGGGGGAAAGGTGCTGGTTATGGCCTTCTTTCAGCACTTGGCATGAGGTCACCTGGGGAAGGGGTGTCTGATCCCTGGTCCGCTGTATCCTCATGCAGCGCTGGTGCTTCTGGCCTGGCCCAGATTTATTATTTCAGTGCAGAGTCACGAAGATGCTTTGGAGTCAAGTGCACAAGTTTTAGAGGAACTGGCTTACAGAACTTAACCCTTCACTCCAACCTGAGCAAACAGGCTCAGAAAAGGGATGCATAGTAAAAAAGCCACCAGTTTGGAGGAAATCGTGGCTTCAATACCTTCCATTTTTGCCTCACTAAAGGTTAGGCAGATCTGCACACTGGTAGCAGCTGTGTTAGGCAGATCACTGCTGCCACCTCCTACTGGAACGTGGCAGAGTCCTGCCCAAGCCAGTGGTCTCCCTCTCGCCCTCTTGGCAAGACAGGCCTTATTCCCCATGCCACTTTTATTTATTGCACAGGACAAGGCCAGAATTTCTCTTCCTGCTTTGCAACCATCTGCAGATCATGTTTCTCTTCATTGGCCTTTCTAGCAGACATTTAGCCAACCTTCTTATGTCCCTGTTACCTCACTGCAGGAAAACAAAGACAGAAAGGAGCAAGCTGCCAAAGCAGAGAAGAGGAAGAAACAGCTGGAAGAGGAAGAGGGGAAGAGACAGAAGGGAGAAAATGGAAAAGTCAGTGAGTATATGAAAGGGCTTCGAAAAAGAGAGACAGACTTCCAATCTCGAATTGGCTGGGAAAGCTGACAGGAGCTCTTGGCTCGTCCTGCTTTAATGGACCAGTAGTGGTAATTTATTTTGTGGGTTTCCAGGTGTTGGCTGACTAAAGGCTTTTAGGTGTCTCACAGCCATAGCTCAGATGGACTTTTCACAGTTGCAGCTGGGCAGAGAAGTTAATTTTAGGTTTGCTGACTGAACAGCAGAGAAACAAAAATCAAATTGAAACATTTCCGTTAACTTTTTCAGTTTCTAAACATAGCTTTTGAATCCCAAATCTAACAAGCAACATTTGACTTCTCCCCGCCTCCAAAATCCCTACATATACTTGAATAGTCACTCTTTACCACAAACTACTGATGTCCCAAAAATGTTGCAGATGACTTCAGTCTGCCTTTCTCTGGGTGAAAATGAAAGGCACAACTGAAAAGTACAGTTGGAGGAAGATGAGAGGAAATAATTTTTTCCCTCCATCCCTGCCCTCCCCCATGCAAAAAAAAGGCCCCCACCAACATGGACAGCAAACAGGAGCTGTTTCAAGGTCATAGTACAAACAGGTGCAAGTCTGGGCAGAGCTGGTGCCACTTGTGCCAGCCTGTAGCACCCAGACTTTGGGGTAAATCCTTTGACTTCAGCCAGGACATGCTGCTGTGGGACCAGGGAGCATGGGCTGCCCCCAGGCCTGGCATCTGAGCCTGGCTTTTGCCCAGTGGTTGCTTTCACTGGGACAGCAGTACCCACCCCCAAGCTATAGCCTCACTGCCAAGTGTCCTTCTGCCCCATCTTCTGGGCAGATTTAACAACCATCTCTCTCTATCCCAGTTAAGAAGGGGATGGTGAAGCAGGAGGAGGTGTGTGTCATCGATGCACTGCTAGCCGACATCAGGAAAGGGTTCGCGCTGAGAAAGACAAAGAACAGACACGAGTCGGATGCAATTCCTAAAACCTTGCCTGCAGAGAGCCCGGAGGAGAGCCAGTCTGGTAAGAACACAGACCCGACTGTACCTGAAGCTATTCCTTCCCATCTGCCTCTAAGCCTGATCCAAGCACACAAGCAAGAAGCCTCCGCATTTGCAAGTGGGGTATTTTATTTAAGGAGGCTTTGCAGTCAGTGCTGTGGAGAAGAGGAGCAGAGAGCCCTGAGCTGTTGCCAGCCAGGTCTGTCCCAGAATTAGCAGCAATTTGGAGCAGCCTGGATGTGCACCTGTGCCCTGAGAGGCACGGCCCACGGGTCAGTCACAGTAGCATGCTGATGGAGCACTGGTGTCATCCCCACGAGTCTCCTCCATGCTGTGGAGTCTTGGGAGCAGCGCTTGCCACTGCCTTGGAGACCACTGTGCCCTGTCTTAGTCTACTTTTGGGAGTCTAAAGAAGCCCTTAAAAAAGATTAGAAAACCCTGCTTGTAGAAGGACTTAAGTCCTTTCAATGCATGTTAGGAGACAGCCCACAGATTTAGTTTTCATTTGGTCTCTTGTCCGTGGTGTTGGTGCATGTTAGATAAGTCCAAGGACATTGGCCTACCACAGAGACTTGTGCACTGTGGGTCTCCTAAACCTGCTCTGCAAGGGCAGGATTAACTGGAGATGGGCAGTTTTGAAGTCCTTGTGCACCCAAGCCAGCAATCCCAGCTGGTTCAGGTCCTTACAGGTGGGTTCCTTTCTCCTGCCAGAGGCTTTCAGGCACCCTTGCAACTCTGAGGGCTTCCGTGGAAGTCAGATAATTGGCAGTAAAGACACATAAACATCTGCTGAGAACAGAGCAGGGGCTTTGTTGGGCTGGAGCCTTGGAGTCCACCTGGCATGACTACATGGAACATGAGGAGGGCAGGCATAAGGTGGATAAAATGGTGCTGCCTTGACATAGCTGCTTTAGGGTCAGTAGTCCCTCCACAGGCACCTGCTTACTTGTAAACTCTCCCAGTGGCAGAAACACCTTGGTGGATCCCAGGTGCAACTCCGCAGCTGTGGCTGATTTTGTGTTTTCTGTTTAAAGGAAAGAGCATTAAGGATCCACAAGCAGCAGAAAAGCAGATGGATGATAAGGCCAAGCCAAATGAAAATGGTCATCCCTCAGAAAGCACTCCCACCTCAACCACTGCCCTGATGGAGGTGGGTGGAGATGTTACAAATGCCTCAGCTTCAAACCACGTGTTATCTAAAAACAAAGCTGGAGGAAATTTGCCACCAGAGTCCGAGATGGAAATCCCATCAGTAAGTTTGGTGGAAGCTGATGGGGCCAGTCAGCCCATGCCAGGTGCCAGGATGGAGCAGGCAGAGAGCTGGGCAAGCCTCCAACCGAGCACGAAGAGCGGATCCATTGCCTTCTCTGCTGCTAACATAGGCACGGGGATAAGGTTTGTGAGCAGCGGTTCGGGCACTGCTCTAAGAGACCAACTCAATGGATCCATCCCAGAAGGGCAGGACAAGGAATGCCCAGCTGGTGGCTCAGAGAGCTACGGGATGGTGCAGGAACCAGAAACCCAGCTGAGCAAGGCTGGAGTTGACGCTGGCAGTGCTCAGTCTGCTCCCTGTGATGAGGCTCATCAGGCAGAGTTGAAAGAGATGGCGAAGGAAAATGAAGACCCTGGAACAGACTCACTGTTGGACACCTCTCAAGATAAGTCCTTCTCAGAGGAACCAGCCACTGACTCCTCGTGTTCAGCAACGCTCCCCCCGGAGCAAACTCACGCTGACAGGGAAAAGCAGAGGCCACCTGGAAAACGGAGGAAGAAGAAGAGGCACAGCAGAAACTACTCAGGTAGCCTATTTTGTATATAGCCCTTGGGAACTGAGTTAAACTGGGGAGGCTTCCTCGTATATTTGTGTCTGTTCCTCCTCACTTTGAGGTCGAATGCCCTCTGCCCTTAGAGCCACTCTGTTTCATGGAGCTGTCATTTTTCAAACCTGAAAGAGATGTAAAAAGAAAAACAGAAGCATTGTTCATTCTCTTGACATTTTTAAGTAGTTTATAAAGGGGTAATGATGAATCAATAATTAAAAAGCCCATTACACATACGCAATAAAGATGGCAATAAGCACATCTGTCAAGTGTGCTAAAGACAGCTACAAGGCACGGTTATGTGCAAACAAGAGGTCCATTAGGACTCCAGAGCAGTGATTAAGAGCAGTTAATACTGGGTACTTAATCAGCAATCACCCCCTTTCAACTACTTATAAACACATAAAACCAGCAACATCAGCACTGCCATAGAGTTGTTTGGTTTTTCCCCCCTAAGCCTCATTTAAAGAGCACTTTGCCTGCAGTAACTTGACAGCCTGCCCCAGGGGTGCTCGAGGTGAATCCTGAACATCAGGCGCTGGAGCCATCGCTGCAGGGCGAGGAGAGAAAGTCAACAATTAAAAACAGAGCATCTTGCTGATGCTTTTGCGAAGGATCATATTTGGCCGCACAAATGGGTCCCTTGCACTGGGCTGGTGCTGGGACAGGGCTAGGCCAGAGGTGTGGAGCCACCCGGGTCTCTGCCTCACGGTGAATGTCCACAGCTGGTCCCAAACCTGGGAAGTGCATCCAAGTCCCTCAGCCTCTCCCGAGCTGAAGCCACCCTTGGGTGGGTACTTTAATCCCAAACTAGATGTGCCTCATAGGTAAGACACAGGGGTCTGTCAGCCTTTAGAAAGGTGCAAAATACTGTCCAAAGCCTGTTTTTTTGCAAGATCCTTGGGTCAAGAAAATGGGCAGAAATGTGATGGAAGTCTGTTTTTATCAATGGTTAACATTTTTCCTTCTAAGCAAGGTGGAGGAGAAATGAAAGGAGGTTTTGAATACCCACTGCTGAGAAAGGCAGCATGGGCTGAGCATCTTCCACAGAAGGATTTACCTTTATAATGCTGGCACGCCCTGGGGCCATAGTTATTTACATTTCTAAACATACCACTTTTCCCTAGTTGAAAACCAAGCCACAGACCAGAAGTGGTTTCCCAGAGTAGTGGTTCCCAAACTTGCTCTGCAGGATGCAGCAGACACAGCTGCATCACTGGGAGCACCCCATGCTCCCAGCCATGGTGATGCTCTCCTCACACCTGAAATTAGTATTTGTGGCTTAGAGAACTGACTCCCCACAAAAGCCATGAGGCTTCCTGGGCATCCAGGGGTGGCATCATTAGAACCTCTGTGCTACTAGACAATGTTTAGATCGTAAAAAGTTCCGTGTTGTTACATTTGCCTTGCCATTATCAGCTATATTTAGTGTCTCTCTTTTGTTTAAAAGCAGAGGTTGAGACTGATACTGGAGATAATAAAACAAAAAAAGGTTGTGTGGTACAATGAGGTATGTAAATTCGCCAAGGTGTTTCTATGTGAACTAACCACAGCATTGGGACTTTACAGACCTAATCAGTATTCAGCATATCAGCTAAGCTTTTTGTCTTTGTGTCTAATCACAAATACATGTACAAGAAATTTGTTACTCTGATTTTTGCTCTCCAGGGTGTTGAGCTTGTGTTGAGTGGAGTCAATGTTGATCTCCCTTCGACACAGGGTCGCAGCCCTCATGTCTGTCCTCTGTGTCAGCAGCAGCCAAACCTCCTTTCCTGCAGACAATTAAAGGTCATTATTCTAACCAAGTGAATCCAGCTTCATGTGATAAACAAAGTCCTTGCTTGGATACCATTATTTTCTCAAAAACTAAAAATGCAATTTCAGTACCTGCTTTGTGCGAAGAAAAACGTTTGCTTTGCTTGCTCGTAGCCACATCCTACAGCAGCATTTAAATATAGGTACCTGGAAAAGGGAATAAAACACTGGACCTAGGGAGGAGTATTAGCTGGGGTAACATACCAGCTCCAGCTCAAAGCCAAATTCAATTCCAGAGTTGCACGCAAAGTTTCACATTGTGCAGACAGACCATGCACACTCATGAGCATTCATGCAGCTTTCTGAGATGGGGGTGGCGAGGTGTAATTTGGCTTTTGTCCACCTAAAAAATAATACAGGTAAACCTAACTTCTAGTGAAACTGTGTACTGAGTTCCCTGCATCCTTCCTTGATGCTGGCAACATACAGCTGCCCCTGAAAAGAAAACTTTAGGAGTTTCAGGATGGGACTTTCATTTGTAAAACTTTGCATGTTTTAACAGCAAGTGGGAAGAAGAGCAAGAAAAAGAAACAATCGAAACACCCGCAGTACTGAAATTGCATAGTTACGCATTGTCCTTTCCGTGCTGATGAGTATCTCTTATGAACTGAATCAATAATGTCAAATCTATCACTGTCTCATTTCCTGAAAGGAATGTATTTATTCTCCAGTAACCCCAGTGCCTGGGGCTGGGAGCCCAGCCAGGAGCCCTGGTCGCACACAGCCCAGCAGCCCCAGCCCCTGGGGTGGCAGAACAGAGGAATCTCTGCAGGATTTCCACACAGGCTTCCTTTCGTTCCCATACCTGAAGCATCATTGCTAGCAAGAGAAAAGGAGACATAAATTGGGTAGTTACAGTCCTGACTACTCCTGCCCTCCTCTTCGCTCTTTCCGTGCTGTACCACAGGATTACATCAAGTGGAAAAGCGAAGTAGCTCTGTTGGTTTAAAGATACTAAGGAAGATTTACAGCAAGAGCAGAAAATCGTAGCAGTGAGGCACGAGTAAGAAGTATGTCAGGACCAGTTGTTGTGCTACATAGGGAGGGCAGCTGAAACCATGAGTTAAGCGTAACTCTGATTATGTATGTTTTAAGCACAGGGATTCTAGCATGCAGGCTCAAAAAAAAAAAGTCATATTTGAAAAAAAAAAAAAAAAAAGACAGGCAGACTTGAATTCACCTTAGAATACATAGGAAAGCAATACAGAGGAAAACATGAACAAACAGTACCTTTATGAAGTGACCGAGTCAGGCCAGAGTTTCAGTGCATCCTTGGAAATGCAGCGTGTGGCACAGCTGCATTGCACCAGCAGCGCCCAGCTGTGTCTCAGCACCAGGGCAGAGATGAGCTGCACCTTGAAACCTGCAATTAATTCCCTTTTTCCTCTGCTCCCATCTCTATGTCACTTGGAAAGGTTAGGGGAAAGAAAAGTCTTGAAAGCATAAGTCCATAAGCAACCAGGCTTTGGCAATTTCCCTGCTCACAAATGTACTTGATTTATTCCCTAGAAAATAAAAGAACAAACCAAACCGGGAGCATAGGTCAGTACTCGAAAACAGCAGCCTGGTGTTCTTACCTTCGTGTCTGTCACTAGAAATGGTATTTGCTTTGGTTGTGGAGTGGGATAGGTTCTTGAAAATGACAATGTGCTGCCCCAGCTTTCTGGCAGCCCTGATAAATCTACTAGATTTGGTAAATTCAGCAAATTAATATCTAGAATCATATTCCAATATTCTCCTTGGAAAATGCAAGTCTCATGTTATTGTACTGAACTGGCACCCAGCTTAAAAGAAAAGTTGCCGAAACACTTGAACATCAGGATCAGTTCTGGAAACGTGAGGTTTTTGTTAAATACATAAAGATTTAGCTCTACCTGTTTTCAGGTTGTCTGAGGAATATGCAACTGGTTTCTCTAGTAGCACCCCAACCATCAGATACATACACATGCAAAACCACAACACTTCTGTTGTATAGCTGCGAATAGTTTGCATTTCTCCCTTCTCCTGCAGGTGTCACGGCAAGGCAGAAGATATAATGGAGACCCAGCAAACCTCTCACGCGTCCCCAAAGCGCTGCCAGCTTGTCAGAAGCTGGGCTCTGCATCGCCAAAATGCCACCACGGTCACCTCTGCCTCACCAGGACGCACCGCTTCTCCTCCCACAGCCTTTCGCTCCCCTCCCCAAGATGCAAAGAGCATCCCTGGAGACTTCGGCCCCCTCAGCCTGTACCTTACGCCAGGTGCCTGTGGAGACAGGGACAGTTTTGCCTCTGGCGGCTTGAAAGGGTCAGACCTGCCGCCTGCTGTCCTCAGAGCCAAGTCTTTCCACCTGCTCTTAGGCCAAACTCCACTTGAAATGGCAGCTGAGTGTGGCCCAAGAAAGGACTGCAGTGTGTAGCCCTCAGAGAAATTTTTAAAATAGCAGTGCCTCAGCTAAATTAAGGGTATAAATTAAACAGTGGCTGTACCATCATAAGTGGAAGTTTGTTACTCCCTCTTCACATCACCCATTGACGATTCATATTGGACCAGGTCCAAGACCCAAATCAGACAAATGTATTTTTATTCTGAGTCATTTAAAGCAAGGGAAACTGGTTACAGGGGAAAAAAAAAAGGTGGGTTTTTTTTTAAAAAAAAAGTATGTATTTTAGTGAGCATATGGCCATATAAACAGTGTCCAGTTCATCATGCTTATGTGCAATTAAGTTGAAGCACATCAGTAGCCTTGCAGCAATCTTCTCACATGCACAGATGCGTCCACCAGCTTTTGGAGAATCAAGGCCCCAGTTCCTCTTGTTAAAGCAACAGAAAGAGGTTTTCCAGAATGCTCTATTGGACACATTTTGTTTTCAGCTCATCCTTTAGTAAATCTCTGGGTTTGAATTCTGTTGTCAGCTGCTTGCACTCAACAGCCTCTGTGTTCAAGCTGCAGAAGGTGTCGATTTGTGTTACTTTTGCTTTAAAATTTGGAATGTGCGGTATTGTGTTTTTAAAATTCAGAGCTTTATTTCTCAAGTTTTATAATAATATTGTATCATAGTTTTGTACATAGCTGTCCATTTAAAATGATCTATGTTTGTTGAATCTATGGTGTGATATTTTGCTGTAACATGAATCAAATGGAAGACCTGAGTGCATTTAAGAATTATGCCTTTATATGGTAACTCACAGTGACTAATGTTCAGGCTAAAGCTTATTTTACTTTGCTTAATAGGACTTGTAATGTCCTTGTCATACTGAAAACTTTGCTGGACTAAGTCAGAAGTTAAACCAAGAATTAAACCACTGGTTTATTTTAACCAAAGTATTGCTATGAGCATATTGAGAATCGGTTAACAAAAGCAAAAATGAGAGCAAATGCATGGACAGCTTCAGTTCAGGGGACCCCGCAGAGCAGCACAGCCCCGTTGCAGCCGAAACACCGTCCCCAGTTGGCCAAAACAAGCAGAGTCCACTGATTCCTGCAGAACCACATAACCCACCCCACGTTTGACTTGCAGGACTGTCTCTATCACATTTACAGGTTTCCTCTTATTGTTTTCCTCCTCTTTTCCAATCTCAGAGCAAATCACCCAAGCATCAGTCCTTTTTCTCTTTAATTCAGCTTCTCTGCTTTCAGATTAGACCCCAAGCCACAAAAATCTGGGTATCAAATACATTTTCCCAGCAGCATTGCAACCTCCCTGTTTCCAGCAAAAGCCCACAGCCCAGGCCAGCAATGAGCAACCAGCCTCTTCCTCCCCAGTCTACTGTTTTATCAATAGGAACAACGCCATTTGCAGATTCAGGACTCAGGAGCAGACTTTCTTGGTGGTCCCTAGGGAACCTTACCTGCTGATGCCCCGCAGGCTGCTCTCTTCAGATGCTGCAGCAAGTGCCCACTTCAGCGTCTGGGTCTTTCAGCTGCCCCTATTTCTACCTAGGGAGAGCAGGTCTTTTCACAGAGGCAGAGGTTTTATCACTCTGCATTCTTACCTTGGTCTTCAAAGAGAGGGTGTTGGCATTATCTTTCGACTGCCATCAAGAGTGTGCAGAGAAATGGGTTATTCTGAGCCACTTCTGGTTCTTTGTTCCATAGTCATCTGTGAAAACTATGTTAAATTACCTACACAATCACGTCCCAATAAGCAGGCTGAACCACAGCATTTATAATTTATTACTCCAGAGCGGCTCTGCTTCCATTACAGTGATTATTTAAGAAGAACGGGGGGACAGAATCAGAGCAGGTAAAAGAAAGATATTCAACTAGGATGTGCAGTTTTGCTCCATTTGTGACCTTGAAATAAAGCTCATGATCCAGAAGATTTTTCAGTGTTTGCAAGGCCAATTTAATTGCTGGTAAAAAACGATGTCACTTGCAGCTACTTCAGCAGATTTGTGGTCATTTAAGCCAACAGTGAGTTTGGACCTCAAAAAAGAATTCTTGTGGTATATTACAGCAACTGCACATAGAGTCCAGTATGTAAACCAGCCTGTCAACACTACAACTTTCTCGCTGCCAAGTACCTGCATATTCCTTAATTAAGAACTGGCTATGTGATAAAATGAAGCTATGGAAGAAATCAGCAGAAATCTTTTCCAGGTATTTAACATCAGAATTAAGATGCGTTTAATGGGATGGATTTTCAGGGTTTGTTTTTCATTGGGTTTTTTGTTTGTTTCTTTTTGTTTTAATTTCAATACTGAAAGTATTTCAAAGTTTAGAATAAAATAAGTACTTGACAAATTTGCTTTCTCTTGTGAGGATGGAGAAGGCCTGTGATTCACCAGGATATGTCCATCAAAGTCCTGTATTTTCCATGTAGTTTATAAAGCAACTAAGCATATAATTTTTGTGTATGCTTAGTAACAATTACCCATTGTCTTCTCCCAAAGAAACAGAGGTGGATAAATGGAGCTATATCTTGTACCTGAGCACCACCACAGTGATGCACTGTAGTTAGGGCATGGCTGAAATCTCTGTGTCCAAAGTTATGCCAGTACCTTTCACTTTGAGCATACCATTTGGTCCTCTCTTACATTTGGTATAGCACAGAGGGCTGAGAAATTATTTCTAACCAAAACAGAAGGTAAGAGGATAAATTGAAATAAAATACAAATGCATGAGCCTGTTTCAGCAGAAGTAACCAGTTTTCATTCTCTCTAAACATAAAGCCTGGATCTACAGCTTCGTATTTCTGGTTCTCTGTCTACAGTGGTCAACTGAGTACAACACACAAGCTTACCAAAACCAAAAGTCAGCACTGGACTAATCCTAGCTCACTCTTTCTATCTATGCGGTAATAGTCACAGCCATGAAACGTGGAGGAACATCTTAGTCATGGCGTTACATTCACCCAATGCATCTGGAAACAAATACAGTCATGAACCAACTCCATCACAGACCACGTTTTATTTGGTCATCTCACAACTGACCTGTGGGCAGGATATGAAAAACAGCTTTTCCATGTCTAGAAGAGTGACTGCAGAGGGTTAAAAATGGGGAGTGACAGTGAAGGGACCTTGGTGGGTGTTTGCAACTACTACACAGTGACAATCTTTCAGAATAACTGCATTGTTTGCAGGATTTGCAGTGGCAGTGCAAGTCCATAGTAAAGAAAAACGTTTCCAACTCCTTAGTGTAGAGCAGGTACCAGACCTTCAATACCAGTGAAGAATTTGACCACTGCAAGTTCATCAGCATATTGAGTATTATAAATGTATCTCACTCCATCATCTGGGCTGTGCAAGCACTTAAATCACATTAGGGACTCTCCAACACACTCTGTGCTGCAGCATGAACAACTCTTGCAAGATCTGTGTATGACAATTTATAGAGAGCCAGGTGTTGGTAGAAACTAGCAGGAGCTCTGCTCTTCCCTAATGGAGACTTTACGCAGACTCAGCTTACATTAACCAAAGTCAGAAGACAACAATCACCCTGTGACAGTCAGCTCCTATCAAGTCAGCTTAGATACATTCCCAGCCTGTAAAAGTAGTTTTTTTCTGGGATTAGCAGTCTTTGCTGATGACACCAACATTATGGCTACAGTTGGTTTGTCCTGCTCTGGTCATGCAGAATCTGATGTGTCTGTTTAATACTTAAACAGCCTCATACAACATAATCTGCAATGAGTTTAGTTGTAAATGGGGGACAAGTAATTACTAAATCCATCAGTCAGAATAGATGGAGAAAGTCAGAGGTACCACAGAAAGACAGGGTTTGCCCAATAAAGAGGTAGCACAAGCAAAAGGGGTAACAGATCTATGTCTACTGCTATGATCCTTTGAAACATGCTACTCAATTTGGTCATCTAAATGAAACCCCCAGTAGAACACAATTTCCAGGAGTGATCCTTTGAGGCCAGCAGACTTTTTCAATACACTTTGCCATGTTTTGTAGTCTCCATTATTTAAGGTTTTCACAGCTCAATTACACAAAACCATAGCTCATCTGATATATAGTGGTTGTGATAGTCCTCCAAAGGGAAGCTTGGACAAGACCATTTCCAGGGCCCCTCCCAACCAACATTCCTATGATCCTCTGTTCAACAAGAACCAGATACAAGAAAAGCAGAGTAGTTCAGAAAAGACAAGAGTAGTAGAAGTCCAGAAACCCTTTCACGTCTATACATTAACGCTCTTTGGTGAACTGGTATCATACACTCAGAAGAATATGCCCCAGGAGTAGTGACTACATTCACCATAGCAGCAGCCTACAAACCCATCCTGAATCACAGACAAATGGTTTGCTTCTCTAAAATACCTCCTTGATTGGAGAGACCCCAGGGAGAACAGAAGGACAGAAGAGTTTTTCTCCTTCCAGGCACTTTCAACTGCCCTTCTTCACCTGCAGAGGTCTAGAGGACAGAGGAGTGACCCTAACCTCTAAAAGGCAAGTTCTGTGACACATACAGCTGCCTGCAGAGGTCTGCGTGCAGACCACAATATAACTGGATGTCAGTGAAGTGACAGCCAACATGGTAATCTCTTCCAAACCATCACCTATCTCAAACCTAGCAAACATTCAAAGATTAAAGCTATTGTGTCTTGTCACTAATTCCTTCAGCTATACCAGCCCTAATTAAAGTAACTGCTGAAATTCATAGAATTATTAGAATCATTAAAATTGGAGGAGAAACTCAAGATCATCAAGTCCAACCATAACCTAACAATGGCACTAAACCATGTCCCTAAGAAACACACCTATATGTATTTGAAACACCTCCAGGGATGGTGACTCAACCACCTCGCTGGGCAGCCTGTTCCAATGCTTCACAACCCTTTGCAGGAATAAATTTTTCCTAATATCCAATCTGAACCTTCCCTGGCACAACTTCAGGCCATTTCCTCTTGTCCTGTCACTTGCTACTTGTGAGAAGAGACCAACCCCCTCCATGCTACAACCTCCTTTCAGGCAGTTGCAGACAGTGATAAGGTCTCCCCTCAGCCTCCTTTTATCCAGGCTCAACAGCCCCAGTTCCCTCAACTGCTCCTCATCACACTTGTTCTCCAGACCCTTCACCAGCCTCATCACCCTCCTCTGCACTCTCTCCAGCACCTCAATGTCTTTCCTGTAGTGAAAGGCCCAAAATTGAACACAGGATTTAGGATGGGGCCTCACCAGTGCCGAGTACGGTGGGACAATCCATTTTGAAGAGTTCATCCCTACTGTCTACAAAGCCTTTAGTTGTCCTACAACCCACCTCCTCCAGCCTCCTACCTTTCACAGCCCATCCCCATACCCTACATTCACCTTTGCATGGTTTTGGTTGAGCTGCCTCACCACTCTGCTGCAGGGCACAAAGACCAGCAAAGGGATCTTAGCAGCAGTCCCCCCGATGTCTGCCACCCACAGCTGCTGCTGCTGGTCCAGGCTCCATCTCCAGCAGATCACAAGGCTCCTGCCTTCCCACCAGCTGCCAAAAAGCTCAGCCAGTTTCCTTAGAGGGCTTTTTCATTCAGTCCATCACTAGGATTGAGCCCATAAGTGTGAAGCACGTAGACTTCACAGCCATGCTCCAGCCAGCAGCAGAGGCAGTAAAAGAGTGAGAAGTGCACATTTTTGCTTTGTTTCAAACTGCTTCCAGCTTTTTGGTATGAGAAAATGAAGGTACAGCAGTAGCCGGATCTTAATAAAGGAGAGGTGGGTAGATTGCAAAGGCTAAACAGGTTTTTTTACTGCCAGAGCACTGAAATGATATGCCAGGGACTTGGGCTACTGGGATCACTCCTTTAGTGCCACTAGCTTCCTGACTGGCTGTGGGCAAGCCATTTCTCTGTGCCTCAGTTTCCACATCTGCAAAATGCAGGCAATGGTATGCTTTGAAAGACTTTGACAACTGTCGATGAACAACACCACGAAAGAAACGTTAGCAATAAGAAAAAAATAAATCGTTCTTCTCTTTTTATCTTTTCTGACATCATAACACATGTTTGCAGCCATATTAGAGTCAAAACAAAAGGAAGAGGATAACTTTCAAAGAACTACTGCTTCCTGAAGACCTCTCTGAACCCAGATTAGAGACAATCCTTGGAAACCCCTAGGAATGTATCTGAAAGGAAGACAGTGACCCTTACAGCAACAAGCTTGCTTGTGCAAGAAAGGATTAAGATCTCTAATTTCTTCTACTTCTTATTTTTACCCATGAACATCAAAAATCAATTACACCTGTCGAATAGTCAGCAGTGAAGAATATCACACTGGGAGCCTCTTAATGCCAGCAGGTCCCTGAATCCAAACCATAGCAAGTGTAGCCCATTAGGAGGCAACAAACAGTAGCTCTGTATTAGTGAGGGACCATCTCTCCGCATAACCAAGACACTAACCCTCTCCCTGGTTGGATGATACATCCTGTAGCTCCCTTCCAGCCATTTGGCAAGCAGCACATCTTACCCTTGAAGATATCTTGCATTGCAGATGTTAACTCTTGTGCTTACACTTTTGTTGATTACCTTGAAAGAGTGCAGGGACACAGTTTTTAACCAACTTCAACCCTCCTTCATCCCCTGCAAAAAATCTCCAGCCTTTGGGAATAGCACACAAGGGAAAACGCCAGGTTTTCTAAAGCATTCATTGAAATCCTTGTTTCTAACACAATAATGACCAATACATGAACTTTCAGCTATGGAGACAATCAAGTTTTACAAAACAATGCAGCCCCATATCAGCCCACTGGCAACACTAGAAATGAAAATATGAGAATGCTTACATGGCCCAAGACACAGAGGTAAGATGTTTTGGTGGATCTAACTGAAAAATCTAAACTCAATGCCATCGAAACACAACTTACTTTTTGCGGCTAACAAGAAGCGTGCTTATTTTTAGCATGTCATTAAGCAGATGAAAACAAAAGCCTGTTTGAGGACTGCCACAATACATCAGCATATTTCCCACTGAAACAAAAGCTAGAGTAGCAGAGCACTGAAAACAGCTTCTCAGTTAATTGCAAGTTAATTGATTTCAACTGGATCACCAGAGTTGGGCTGATGTATTGAGTCAGCCTCTGTTCCCTGTCCAAATGCTGCCAGCCAATTTCTGAGCTTTTGGAGCTTTCTGCAGCATGCCAGCTCTAGTTGCATTGAGATGTGTGTGTATATATGTATATATTTACCAGAGGCGGATTTTTGCACTTTCTAAGGAGAAATTTCACACAGAGGTTTCTATTTATTTTTTTTTCAGTATACCCACAAGCTTATTTGAACAGTATCAGCAATGTAAGTTACAGCTGCCTTGAAGTCATACTGAAGCTTTAATCTTCCTAAAGAGCATGGATTTCTCTACACAGCCTCAAAAGTACAATCTTTGGAGGTACATTATTATAAGCCTATCTATCATTCAAAGCATATTAGCTGTTTCTTGTGTCGTATTCTGTGTTTATTAGAATTTTTAAAAACAACATTTTCCACTACACAAACCCTGTAGCAATTCAGATGAGCACTCTGATTAAAAAAAAATGAGCTTCCTAATTAATTGCCTTTTACTGATTCCTCCAATAGCTTAATTAAAACAACAAAGCAGCAGAATTTTAACATGATTATTTCTAATAAGATTTTTTTTTTTAATCAGCTCATTTTAGTCCTAATATGTCTAGCAGAAAGTGGCTTATTTCTCATTAGACTCTTTCATAGTGCTGAATCCCTCACTTGTCCTGCTAGGGCAATTACAGACATCTGTACAAGTTTAGCACAGAGATTGTAAAGTCCTAAAGGGGATACATTAAGTTGTTTACATAAATTAAATGTAAGCCTGCTTTACCTTTGGGAAAGTGTTAGTGCTTATTCGTGAAAAAATAATAAAATATCAAAACCAACAACAAATTAATTCAAGTAAACAGCAAATATAGTTAATACTTATTTTCTACTATAGGCCTTTGGCTTAGCTATTTTAACTGCTTCCATTTTGTATGTAAATCAAGTGTTATTTTCTGGCTGAGTTAACATTTGACATCTTTAATGTAAGTCATTCTTACTAAATTAAGATTTAAAACACAAATCAAAAGTTGTATTGCTTTCTTTTGTCTTGGATCCACGGGTTCAAAATTTTACTTAGGCTATAGTAAGATCTGGATGCTATCATCAATATGGACCGCTACATTTCAAGGTCAAACTGTTTCAAATTATAGGAGACACTTTAGAGGTGTACTGTGGATTGAAGATGCATCAATTGTAGGTTTTAATGCAGCTCCCTTTAAGTGTTCTAAGTCGATAGTTAAAATTGCTGTGTGAGGAGGAAAATAGTCATCCGTAAGTATTAATCTAGTCCTTTGGGAACATAAACATGGTGCATATACCAAGTAAGTCCCTGATCCTGCACTAAACATAAAAATCAAAATACCCTCCCAGATAACTCAATTAAAACTGCTGATGCTACTAGTGTACATTTTATTAAAGACATGTGTAAGGGCTGGGATAACAGGAGACTTCGTTCCTCTCTGCATGCAGTCCCTAGAAAGGCTGCATCTCCTGTGTCATTGCTGGAGCACTGCTAGTTTGCTCATCTCTCCTTCTTTAAGATGTTCCTACTGGTGTTGATGAACATTGCTATAGAAGTTAGCTAAAGAGAGAAATCACAAAACAACCACTGCTACTGGGATTAAGTGTCCCAGCACGCCGTTCATCCACAAGAGATGCAAGTATTTGCAAAAGAAAGGTTCACTCAGTCTGGCAAACAAAGCCAAGTCCTAAACCAGCAAGTAGCTCTGCTGATTTTGGTAGGTCCACTTCCATGTCTAAAAGTGAGCACATAGATGGGGACTTCTACATAGTGTCTTGCATAACGCCCTGAGTGAAACTGTATATTCTCAGGGCAAATGTAAAGATTAACCCTAGATTAAAATCTGGTTTAAAAGGGCAAAGTAGGACCATTTTACTCATTTTAATGCTTACCAGTAAATTCCCTGTGTGGTCACAGATCCCAAAGCAGCTCAGCCCAAATCTTCCTCAGCTGTAGCTTGTTTTATTAATTAGGCTATTCTGCAAGATTCTCTCAAAATCCCCACCCTTCTCTGCACTCAAGGTTTGTGCTAAAATGGTTTCTCAAGAATAAGTAACTGTCTCCCTACTGTCTCAGAAGTCCCCTTTGTAGAGCACCTGTAGCAGCTTCCACAGGAGGTATCCATTTGTCCTGCCTGTCAAAAGAAAAATCCCAGTGAATGGCTGAGCAACAAGGGGAAAAAAGCAACCAGGTAGAAATTTACTATGCTGATAGCATTTACTTTATGTGTCATAACAAGAAGGTAGAAGGATCAAAAGAAGTCGAGAAGGAGTCTTGTGGCCAGCAGTACTGCTTTGCTCCTGACTCACAAAGCTGAAACTACAATGAAATGTCACTTGTAGAGCAGGTAGAAATGTTTCTGATTTTTACCTTAGTGGGAAGGTCACTGTTACTTCTCTGTTTCTCTGTGGGAGCTGGCAGTAGCCGTCATTTGTGGGAAACTTTGCTAATCCATGCACCTCCTCATTGTCTTGTAGAGCAGGAAAATGGGACCAGGGCAAGCCACAGAGGACCTGCTATCAAGCATGCAGTGCCCGAATCACCACAAAGCAGCATCCAGAAGATCTGTTCAAAAGGTGAACAAATGTATTCAAACTGATATGGACTTGGAAGAGGAGAACCCCAGTGCAGACCTGAGCCTTTCTCCAACATCCAGCCTTTCCAGGAAGCTGCAGCAGTCTCCAGGGAACGTGTCACCTTCCCAGCAAAGTGTTTCTTCACCCTCCCAAGGACAGTTTGCTACGCCAGCTCTGCCACCAGCTCCTCCACCCCTACCCCCTGGGTGTAAGGTGCCTCCTCCACCCCTTCCCATGCCTGGCAGAAACGTCCTGTCCCCCCCACCTGCCCAGCCATGCAGTAATCCCGAGTGCAAACATCTTACTTGCGGATGTGGGGAGCAGCCCCAACCTAAGAAGACGCCAACACTGAGGATGAAGTTGTTTCACTGGCAGAAGCTCCCTTCTGATGTGGTGAGACGTACGTGCTTGTTTGTAACACTGGGCTGATTGGTTCGTTTACTTTGCGTCCAAACAAAGATGCTCATGTTGGGGCACTAGGCCTTGACTCAATAAGTCAGGTCACACAGGTGGTTCCATTGCCTCCGCTCAGCCCTCCAAAAAATTGGTAATCACAGATAAATATGGAAAGCTGGGCTTTTGCCAATAAATGGAGGAAACGCTAGTTTGGGGAAAGCACTGAACTGAAGCTTTATGGCTGATAAAATTATCTTCTTTTAACCTTTCAGTTTTTATTACTTGTTAAAGTGATGTTGTGAGTCTGCACTAATTAAGGTTTGCTAAACACTCTGATTGTGTTGAGTGGGAGGATCTCTTGAACACTCGTGCTCCATGGTTCTTCCTCATGAGCTCCTGGCACATTACTGGGGTATGTCTTCTCAGCTGAAGCTTTGACTTTCATTTCCTTGCACAGCCAGAAGATACATCAGCCAAGATTCAAGACTGAAAACTCTTGTCAGCAGGGCTAGGGAACATGTACCCTCAGGGTAGGTTGAGGCCTCCAACTTCATTTCATACTGACCACAGCCACGTGGATTCTGTGGGGTTTTTTCACCCACACAAAACAAGACTAAGGTCTGTGGTTAACATGTGGTCTGCCAAAGGGGTTTGCAAGGCCTGTTCAACCTTCAGCAAGGAGACTGTGAATACATTTATACTGCAGCTTTTCACACCCAGTTCACACAACACAGAACTCTTAGGTGTTCTCCACTGTGCTTACCCCCAAGAAAGGGGGGACACCAGGTGGCAAGAACTTGTTGCTGTGATAAAATACATAAACATGCACAGAGAAAAACAGTCTGAGCCACAGTCTGCCTTCTTGGGCAGAGATAGACATTTAGACTCAGAGCCAATGTCTTCAGTGCCACTGTTGCAATGTCTCCTAGAGCAAGAGGAGGTGAGATCGTTTTTTAAAGATTCCAGTGTTGAAGACAAAGTCATGTTTTGAAGTGCCATGTGTTATTTGGATGGCTCCTAATGATTTTGGTGATAATGCTGGGTTTGGGAGTCTTTATCTCTTGCAAAGAGAGATGTTCAGATGCAACATACCCTGTTTGGGCACCACAATTCTCCAATGTTTGGTCAGCAATAGCAAAAATAATTTGGAGTAGTCCATTAAGTTTCTCTGCTGTCTCAGTTCAGTGTAATGAATGATGTGGTAGCTTTCCAGGTTTAATTAGCCTTCAAACCTTTGGGATGCTGTCTGTGGGAGCTGCTATTCTTAAATAATTAACATTTGTCTAAGAATAATGAGAGTCATATTTCATTCATCTTCTAAAGTGTTTTCCCTTCCACAAATCATGCTACCTTGAAAGTGCTCCTTAAATTCCATGGTCCATCTTGAAGCATTTTTCTCTTCCAGAAAGCCACTCCATGTGGGCTGTGATGCCAAGCAGCAGCAAGGAGCTCATAGAGCCTGACTATGCAAGCTTGGAGCTTCTTTTCTGTGTCCCACCAACGGCACCTAAGGAGAAACCTGGGCCAAAACTGAAGAAATCAAAAGAGGTACTTGGGCTGCTCACTCTCTGTAGAGCCTGGCAAAATTCTTTGAAGTGACAAGCTTATTCACTCTTTATTGTTGTCAATCTTATTACAACGAGGTATAAAGTTTGGGGTTTTTTGATATCCATTGCCTAAGTCTGCCTTAAAAAAAGCACAGAAGAGGTTTAGAATCAAACATATTGAAGTGACTCTGCTGAGGGACAGGTCTTAGTCTGAGAGAGGAAGGATCTGGGAATTTCAGTACTAATTCTTATAAATTGGAATATTTTGGACAGATCAGTTCCCTTCTCTACTCCTTTGTCTCTCTCTCTTTCTGTAGTAGATCTAACACCCTGTACTGTTGTAAATTCCTCTAAGTTTGATCAATCAAGATTGTTGATAATGTTATTGCTAGAGAAGAATGAATCTGGCCCAACAAACAAAAGCTCTAAAATTTCTCTTAAAGTCAAGGTAAATGTGTTTCTAGCTGGCTCCTCTTTTTCTTCTTCTTTTGACAGATCACATTTATAGGTCCAAAGAAAAGCCTCCTTCTGAGTATATTTCTGAAGCAATTTAAGTGGTAAGATTTGGAAACTACCATCTGAATTATTTATTTCATGTCTGTATGTGTTTATTCTCATATTGCATGAAACAAATCTAGCAGAAATACTTTATGACTATCTTTCTTTAGTGAGGAGTCTTTTTTTTTTTTTTAATAACTAAAAAGTTGTGGCTGTCTCTTTCCAGGCCATATCATGTTGCAAACTGATAAACCTAAAACTGAACACCACTAATTCCTAAAGGGACAGTATTCATCAATGATAGCAAAATCAGGTGTAAACATATTTTTCGTTGGTATTATTGACATAAATATCAATTGCTGGCAGCATCTGCTAGTGAAGATTCTTGACTGAAAGTTTCTAATTACTTTATTGATTTTAGAGCCATATCTCCAGGAATTCAGATCCAAAATCTTATAACATTTTTATTCACAGATTTTCTATAAACAGCAAACAGTTTTGATAACTAAACGACTGGAAATTTACCAAGTCTTTAATGGGTGGGGAAGGAAGCAAAAGAAACGAATCTGTACTCTCGTTTTTTGGCAAACTGCAACTTAACTTTGCTCTTAGATTCCCTGAAACTATTGCAGGATAAAGACAGATTTTCTGCTCTCCCTGCCCTTTATGCAACGGCCCATGTTGCGAGGGCTTCAAAAAGAAACTCAGCCTAGAAGTTAAGAATAAATCAGAATCAGAGGAATTTTTTTTTTATTATTAATTGTTATTACTATTTTATTTTTTCCATTGCAAACTGCTTCTCAGTGGGGAAGAGCTGTGCATTGCCTCATCCAGTTGCTATTTCCTCTCTTTGGATGAACCCCTGGGCAGTGGTTAACCTCTCCTGAGAGCAGCCAGTGGCCATGGGACCACAGAGCTGAGCTCCTTTTGCACTCATGAGGGACGAGGCTGCACTGCAGCCAGGTCCTGCCTCTGTTCATGCTGGTGACTGGAGGGACCCAAGCTCCCCAGAGCCTGAACCAGAGCAGTCTGGACTCACTTCAAAGACATGTTCTCTGCCAGAGCTTCAGGGAAGGATTTTGGGTAAAATCTTCTGGGATCTTTATAAATACTTCTCAGCAGGAGGAGAGCCATTTAGTTTAGCCTTGGCTTTGCTGCAAGCAGTGGAGAAATTCAAAAGGAAATCTCCTTTCAGTGACACCAGACACCTGCAGTAAAAGAAGAACCTTCAAGGTTTGTTGTGTAAAGATGAACAAAGCCCAGAAACACATCTAAACTATGAGGAATATTGCTTTAGGCTTAAAAAAAAATCAACTTTGCTTTTTCGTATCTCCACTGTACTTCTGAGGACTAAAATCCAAAATGTAATGGGAGGCAAGTACAGGAAGAATTATTTCATTTACTCATACAGTGCTAGCTGAGAGCCTGAGGTCTCTTCTGTTTGTCATGTTACTCTTCCCTATGCTGTTGCTCTACAGCACCTCTCTGTCCTACAGCTCCAATGAAGAGATTGTTGCCATGATTCAGAAAGGGGACAGATCCAAGTTGGATGCCGAGAGACTGAAGCAGCTACTTAAACTGCTGCCTGACGACCACGAGGTACCTATTAAGTGCGTTGTTCTGATGGAGTTCAGTGTGTGTTGGGCTCAGCTTGAAACACTTGCACTGCTAAACCATAAACCTGTGACCAGCCCCCACATCCTCCTGCACCATCTCAGTCAATGACTTTCCAAGGTAGAGTGGTGGGATGTGCCCCAGCAATGGTCCAGCCCCTTCACAGAAAGGTTGGGCAACAGCACGTTCAGAAACTCAACACAGGTGCAGATCACCTGCTGCTCTCTATTCCTGTTATTTTAATTGGGTGGATGATGTACATTGGCATTTATGTACTTAGATGAAGAAAGAGCCTTTCAGAGAAGGTTTCAATGAGGAGAAATGATTGATCTTTTTAAAGGGGTTGCTAGGCTTGGATGCATTGTAGCTTGCTGAAGCCCAGCCTGAGGATCAAGGATTCAACATCAAGGTGCTGTACAAATGCATATTAGCTTCCAGTTACATGTTACCCCTTGAGAATCAGTTCATATACACAATATATTGTTCATCTGCCTCAGCCCCATTGCCCATTCACACAGCAATTTCAGAAAAGCCAGTGAAGTGACTTGGAACCAGAAATATTTGTGCGAGTATTTTACTGTTTCATTCTTCATTAGATAAATGGCCTCAAATCTTGCAAAGAAGAAAAATCAGAGCTAGAAGATGCAGATCAGTTTTATCTCCATCTCTTGGAAGTTCCTAGGTAAGCAAAATTTTCCTTGTCTTCAACCCATGAGTGTGGTTCTTATCAGATTTATCCATAAGAATTAAGGCCTCTGTTTCCTGTGCTAAAGAGATGTTCCTGACATTCAGCCTTCAGGGTGAATCATCTGTCTACTATCTGTAGAGCTGCTTTGAGAAATGTTTCCCTCCTAAAGGCCAAACAGGCTTTCAGACACCTTTGGCAAACCACAGATAAATTAACCTTGGTATTAATAAGTTAGTGAGAAAACTCTTTGACTGTTGTAAGAGCTACTATCTGTATGGCATGAAGCTGCAGACTGTATCCTGCCACCAGGCTGCTGATTCACTCCATCCCTGGTTTAGAGATTCCAGCTCCAAAGGGAGCCCACAAACCCACCGCTGAATCACAGCAGTGCTGGTGTTTTCACCACCTCCCTGATTTTTACCAAGTCAGAGGAGGTGAGCACAGAGGAATCTTTATGCTGTCCATAAAAACATGGTGATGTGTCGTAATTCATAGGAACAGCTCTCCATAAATCTGATCCGTTGCCATGCCACAGCCTGAGACATGTTTTTGAAAATGTCATGGTGAAAACGTGTCTTTTCATTTTCTCAAACTTACAGCCAGCTTTAAAAGTACTTTAGAAAATGTTTTCATAGCTCTTCCACAACTTTAATCCATAGTGAGCCATAAAGATAATTAAAGGACATCACTACAAAAATATTTAGAATTTCTGTATGGGAAGTTAAAGGGAAGAATGAAAATCCTGACTAGTGATGCCCAGGAACTGTCAAAAATTATGGCCTCATTATGCTGGGAAGTCACTGCCAGATGTCAGTGCAACAGTGCTTTCTGAAAGAGGAGATCATAATTGTTTCTAGGACATCTTTGGAAATATCTAAGTGCTTGCTTTATTTATAATCCAGTTCTCATGTCAGAGCATTAAAGAGAACATAACAACGCTGGTACTGAGCTTTGCCTAAAATGGGTGATTCTCTTGCTGAACACAAGTCAATTAATCAGGCTTGAGGGTTTTGTTTTTGTGGTGTTTGTTGGGTTTTTTTTCCACTGATCTCTTTTAGCTACCAGTTGCGGATTGAATGTATGCTGATTTGTGAGGAAACAAAAATTCTGCTGGAGTGTCTGTGGCCAAAAGCACAAGCCATCAGGACAGCCTGTGAAAGTAAGTACATCAGTCCACTGCCTATGCCCAGGCTCAGTCTATAGGAAGCCTCTCTCTTACTTGAATAGCATCAGTAGTAGCATATGCTATAATTTAATCAAAATTAACCTTTTAATTACTGAATATGTACCAAATGTCATAATTATTCTGAAAATTCCTGCTTCTATAATTCATTCTCTAGAATTGCAATTTGTGCTGTCTGTTCTGGAGTGGAGCTTCCGTCGACATGAATAACACAAACCTCTCTCATATCAGTGGCTCTGCAGAGAAGAAATTTCATTTATGTCAATGACAGGTTCTGTTTGAACATAGGTTAATTTCTTTCTGTATGCAGTGAAGATTTTTGTCTGTAACAGTGAATCAGTCCCAGTTCGTCCTCTAGTACACACTAGTGGAGCAGTCCACAGTGACATACCAGAATTTGGTTTGGCTTACAAAGGGGACATCCTAGATGGTGTTCACCAGCGCTTCAGGAACCCCCTCCACACAAAATTAGCCTTGGTTTTAGTTTTAAATGGGCTTGTTCGTGAAGTTGCGCTTCAGTTCAATAATTTTAAGAGAGTCGTCGACCTCCTGTTGAACAGTTAAACTGCAAAACTTCTGTTTATGGTTGCACAGAAAACTTGGCTATACCTGGCTGTCTGATGTCAGTGATATAATCTCTCTTCACTGTGTTGCAATCAACAGCTCTCTGCAGTCTCACCCTGTCGTCCCTGTCCCCACTCCATCCCATTGCATGGGGCAGAGTTTCTGTTCTAGTTTTGCCAAAAACTTTCATCTTACCCCAGATTCTCCAGCAAAAGATGCACAGCTTCTGGCTATCACTCTCACTAAGGATGATAATGAGGGGAAAAGCCCTTTGCTTTTCTTAACCTAGAATAATATGGGCTGGAAATTTGGGCTATTGTCTTTCACAAGTTTATACACTTTCCCATGTGCAGTTCTCCCTCCTAAGTGGCTGTAGGGATGACACATTCATACTCCAAACTTGATGGGAAAACTAGTTTGTAGAGAAGAGACTTCGATAGAAACTTACTCATTCCACTTCCATTCAGCTGATTTATTTCTGTACTGATGTATTTCCAAATCCATAACAATGGCTTGACATAATCTTGGATGATAATTTTCCTAGCCCCACTGTCAAACGTAAGGAAAGTCCTATTTCAGATCATTTAATTTAATCTATTGAAAATGTCTCTCTGTTTATTCTTCAGCACTTCTTACCAGTCACCGACTGCTGGTTTTCTGCCAATTGATTCTTAAAGTTGGAAACTTTTTGAACTATGTAAGTAAACTGATTTATTTAATTGCTGTATTTCTAAAGATAACAGAAAATACAAATGCAAGACTTGGTAACTGAAGGAACTTTCTTCTGTATCTTCTAGGGGCATCACACTGGAGATGCTGGAGGTTTTAAAATTAGTGCCTTGCTCAGACTAACAGAAACAAAAGCAAACAAAAGCCACATTACTCTGCTTCACCATATTTTGGAGGTAAAACAAAACTGAAATTATTTCTGTGTGCATTATTCTAAAATATTAATTGCCGAGAAACTAAGGGGCTTTGACCTCAGTAGCACCCCACTGTAGATATCTGGAGGTCGAGTGTCTCTGCCTGAAATACAATGAAAACTTTTCCACTGCTCTCTGTGCAAGTGGAATCAAATCCATATGCGGTAATATTTAGAGTGTTAACACTAGTTTTGCTTTCTCAAGCTTGCTTCACGTCTGCTTGCTGTTTCTTTCTCTTCTCCAACTGCTCTCTGGTGTTGATATGCCTCCCGAACACATCTGTCAAAACAAATTAATTTTAGCGGCATGAAGACAAAACCTCAGGTGAGCTTGCTCACTGTGGCAGCACATAGGATGTAAGTCTGAGTAATTAACACAACCCTTTGCTTTCTTTAACTCCCTATGGGTCCCAACATGAGAAAAAGAGTTGAGAAGACTAAATTTACTCCTGTGCTTATAAGAATGAAAACTGATGTGTAAATTTTTCAGTCCTGATGTTGTCCAGCTGAAAATCTTTCGTACTCTTTGACTGACTGCACAAGGTAACTATTTTTCACTTCAATTTTAGGAGGTTGAAAAAAACCACACAGATTTGCTGCAGCTTCCCAGAGATCTTGACTTTGTTTCCAAGGCAGCAGGGTAGGACATTATTGTTTGTTTATGTCGTGTATGAATTGCCAACCTCTTTAAAGTCAGCAAGGAGCTGAGTCATTTTATGGTGGTGTAATAAGGTCACAGGACTTGTCTGCTGTGGGAGAGAGAAGTTCCCTTCTACCACCAGACAGTTTTGAGATTTATAAATCAACCTGGTTAAGGCTTTTTATGTGGAGCTCAGTGGGATTTTTCTTTCTGAAGCTCCAGTACTACCTAAAAGTAAAATTGTAAATAGTGAACTCCCACATTTTCAAGGACCAGGTTCTCCTTCCACATATTGCAAAAGAAACAAATCTTCCCTGACATTTCTCAGTGATATTCATGTGTAAGCTCATCAGGAGGTACCTGTGCAGAGCTGGTGTGACGAGGGAATGATTGGGGTGATTTACTGGCCATTGGGGGATCTCAGGAGTCTCTGAGTTGAGTATCAGATCAAGTTTCCGATATATTTGGGTAGAAAGAAAAAAAAAAATCAGTTTCTGCAGACTTTTTTCCATGTGCCTGAAAGCCTCGTGAGTCTAATGACAGTTTATTCTGTTTAGCTCGGAAGAATCACATGGTGACATGTTAAATTACACTAGTCAGAATCCAAATCTGTAGCATGAGGATTAACCTTTTTAAATCCTATTATTAATTCATAGGAACCCTCAGTGTTTTAATTTTGCTTTTATCGAGAAGCAGGGGTAATCTGGAGATGGATTAACATTAAGTAGCTGTTAAATAATTAAATATAAATGTATTTTTATTCATTATTATAACAAAGTATTACAGTTTTGTGAGTTATCTGTGCAGAATTTAATTTGGCTGTTGTTTTGAAACAAGAATTTCTTTTGGGTTTGTGTGATAATAGAAATACTTTTGTTACCTAAAACTAAATCTCGCTGGTTGATGGTATAAATGGTTGGTGACGGTATGATGGTATATGTTTGTTTTTATAAAGTAATTGTCCTCCAGTTTAGTCAAACACTCAGACTTCTAAAATTGATTTGCTAATCAACCTGTGGGGAACTGTTTACAATGCAAATCCTGCAAGGGACTGTTCTACCGCTGCTCATACCTGGATGCACTGTGTCAGGTTTTGCCAATTCAGTATTTTCTGTCTGGCACAAAGAGCTGGTAGAACCACAGAAGATGTTGGTTCAGCAGTGTAACATGTTTGGGTCTCCACATGAGCTATTAATAAATGAACTCTGAAAAGAGATGTAATTTTGGGCTATAATTACATTAGGGAGAAAAGGCAAGGAGAAAAAAGAGCCAGCTAAGTAATGACAGTATTGGCACAAGGGAGATGAATGTGTGTTGCCTATGAATAAAAATAGGCAGGAAATTCTGGAGTTTTTTTGAATACTGGAACAGTGAGGTTCTTCCATAGTCTGTCCAGGGAGGTAGTGAGGGCAGAAGTACAGATTCTTTCTTAGACAAGGGTTTGAGCACATAGAAAAGGATTTATATAGAAGAGAACTACCTGCAAAGGCAGGGTCTGGGTTGGATGATTAATTCTACATTAATTTGCACAGATTATGGCATTTATAATAATATTTTAACTTAATGAAAACAAAATACCCCTTCAATGTATTGTCCCTTTTGTGGACCTTTCAGAATCCGCTTGGACGTTTTGCGGGCTGAGGCAGGTGCCAATTTGAAGAAACTGTTAGAAATAGAGAAGCGTTTGTTTCTGTCGACACACGATTTAAAAATACAGCATGCAAAATCTGTTCAAGTAGGTAACGTGGGTGTGATGCACTTCCTATCTTTCTTCCTAACCACTTTAAATGTCTTCTCAAAGGCACTGTAATTCAGGTTCCAAATGGACATAGAGCTCTGTGGGAAAGAGGCCATAGCTACATCCTTCCCCTGTGCCTGGTGGAAGGAACATCCCAGGTTTTGCTCTACTTCTGGTGGTATCATGATCAGGAAATAGCAGAGGACCAGTCAGTTTGTGCGTGGGCAAAAGAAAGGAAAGCCCTACAAATAAAACATAGGATGCAACTATAAATGCATACAGTGCAGTACAGAAACATGGTTTGTCTCACTGTTCTTTGGGGGGAAAAAAGTGAACAGATTTGCAATATGCTTTTTTTTTTTTTTTTTTTTGCATATATTTCCAAACATCCTAGCTTTTTGTGTTCTCAGAACAGGGCCATTTAACTAAAGCTAAAAGGCAGAAATCCTGGTGCTATATCTCCCTTGATCAGTCATCCCAGACTGTAGCAAATTTCCACATGATTTTCTGATGAAAGTGGCAACAGGCAATGAGCTGCTTTGGGCCAAACGAAACCGGGGAATAGGTAGATGGTTCAATTAAGAGGAAAATATCACACAGTTTTAATTGTCAGTTTTTTTTAAAAACTGATTGCTCTGTGTTAAGTGCCTTGAGTCTTCTGGGCAGCTCAGAGTATGCTACTTCTTAATATGCATGAATTGTATTGCAAACTGTGTCTCAGGGCAGTCTCGATGCTTCAAAGGACCTGCAGCAGGAGTTTGCCACCATTGAAAAGAAGAAGGAAGAGCTTGCTGATTATCTTTGTGAAGACCGAAAAAAATTGTCTTTAGAAGAAGTGTTCAACACAATGAAAACCTTCAGAGAGCTCTTCCTCAAGGCCTTACAGGTGGTTTGCATTTGTGACTGTTTAGAAATAGATTGAGAACTTTTATTTTTAAGCAAACAATAATTTTTTTCTTCTTCTCCAAGCTGGGTTGCCTAAAGTAACTATTTATATGCTTGCAACCTGCAGCATGAAATAAGCATGTGGGCAAATACAAAATGTGGGTGGTTTGGGATTTCTTTTGCTGTGCAGAACACTCCAAGTTGTTGTTCCCACTGTAAAATTATAAATCAGGCTTCAATGCAATCAGAGCTTAGTGGTGTGTGAAAGAATGAGCAACCTGACATACTTTATAGGCTTTGCCAATAGGCGAAACATAAATTTTCCAATAGGCAAAGCCTAATTGGAAAATATGTTTACATATAGGTATTTCATTTTAGTAGTTAGCTCAAAACAGTTTGTTTTTTGCCCCCTACAAAACTATGAATCTCCCAAGAGATTATATTTGTCAATTTATTAATTTATAATAATTCGTTGCAATAAGGAGCAAGAAAGAAGCAACTTCTCCAGTAAACCTTCATTTTGCATCCCCTGCTACATACTCCAAACCTGAACTAATGAACTTCCTCTAGGGTTTTCTTAATACCAGGTGAGAGTGGCTGCACGTTTATATATTTTAATAGCAACAATCACCCACCCACTCCCGCGCCAACTCCAGGAGAGCCCCAAGCTGGATTCACCTTCTGCAGAGGGAACCATCCACATCACAAGATGTATTGCAGGAACACAGACAACTCCGCTGGGCAATGTCAAGGCTGAAGGAGTGTTTAGGGACAGATCGTAGTTTCAGATGAAAACAAAGGAGCTTCTGAAGTGTTGGATGACAGAAGATGAAAAATATATCCTGTAATATTCCCACTGGTTCTCCTGCGAGGCCCTGGCCTTCAATTTCACAACAATACAGCTACCCCAGCTCCAAAATGATGCAATAGCATCATAGATAGTCTGGAAAATAAACCCTACAAACCACAGATCCTTTGATGACATACTTGACCCTCAGAGTTCCTAAAAATCTAGGCAGGAAGGAAAGAATTAAAAGTCAAGAACTTCATGGCTCAGCAGCTGTGGAGAGCTACACTGGAAAATTGCTGTGAAGGGTAAATCCAACAATTTTTTTTTAAGAAACAGTCCCAATAAAGGTTATGTAGTGTCCTGGTAGAGCTGCAGTAAATTTCAACTACTTTTTTGGGTGCTGCTTGCTCACAGCTAGGCTGGAGCAACTAGCAAGAAGCTTATTTTTATCTACCCAACATGTAAACTCCCTTTCATCCTTATTTTTGTTCCATTTCCCAGCAGCACCTCACCTCAAAGGTACCACAGCCATTAGCCACATCGTGTGCTTTTCTCTTACCTCCACTGCAGACCTGTAATGCAAACTCCTCTCCTTCTTGCCTTGCTTTCTCCCTATCACTGTAGTAAACATACTCTCTGTCGTTGAAACAGCATCATGCTGAAAAGCTGAAGGTTTGAATGTTTAAAATATTTAATTGTTCTGTGATTTTATTTTTTACATTGGAATCAGCCACATGCATCATCTCTTTCTAGTGCAATCTGACAGAAGTTTTAAGGCTAAGGTGTAACTCTTATTTTGAGGATGAGTCTTCTGTGTAAAGCAGGCCTCTTAGCACTACCAAAATCATTAGTGCTATCTTTCCACTCTCACATCAAGTAAGAAGGGAAATAATATTGATAAATAGTGACTCTTCATGGCTCCTAAGCTTACCTAGAGAGATTTTGATTTTGTTACTTCTTTGTTTAAGCAAAATCCTTCTCCATTCCCTAAGGGTTCTTTCTGCTCTCTTATCCTTCAGGTAACAAGAGCTGAGCTACGCAAATGAAATTGCTATAATAAGAATCTGCCCTCTTCCTCTCAATCTACTTGAAGAGGTGAAGGGAAAAAAAAGGCTTTTAAAACAGCCAAACAATCCCCAAAACTGATAGAGTGAAAAGGAGCTAGTTCGTCACCCAGGGCTGGTGACTGCTTTGCCAATTCTCAAAAAATAAAAGGACCAGATGGCAGGAGGAAGGAGAAAGGGAGAAAATAGCTTCCTAGATCAAAGATGAAAAAAAAAACCAGAATTGGAGATACATTGAGAACTGAGTTGTAAGATTGTGGGGAAAAGAAACACTGTGTGATTACAGGGGATTGGGAGAAACATTTGATTTCCCTTAGCACTTGCAGCTGTTCAAAGGGGAGCTCCCAACAAAGAGTCTGTCTAACCTCAGAAAAAGGAGAAAAAATGTTGAACAAAACCTGCTCTAGGAAGTCAGTCCTCAGTTGATGAGGGAGGTGACATAGACAGCTCTGCGTGGGGATGGCTCCTCTGAGGGCTCCCCTGGGATAACCGAGCTGGAGCAGCTGCCCCTCCGCAGGGTGCACATGGTGCTGGAACGGGATGTGCTTTGCACAGTGTGGGCATAAACAGTTGTCATGGAGCATCTTTCAGTCCAAAGATCACGCAAGTATCTAACGTCCCACAAAGTTCAAATCCGAAGTGACACCCCTCTTTGATTTAATCTCATCCATACAGCTGCCTGCAGTAACCCAGGAGATTGAGGAGGGATTGTAAATATTAATTCCTCTGCCTTTACCTTGTTGGGCTTGTTTATATTGAAAAGCGTGGTTACATTGAATTGTTGTGGTTTTGCTTTCGTTTGGTTGGGGTTTTTTTGTTTGTTTGTTTTTTGTTGTTTTGTTTTTTAAATTTCTCTGAACAATTTGGTTCGGGCTTCCTCAATACATAAATTTATTCCTGATGTATTTGGGTTTGTTTTCAGTACATTGTGTGCTGCTTGAGTAGCAGAACGATGTATCCCTGAATTCACCTCTTTTATTTCTTGTGGCACATTACACAGAGACATTCTCCCAGGGCCCACAGATCTGCAAGTCCCTCAGCAGCCGTAACATCTCAAAGACATTACCCTAAGGCACAGTGGGAATTATCAGGCAAGCATGTAGGAGGCATACAGTGCTGAAGGGCTTTTAGCCTCCCCATAAGACTTCATCACCTGGACCTCTTTCTTTCAGAAGCACCCTCCATTCAGGGACAATGTATCCTTCTCTTTCTTTGTCAAGAGTACACCACTTTTCTCTCCTTTTCTACGTATTCAGTGAAGGTCCCCATAACCTTGAGCATATAATGCTGCTATATTTCAGAAAGACTAATTCTATTAATGTTCACAAGTTTTCTTTATTTGCCTGGAAATGTTTTTGGACCAAAGCATCCTAGGCTTTAAATTTCTATAAAGGCTTTAAGAAACTCGTGCATATTTCTGAGGACTTCTTCAGCCCTTTTATGGAAATAGCAGCAGATGATCCATAGCAATTAACCAAATCTATCACTATAATGAGAAAATGTCTCTTCTGCTGCCAGACTCTGCAAGGGAGACCAGACATGTCTCATCAAGAATCCTATCTCACCACATCATCAACATCTTCCTGGACATTATTAAATTTTGTAATATGACACAGCAGCACCCTACTGTTAACGTCACAAATCTCTATGACAGTGGGCCCAACACCTACTGATCTACCTACAACATGTAGATTAGCTACAGACTGGTTGCAATCACAAGCAGGCAAGCTTCCAAGTGGTGATGGCAATGTTCTGATGATGATTGCAGCTCTGGAACAAGGACTGCATAACCTTTCAAGGAAATGGGTTTTGTCATCTGATGTTCTGCTACAGATATCCCAGTTGTTCAGAACTACCCTCTCCTACAGTTGTGCTGCTTGTCAAAACCTAGAAATCCTCTTCCACTGAGTAAAGTTCTTCCTCTACCAGGAGTAATAATTCAATTTCTTTCTCTTCCTCCATTAATCATATCAACCTGGTACCAGCAGCGCTGTGGAAACTAGAGTCCTGCCTGTCTGTGTAAATCCCAGCAGGATTTATGCCATCCTGGCACCTTTCTGACTGGTACCAACAGAGATCCGGCTCAGACGCTGCCACTGAACACCAGTGCAGAAATACGGCTGCAAATTTAACAGGTGCCTGAAGAGAAACTGTGAATTCCTGTTTAATACAGCCAAAAAGTTCCTGAAATTTTTGGTTGAAATCCCTGAATACAAACAATATAAAATCAAGGTCGCTATGGGATAAATCTCTAGAATGCTAATTAAGTTAAACTAATGTTCTGTTTTGTTGATGAAGGGACTAATTAAGAAGAATGCCTTTCAGTCCATAGTCAAACGTTGTAGTTAAAGCTCAAGAAATAGTTTGCTGATGACATCACCATATGGAGAAGGCCAAAGGGATTGACGGAGCAGCTCTATTCTGCTATTTACCCTCAAACCCCAGCAGCTGAGAGTTTTAAGTGTACATAGGGCATATTCACAACAGCTATTCATTGCAAATTGAAAGTCTCTTAACCAGCTTTTCCTTCAGTAACTCTTCTCATTTATTTTTTTAATTTGTATTTCTGTCTGAATGCAGGAAAACGAAGAAAGGAAGGCGCAAGCTGCAAAGTTTGAGAAAAGGAAGAAACAACTGAAAGGAGAAGATGCAAAGAGGCTAAAGGGGGAGTATGGAAAGAGCACAACATTTAACAAAAATTAATTCTGTTTTTATTAGCCAGTCTTTTGTTACTTAGGAGGAAACTATCTGTTTAGCTGTGGCTGATCTAATACAACGACAGTGATTTAGAAATGGATGGTCCAAGCAGATAGTATAGTAAGATATCAATTTTCAAGTGCGTGTGAATGCTTGGAAGAAATCATGATAGGGATGTTAGAAAAAAATATCACTCCCAATGAGCAAGTTACTACCATTTTGCTAGGAGGTGGGTGATATCCTGCTGATGCTCTGAACAGTTACTGGAAGACTTTTAGGGGTACGGAAAGTTGCACGAACTTGAATTTCAAGCTGCGCTGTGTCACTGTGGTAGGCGAGTTGTGTCCCATGTTACTGTTACCGCAACATTTGCTTTTTTCTGATTAGAGGTCTGATTCCTTAAAGCAGTTGTATGTGTGCTTAAAGGAGTGTCTGTGCTTTGGTGAAGAACAGCTGATTGACATAAATGCAGAAAAGTATTTGCTGTGCTGGACCTACCTGGGTGTGAAGCATTTCTAGTGCTAACAGTGGCATATGTATATTTAAAAGGTTTATATTGGCAAATACTTTTCATCTACTGTTCTTGAAGATCTCTGCCAATAACATTTGGGTTTGATTCTCGATTCTTTGGAGAACCACTGCAAAAATGGCATCAGTAAATCTGAGTGGAGTTCGTGTAAATATTACACTAGATGCTCACCCCTTGGATGATTGTATTTTTTCGTTGTATCTGGTGTCTAAATGGCCTTGTTTAAGCTCCTCTTTTACAGTTAGTCATCTGTAGAAATAAATTTTAAAAATACATAAAATTTATTGAAAACTGACAAAACCACTTTTTTCAGTATTGTCTTGACAAGTGACAAGCTGTAGTGCAAAGGTTTTATGTACTTTACAGTTATAACACGTTTAACGTAAAGATGTAGATTAAAACCTTTTTGCTGTAAATACAGAAAAGTAGCTTAGTATACGGTAAAATAAAATTATAAAGTGATATTCAGCAGCTGTAAGAATTAAAGGTGTGCTTCTACCCTGTGAAGACATGGGTAGACCAGAAGAACCTTCTGCACTTCCAACATGCAGTTTAGATGGTTGGTTCTGATCCCTTGTGTGAAGGTAGATTTAATTATTGGCGTATAAACTTAAACATGAGAGAGCATTTAGACTCTGAATTATTTTTCAGTACTCATTTTAGAAAACTGTGCATAGCACTAGTGACAATGAGAATTCGGCATTTTTTTAATCTATTTTAATCTCCATCAGGGTGTGCTGACAAATTATAGAGCGCATCAGATCTGGCGTGGCAGGATGTTCAATCTCAACATTCTTCTGTATATGTGAAACCTTTTTCCTTTTTTTAATCATATATTTTGCAAGCTAAGTAATTATTTATAAGGAGGGAATGAAAAGACAGTAAATCTGGTGAAACCCTATTATCACGTGCTTACAGGATTATCAGAGCCTGGTTCCACAAAGACTCAAGTGCAACTTTAACTTTGCAGGTATTTCCCTTGAGGCCAGCGATACCCAGCACACGGGGTAATCCTGTGCATAAATCTTTAAGGCCCCAATCCTACAGTCTTTGAATCTCTGACCTTAACTCCAGGCACATGCTCTGTCAGTGTCAATATCTGCTTTATCCACTTGTCTGAGGATCATTTCTCTGCAGTTGACAGAGCACAGAGCAGCGAAGTTTTTCAGGGCAGGCGATAGTCTCGCTCTCCCGAGTTCAAGCAGAAGAGGTGAAGGCACAAGCACCCATCACTGTTATTTTATTGACAGATTACAAGGGAAGGCTTGCAGCTGCTGAAAATTGCAGAGAACCAAGCTGAGTCAGAAATTGTTACCAAAATTCAAACGTATGGCACGATTAAGAGAACAGAGCAATATCCTCTTTGATTCTATGTATTAAAAACATCTTTTCTGTGAATCAATTTTAAGTTATGCTTTCCTAAAAAAACTTCAGTGACAGGCTTCTGCTGATTTCAGAGACTCGGACATCTAGGGATTTTTTTCCACTCCTCTGAATGTGTTTTTATATGTATTTACATTAAGTTTTTTTTCCATCCTTTATATTGGATTAAGCAATTGTCCTGCTTTATCATCTTCAGCTTCTCTTGCGGCACCTTCCATTACTGAGCAGTTAAATTCTTCAAGATAACTATATCACATAGTTGCAAAGACCAATTCTATATGTTGTTTCAAGAGAAATAACATATGATATACATATGTCATTTCAAGAGAAATAACATGTAGAGGTTTCTTTAGCTAAACAAGTGGAAAAATGAGCTGCTTCTAATGCAAATTTGAGGACATAGCTAATGAGTACAGTAAGCAACAGAACAAAGAGTGAAAATGTACAGTTAAATAGCTGGTGAGAATTTATGTATGTAGCTCTAATACTGTAACTGCAGCAGAAAATGAAATGCTATCAAAAGATGAAGAGCAAGTAAATTTTGATGAACAGTATAGGAGTCTCACAGTATATTTACCACTGTTACGTATAGAAACCAACTGCAAAAGCAGATCCCCCCAGTCCAGTTTCTTGTGTTGATGCATTCAGCATCAAATACAAGAGCTTTTCTCTGGCAAAATCCTTACTGTTTCTACTTACACAGGACGTATTGGTGTGGCTATGAGTAACAAACTAATATATGATAAAATGTTACCTACATAAATTGGTCTTGCAATAGTAAAAGCATCAAGTCTTCAAGAGCCGGGGAAATAAGCAAATGTCCTGCTGCTAAAAATGTACTGCTTAGTGGGTTACTGTTGTATTGCTTGAATTTGCTTTTTAAAAATATGTCATAATGGTTTGAAAACTGTGTATTAAGGACAAGTCCAACCTTCAATGCAGAGTTTACTCACAACTGCATTGTACTCTAGTATGTATTTGTAATCCAGGATGTATTTCGCTTTGGTACACGTTCATTTTAGTAAACAGAGCTAAACAAATGTATCTGAATCTGTGAGGCTTGTTAGTTGCGGTTTTAAATCATATACTAGCGAATAAGATGCCAAGCGACTGCTTTTCCTGGGCTGATTGTGAATGCAGTCGCTGTATTTTTGTTTTATTTATTTTTAAGCACAAGTGCAAAGATAGACTATCTGGATCTTAATCTCCTAAATAAGATGGTGAATAAATGAGAAGAAGCTTCTTAACTGCATCTGGCAATATAAAACTGTTAAACAGATTAATTCCACATGAATTCTAGAAAATCGCAAAGATTTTTTTGTTTTGTTTTTAATTCTGACTCTGAGCCCTGGAGCTCAATGAGTTTGCCACAGTTCTTTCACTGGGAGCCCAGCAGACTGCAGGCCATGCCCTGACAGACATAAAGGAGCATAACCACACTGCAATGCTCCTTTAATCTCTTTTTTAAAACATAAATCACCTCGCAGAATACCCAATTCATTATATTGACTGGAGAGGTGACTCAAATTGAGCTCATTTCATTAAAATGTGTTTTAAGATCTTTCCATAGGTTTTATGCAATCTTATTTCTTTGCATGTTATTTACTCAACTAGCTGAAATATTGTGAATAAGCCTCCAGTTTTGGTATCAGCTTGATTATTTGTTAGCCAGAGAAAGATGGAAATAATTCAGCTATTAGAGGGCTCACCCCAGGATGCCTGAGATTAACATTTCTGTTCACATCTCTAGTCAGGGGAAAAACACAGATTGGAACCAGTCAGTGCCTGTCACATCACAGCTGAGACCCTTAACTCCTCAGCCAGTCTGCAGGGACAGTCCAAATACAACTTTCGGGGACATTTGCTCTGGTCTGTTACGTTCAGTGTTCATAAGGGAGGGACCTGGTAGCAAAGCAGAACACGCGATATGAGACCCCTCTCATAGCTTGACACAAGTTGAAATGTGAAATTAATTGCCTGTGCCCACCCACAGTGGCTGATTACAGAATTGGGTGGCAGCTGAGCAGCCTTTTAATTGTTGCTGAAGTATTCAAACTGGGCATCTAAACAGATGGATAGGTACATTTTGAGAGTTTGGGCCAACATCTTCAGAAAAGACCTACAGCACTGGGACATAGTAAAGCTGATCTATCTCAAAGCAGTTAATGCTGAATCATTTTTGCTTAATCTTTTCTCAAAAAATGCTCAAGGACACAGGAATCCTGCAGCCTGGACAAGCTGCTGCTCTGCTAGGATGGTGCTAAAATGCTGGTGTTGGTCTTTTTTCCCAAGTAGCAAGTGATAGGACAAGAGGAAACGGCCTCAAGTTGTCCCAGGGGAGGTTTAGATTGGATATTATGAAAAAATTCTTCACAGAAAGGGTTGTCAGGCATTGGAACAGGCTGCCCATGGCAGTGGTAGAGTCACCATCCCTGGAGGTGTTTAAAAGGCATTTAGACGAGATTCATAGGGACACGGTTTAGTGCTGGAGTTAGGTTATGGTTGGACTCGATGATCCTGAGGGTCTCTTCCAACAGAAATGATTCTATGAGTCTATAAAATGCTGCTGTGCTAAATGCCATCCTGAGGAGTAGCACTGGAACAAAGTTGGTCTTACAGCTTCTGTTTCAAGCTTAATAAAGCTTCATATGCCTTGAAGTTTGTCCATGTTTACCAGATCAGTTGATTTGGCCTAACAAAAGATGCAAACTCTTCATTTCATCCTGTTCACGGCAGAGAAGACAAAATACCGCTCCCTTTCAGTTTGCAGAAGCCTGTTACATATTTGGCGGCTGTTATCCTGTCACCTCTGGTCTTTTTCTTCCTAGACTAAACAACCCCAGCCCTTTCAGTTTTCCATTCTGGAGCTTTCCTAGTTTTTTCATCCTAGGCTTTTCAAAATCTATGGTCATGTACTTGTAGCTGTCCTCCAGATTTTCTTCAACTGGATCTCCTCCTCCTCCCAGCACAGTGCTGGATCTCCAGCTGGGTGGTTCAGCAGGGCCGAGGACAGTGAAAGGCCATTTTCCTGCATTTTACAGGTGGTTCTTCCATCTCAGCACGATGTTTGACTTCTTTTTCAACCATAACAACATTTTGACTCCTATTCAGAGAAACATCCTGGTCTCCAGCACGATTCTTGTTGCTTCAAGCTTCATTCCATCTGCACATTCAACAGTGCACTCTCTGTTGCACACTCCCAAGTCTTCCATGGAAATAGAAAAAAAAATTTGAACCACAAACAGCCCTTATGATTTCATGTGTGCTTTGTCCAAAGAAATCATTCTTTCCTACTCTCAGAGTACAGTTATTCCTGCGCTTTTTGCACCAATTTACTGTTTTTATCAGGCTGTGAACAAACAAGTGTTTGGTAAAAATGTAGTTCTGCAAAGAAACAGTATAGTTTTGGCTAATTTATTCTACAGTAAACCTAAAGTGCAGTGCTTTAATCATGTGGACATATTTTTCTCCTGTTAGTTGCCCTGAAGTAAAATACACTGTGGTTTTCTATCTGCAAAGGCAAATGCTTGAAAGTTTTTCTGCGAAATTGCAAAGGTCAAGCATTGTCAGGTGAATTGGTTTAAATGGAGAGCTCTGAGATACCGAAATACTGATACTGGGTTCATTCCTTTGTCGGTGGCCAGCACCAGGTGACAAGCAGGGGACAGGGACACCGCCAACCTGCAGCCTTGCACGTCACGTCACCCTGCACAACCTCACTGTTAATTCCTGTATTACTCAGTTTAACAGCCAAACATTTGCTTTTAACTGAGCAAAACCTACCTTGAAGATTCGGTATTTTTTTCCATCTTGCACATCAAAATGGATTTAAATCTATTTATTTCAATGGACTTGAGTTTGTTTTCAAATTGTTTTGAGAAGAAGAATTATTCACTTCAAGTCATCGATTACTTGATATTATTTCTATGCTGAGGTGTGTTTTGAACTTTTATGAAGAGAAGTGTTCCCCGGTCAACTTTTTCTTTTTGCAAAGTGTTCAGTAATTCTTTCATATGAAAGATATTCCATATTTCATATGAAAAGTTTGATATCATTGGCACTGGAAAGAAAATGCAACTGGAGTTTCTGTCCATCTCAGAATAACAGTGGATCTGATTACAGAAATACTTAAGAAACTGTAAAAAAATCTTCATCTTTGCTAAATCTTAAATAACATAAAAAGAAAAATCAAGAATACTTGAAAATACTTTTTGCCTGTTAAGAGCAGAGAAACTGCACCTTTATTTGCACAAAAAAGTGTGGAATTTTCCACCAAGTCAGTTATGAAAGTTATTAACATACTACTGGCTGAGAGCCACAAAGAACAAATAGCTGAAAACACTGTCATCACCTGTTAAAAAGGCCAGATTCTGTATTTAAGCAGGGGAATTTACATACAGTCGTGCCAGGATGGCTGGCTTTTAAAAAAACAGACGAAGCATAGCCAAAAACCAGCCAACCAAACAAAAGAACAGCAATAACATTACTCTGGGAAAATATTTGAGTTCTTATGCTAATAGGTGTAGAGAATCGTAAAGAGAGGAAAAAAAATGCAAGCAAGAATGGCAATGCTAAATGCCATAAAAATTTTTAAAAAATATGACTCTAGGATCCTCTCTGACTTCAAAATGTAGCTGTATACAGCTTCTCCTGCAGATGAATGGCATCAAGGATATGTATTTCTTGCAGCAAAGGGTATTTTGTATTCTAGCTGTGTGGTGCTGACCCACAAGCTGTCAATTTTGAGGTGAATTAGTGTGTGAGTGAGGGAATTGAGTGAAACCACTGCTATATTTTCCTGTCCTTGGTGCTCGTGTTTTCAAGTTGTAAAAACAACAGTAAACATAATGCCCAAAAAATACTTATTCCACAACGAGAAGAGACAAATTTCATTGTTTAATGGACAAAATTATTTTGTCCGTTAAATAATAAATTCGGCCAAAAGAAATCTGAAAGATTTGATGGAACAGTAAGGAAAGCTTTAGAGGAAATTTTGAAAGAAAATAAAAGCTGGGAGGGGAAAGAAACTGAGATAAAGTTACAAAAGGGACAAGCAAAAGTAAAAATGGATCACCCTGATATCAGCTTCCTTTGCCAACTATCATGATAGACCAAATGCAGTAGACATGGACTTCACTAAGATACTCACTGTGGCTCTAAGTTTGAGGCGAGTACAATCACAAATAGGGCCAAAATATCAGGTAAAGAGAAGTTTAAGTCATTAACAAGAATTTCTGTTGCATAGTGGGACCAGGCTGGCTGCAAATGGTTGAGGAGATGATAGAGCAGCGCAGAAGTTTTTCAGGTGACATCCATGTGCTGTCAGTGTGTGGCTGGGAAGAGAAACGTGGCCAGTGATGGCTGTTCCCATTTCAGGTGGAACAAGTTCAAGCTCGACTGGTTGGGGATGCAGGGCAGCTCTAAACTGGCTGGTACCAGGGCAAGAAGCCCAGAGTTTGGCATAAAGCCTGTCCGTGCTTGAGGAGTTGTGGACAGATATTTGGTGCGTATTAAACCAGGGGAACCAAAAGTCTTAGAAGACTTCACAGTAACCTTCCATCCCTACAAAGGAAACAATGGCCAAAATAAAAGTAAAGGTTAAAATTCTATGATGCAAAATTCTGAAACCTGAGCTGGAGGCTTGTCCTTTAGGCCATGTTAGATCGCACGTGGCGTCTGGCTGTGAATAGATACATGAAATGCCAAGTAGCTGTATCATGCATGTGATGATGTGATTCAATGGTGGAAAGAGGCAGTAGCATTTCAATGTGTAACATACCAGCAGAAGAGTGGGAGAGGAGCTGACTTCTGTCAGGTATGTGAAACTTGACAAGTCCAGGAATGTCTTAGGTGAGATATTTCCAGCTGAAAGGAGAAGACATTAATTCCCACGTAGAGGATACCAGGGAACTTGACGTGGACCACCATGTACAATTCTAGCTGCCCATATTTGAGAAACACGAACTGAATTCAGAAGAGGTGAAGGGCAGGCAGATGAGAATGACTAGTGAACTGAGAGCTGGTTTTTAGAGAAGAGTAAAAAAATCTTGTATTTTTCTGCAGAGCAAAACAAAGCCAGAGACTCAATGTAATTCCTCCTATAAATACATGTACAGGAAAGGGGGAGGAAGAAGCATTTAAACGGCAATGTCAGCACAGAACATATGGACATAAATTGGCCAGAAGGCTGGAAATTAGTGGAGGTTTCCAACTAGAACAGCTCCGGAACAGTTATTTAGTAGGAACAGCAAGGTGTGGTATGACTTATTGCTTCCTACAACTACCTGAAAGGAGGTTGTAGCACGGAGGGGTTGGTCTCTTCTCCCAAGTAGCCAGTGGTAGGACAAGAAGAAAAGGCCTCAAGTTGCACCAAGGGAGGTTTAGATTGGATCTTAGGAAAAATTTCTTCACAGAAAGGGTTGCCAGCCACTGGAACAGGCTGCCCAGGGCAGTGGTGCAGTCACCATCCCTGAAGGTGTTTAAAACACATGTAGATGAGGTTTTTAGGGACATGGTTTAGTGCCAGTGTTGGGTTAACAGTCAGACTCAATGATCTTGAGGGTCACTTCCAACCAAAACGATTTTATGATTCTGTGACTTACTTAACTGCAGTAGTGGAGGAAACAAGGATGAACACCGGGAGCTCCCTTCCAGTCTTCTGTATTTATCATATCCACTGACCCATGCTGAATACTCAGCTAGAGGATACAGAGTGCTAAATCTTCCCTACCTCTTTTTCCTAGAGGAAATATTGCAAATGCTAGTAGAGCAAATGTCTGCTTTGTTTGTCACCATGAATGCTTGCAAGCTGCTGGAGTCTGGAATATGTTCTATACTATTTCTATACATGCATATATGCAAACCCAAACATGTATGTCTATATGTATGGGTAGATGCTTGTGTATATGCACACACGCACACATAGAGAGCCCACACAGCATGTTTGAAATGGGCTGTATATGCTGCTATGTTTTTTATTTCTCAGGAGCTCATCCAAGTATTCCAGTACTTTCTTTTCATACTTATAGCAGAGTAACAGATTATGTGAGCACATTTCTGCATTTTGGCCCCTGCATTCACAACACGTTTGTGTGATCTCATGTATATCACGGCACCTCCTCCGAGCCACCATGTAAGAGAAGGAATGTATCACTTGAAAATGCTGGATTTCTGTCACTTGTTCTCTCGGTGGGAATCACACGCGTGCATTGGCTGGTGCAGCTCCTCCTGCCTGAAGCTGCAACCTGGTACTTTCTGCTGGTGCTTTGCTTCTGTGCATGCGCGTGTGCACAGACATGTACATGCATATAAATATAATTATATACACCTCATACTAAGGCAGCTCCATGGGCCTCAGACTAGTCTGTAAGCTTACACTTTCCAAATTGCTTCTTTAAGGACGTGGTGCCGCATGTCTGGAGCTAAAGGATGTGCATTACAAAAGTCAAGCGTAACGTACAGCTCGTGCACGGGGAGGGGGTTATGGGTGCCAGGCACTGTCTGTTCGCCTGTCGCAGCAGGGAAGTGGGCACATAAATCTCTCCCTGTGACACAGCTCCACATGTCTCGCTTGTTTGTGTCGCAGTGACAGTCCTGTGTTTTTTCAGGTCAGTATGTGAGGGTATGTGTGGGTGTGCATGTGTGCCTCGCCAAAACGGTCTCGGGTGTCTCAGGCCACCAGGACAGGGTATGTATGTGCCTGTCAGCGGGGTCTGTGCCAGGCAACTAACAACAGTCGTATGTATTTTAGGCGCTAGCGTGTCTGTCAAATGCAAGTGCGCCTGCCTGTAATTCTTGGGCCAGCGGGTGGATGTTTGTGTCTCATGATCTGTGTGTGCCAGAGCAGCTTGTGCGCCTGCCCTTCTCCCTCTGAGTGCACATCTGCGTGTGTCAGGCCACTCTGCGTGTGCAGCTCTCCGACGCCACAGTCCCACATGCCCCATAGCAATGTCTCTCTTGTGCTGACAGCCGCCTGTGTCTCTCAGGCCAGTGTCTGTCTGTCTGTCAGCAACACAGGCTCGGGTGCTGCAGGACTCCGTGTGTGTCTCACAGTGATGCAGCCCCTGTGCGTAACATCGGCTCGTGGGTCTGACTCGTGTCACTGTCACATACACCTCAGCGCTGCTGGTGCATCGCAGTGACAGTCACGCACCTCAGGATGGCACGTATCTCTATGTCCCCGAGACACGGCCCCATGGGGCTCAGACCACCGTGACAGCCACACGCCTTGGACCCACGTGTTGTGTCTGTGTCAATGAGCCATGTGCCTCAGACCCTTGCATCAGTGTGCCTCGCATGACGCAACCCCGCATGACCCAGCCAGACGTCTGTCTGTCTGTCTGTGCCACATGCCCGGCTGCCTCAGACAAGCGCGTCCGAGGGGGACACGGGCCCACGTCCCTCTGAGGCGTCTCTGTCACACGTGTGCCCCACAGTGCCACAGCCCCTGCGCCTCGGAGGTCGGTGCGCGCGTGTGTGCGGACACTGTGCGTGTGTGCGGACTCTATACGTGTGTGCGGACTCTATCCGTGTGCGCGGACACTGTGCGTGTGTGCGGACACTGTGTGCGCACCCGTGTGCGGACACGGCCAAGTGTTGCCGAGCGGGGCGGCCGGCGGGGCAGCCGGACCCTCACGTCAGCGCGCCGCGCGGGGCGGGCGGTGGCGGCGCCGTTAAAGGCCGGCGGCGCAGCGCAGGCGGCGAGCGGAGGTTGGGTTCGGCGCCGGCGGGGAGCGAGGCACAGCGAGGCGGCGGCTGCAGCTCCAGCTCCAGCCACCCTTCAGCCACCCTCCCACCCACCATGTCGGGCACCCGAGCGTCCAACGACCGCAGCAGCCACCCCGGCGGCGGCGGGGTCAAGCGGGCGCGCAGCGAGCCGGGCGGTAACAAAGTGACGGTGGTGCTGGGGGCGCAGTGGGGGGACGAAGGCAAAGGCAAGGTGGTCGACCTGCTGGCCACCGAGTCGGACGTTGTGTGCCGGTGCCAGGTGGGTGCCGGGCCGGCTCTGCTCTGCCCGCCGGTCTCCTGCGTTGCGTTTCGAGTTCTCCTCGGCTCCCGCTTTACCCCCCCGCTCCCTTCAGCCCGGCGCCCTCCTTCCCTCGCGGTCCCCTCTTTCTCTCCCGTGCTGCTCTCCCATTTCTCTCGTCAAGTCTCGTTTCCCCCCGCCTGCCCGCCTTTATCTTCTGCCGCTCCTGCGGGTTTTCTTCCTTCTCTCCCGGCTCCTTATCCCTTCTCCCGCAGCGAACGGCGGGACGCGAACGCACCCCGGTGGGCGGCCATGCACCCCCCCCTTCACAAGCCCCCCCCAACTCTCCCCGGCTGCTCCTCGAAATGCCAGTCGGAAAGAAAAAGCCCTGAACTATAAATATAAATA
>VWYH01009956.1:77423-116047 GCA_013399365.1 Pampusana beccarii
GGGGGGGGGGGAACGGGAACCGGGACCGTCTGCCTGGGGCGGGGCGGGCGGGGCAGCGCTTCGGGGCCGCTGCCCGCGGGGAACCCGCAGCGCTGCCGGCGCTTCCCGGCGCTGGGTTCTGTTGAGAAGCGAAGCCCCAGGCCCTGGGGTGGGTTCGGCTGCTTGCGAGGCCGTACCGCTGCCTGGAAGGGGGCTGCGGGGTCTCCGGGCTTGGTGGTTCGCCGGGGAAAGAAACGTGATGAAGCGGCTTCAAGACCGGCTGCTAATAAACATCATGAGTTTTTCTAAGTTTTGCTGCAGGGGCTTTTTCGGATAGGTGGGTTGTGTTCCCTGCAAAACGCCTGGAAGTTTATAATAAGAAATATTTTAAAGTGGGGTTTGAGTAAAATGGGAAAAACAAGTTATGTAAAAATACAAGATTTAAACAGTTTGATGAAAGCAGGGAACATTTTACGTGTCTTTGCTTATATGTATTTTTGAATTGAATATAATGCAAGGATTCTTAAAGCTGTTTGCCTAGTGCAAACTAAATTAGACACAGAAGTGATCCTGAATAATAGCAATAGCTTTTAAAAGAACTGCTCTCAAATATTCATTATGAACATACTAGATGAATACAACTGAGAATCCATTCAATTGTCCCTGTAAACTATGTGACCACATTAATAAGCAGTCAGCTTAGTTCAGCTCACTTGGTATGTACCATAAAATTTATTCTCCTTTGAAATGCATGATAGCTACTGAAAAGCTACAGATATCCTTGATTCTGAGATGGTAAATCCAAGTATGTTTGTGTCATTAAGTATATTGTGTAAATAAATGTTGTGATGAGAGTTAAATATTTAGAAGACAGAGGAAGTATTTTCAATTGGAACATTAAACTCACAGGATCTTGAATCACCTCGGGGAGAAGTTTCCATGCATGAGTTAGCTAATGAATATATATTATCAAGACTATAGTTACTTTTCCATCTTCTCCCTCCTCCCCCATGCCCCCCAATATGCTGTTGCTAGGAATCTGAACACAGGTCTCATAACTGCTTTGAGAAAACAAGATTTAGCTTTTAGCTGAGGAGGAGCAGTTTATATAGGCCACAATCAGTGCTTTCTCATGGGTTTACTGTTACTACTGCAAGAAATCATGTTAGTTTTTTTTAGACCCACTTCTGAGGGATGCCCTGGGGCCTTTTTCAAGATGGATTTGCTGTCCATCCGGAGAACTAATTTGTAAAGCATGGCCCCAGGTGCAGGCTCAGAATACCCTTTGAAGGATACAGGACTCTGCGTGCGTGAGCGTGCCGGAAGGGTTAGTGTGGTAACCACAGGCGAGATGGCTTCGATGGTTTAATATGGTGTCTGGCACATCTAGATCATCTTTCCATAGCCTGAGGGTGGATCTAGAGTCGCTCTGGACTGTATTCAGAAAACTGTTTGCAGATACACACACACGCTGTGTGTATGAGACTACAATAGGATTACTAATACACTGATTTAGTGGTCTTCAGGATTAGAGTTTAGGGGAGAATATGAAACATTTGAAGGAGAAGATATGAATAATGATTTACTTCTGAGTAGCAAAAAATATACAACTTAAGTGAGAAGGGGGGGTGTTAGTTTTTAAGTGGGGGTTTTGTGCATCTGGTGACTTTGAGGATGCTTTTTAACAAGGATGCTATCTTAGTAATTTAATGTTTTATACTTTCAAAGCCAATCATGCAAGTAGGTAACAGTGTATGAAATGTTTCTGTTTGAAATGTTGATTTCTCTGAGTGAAAATGGTAGGTCATTAACTTACAGGTGTAATCAGTTTGAGGGTGAATTCATTAATGCTGTGTATTGCCATGAAAAAACTCAGCATTAGCACCAGAATCTTGCTTGTGTCACGTTCCTCCTAGAAACTAAGGAAAACTCTCTCAGTGCAATAGCACTTAAGTATTAGAACAGATTGCTTTAAAAAGAAATGCTGAATGGCTTCCTTGTTAGAGATTTTAGCCAAAATACCAGAAAAAACTCCATCAGGAATTTTTTGTTGTTTAGATTGACAAGGTTATTTCCTGAGGTCCTGTGCACTCTGGTTTCTGAGACATTGATGGAAATGGTGTTCAACAGCTTGTTTTGGTCCTCAGCGACATGGAAGTAGGAAAAGCTAGAAAAAGAACGTCTGAAAGGGGGATGTTTATGTCTTTTAAAACAGTGTCTCAGCTACATTAATCTTTCATCATGGCAGGATACTCTTTGAGCTAATGTTTTAAAAAAGGTGTTATGTTTTTTTTCCCCCACCCTTTTGAATACGAGTTTAAATCCTGGGCTGAATTGGAGTTTGAAGAGCTTTCTCAAAATAGTAGTTCCCTAATATTTCTATGAAAGGAAATAATTTTCATTAAGTGTTTCTCAAGTATTTTAAGTGTGTTGATTTCATGAGAAACATCTGTGACAACTAGATCGCTACAGAGGAAACGAAGTAATATTTCCTGGGATGCTGGAAAGAAAGGCAAGCAGGCAAGTAAGTCCTTCACCAGCACAACGGAGGCTTCAAAATATGTTAAATAAAGAAAATTGTGCATTAAATCCCCAGATTATTTAATTTTCTTGAGCTTTCAGGATTTAGTTTCACAGGAATTAAAAAGTCTCCGTTTAGTGATTATGCTGTTTCAGTCTTTCTCAGTACTTACACAGTCTAAGTCAAAACAAATGAGGTACACACCATAATTCACTTAATTTTTCACATTAGCAATGCTGAAATAATGTGACATAATTTAAATATGAAATCTTAGTTCACTTGAAGTAATTGATTTCATTTCACCATATACTTGAAGCGTTCTTCTTGAAATGGGATGTTTCGATAAGGGTGAAAGATCACTGGATAATCTCATAAATGATGCTTGAGCAACACTTTTCACAGGCTGTTTTCGTTAAAATAACGGATACACAGGCACACACATTCGTATAAACAACCAGAAAATCTATTTCTGAATAGATTAATAACAACAGGCAGTTTAAGGCTATTAAGGAACTAAGTTGGTTTATCTAAGTTTGGGTTATTAATGGAGAACATTGAGAACATTTTTCCTCTAAATTGCTCTTTCAGCAAGCGAAGGCATTCAGAAGCAGAACGATAGAGGCTGGTATTTTTCTTATTGTGGCCTCCTGGGGCATAGAACTGTCCCATTATGCTGTGCAATGCTTAATCTCTGGTATGTTTTTACAGAAGGATACAATCAAAGAGTTCCGCTGCAAATGTTTCATTTTGATTGTGTGTGGTGTTTTTTTGTGGTTTTTTTTTTTAAGAACAGGGTTTGTGCATTTGTGTAAAGCTGAGAGAACATCAGACATAAGGAAGTTGACTTTTTTCCCAGCCTCTTACCCTGTTGTCATAGAACAAGAGGCTCTAATGTAAGCTTAAGTAATACGGATGCATGTATTTAAGAAGAGAAGTTTGGCATTGTTCAAAATGTGACCAGATTGTGATTTCTTCAGTGGCTGCTCCCGATCCAGCTGTCTGTTCTGCATTTCACCTCACGTTGTTGTACAGTTGCCTTAAAAACTATGGTTTGTGGTTGGTTTTGTCTACCTGTGTTTACTTAGGTAATTTCTACAGATGTGGTTTAGTGCATGACCCAACAGTCAGCTGTCACAGCTGCCGGGGTGATGTGCCTCCGAAGGCACCACTTAAACTAGATCTGTTCCCAAAGAGTTGTATATAGCACTGCTTGAGTAAGTTCACAGTTAACCGAGGACAGCTGGTGGTCACACACTTCTAGCTGAGACTATGCAAGATACACTTGTAATAATAATTTTTCACTGAATGTGTGTACTGTGCAGTTCTGTGCGAGTGCAAATGGAAAAGCGAATAGCGTGCATTGGCATAAATGGCAGGAGAAGTACCGTGCATCTTTGATGATAATGTTTAATTACTGATGAGATATTTGCTCTTTTATAATACAAGTGTGTGCCAAGGATGTCTAGGAATTCCTGTAGTAATGGAGATTAAACAATTCTGCCTTTTCTGGTCAAGTTTTCTTGTACAATAAATTTTTTTTCAAAAAAATATCCAGAGGCATTGGAGGAAAATTCTGTTAAACAATTTGATTAAAAGTTTGAAGGAGAGGAAAGAGAGAGGATTTCCAAAAGCTCAGTATGAAAGATATAGAAAATGTTGATAGTAAACTAGTAGAGCCCCTGTGATAATAATCATTACCTGCAGTGGGTTTGATCTCAGTTACTGAATAGATTGGTGAAACAGTTGGAGCAGAAATGAGTATCTTTCCTTCACTTTGTACTGAAACCGGTGACAATGACTGAGCAGCAGGGACTAGTCCAAGACAGTTTTAAGATTTCTTTCGAGCCTTCATTTGGCACTGCTGTTCTAGTGCTGCCCATGCCAGTGCTGGATGTGTCAGACCTGTAACACTTCTGGCATCTGGAAGCCTGGAAACAATCTGCCTGATGTTACCAGCATTCCCTTCAAGAGCTGGTGTTGAAGAAACGACAACAAACTGTAAGAATGTGGTTGCAATAAGAAGAGCTGTTATTAGGTTTCTTTAGATTCTCATATTAATGTGCTTTTATTTTTCACTAAGTATGCAGTCACTTTTAAAAACATTTCCTCTATCCAAGTCAGTATGCTTTCAAGTTAAGAGCTGCTTTGGTTTTAGAGAGGAATCGTCTGATCTTTTGAGACAGATAAACAAAAGTTATCGTTGAAGAAAAGCTGAGGAAGTTGAAAAAGGTGCCAGAAAAACTTGCTGTTAAGGTCTTTAGTGGTTGAGCAGTTCACAGTTATTTGGACTGAAGAGATTTAACCAAGTTATACCCCAAGAGTGTTGAGTCTCTAGTTTTCTTGATGTAGTGGGTGTTAACAAATAAGATTGAGAGGGGCTAACCAGCAGGAAAAGCTTAGCAATGGTTTGGGTTTGAGATATCATTGCAACATGACAGAACAATCTATGAAGGGGTAAAGGATGTGCCCAACACTTACTATACAAATAACATACAATATAATTATGTGTTATGTACATATGTATGTATGTACAAATCAAATTGCCAGTTTCCTTATTTCCTTGTTCTAGTGTTTTCATGAATGCAAAGTAAATATAAATATTAGAAATGGTACTTTGAAGAATGCAAAGGAATATACTGTGGGTAAGTCGTTGGAAAATAAAAACCAAATGTGGTAGAACTGCCAGAGAACAATTTTTTCTCAGTGTTTTAGGTGCGAGACAGGGCAGTTTCCTTTATTCCCCCATTGTGCTGCTGACGTGGCTGGGCAAAGCAGCCACGTGTTGTGACTGTCCCTATTGATCATGGGCTGCTGGAATTGTTTGCAACAGGGATTAAAATAGGGCAGTTTTATGTGATGATTGCATGGAGTTACAGGGGCTTGTTGGCTACTGTTTTTCTCTGTGTGTATGGATCATGTTATTCTCATTTCAGTGAGACCTAACCCTGATATTTAGTATAATTTCTCCCTACAGGATAAAGTATCATGTAAAGACTTTAATCTCCTAATGATTTAGTGCTTGATGATTTTTCAGTGCAGAGATTGATGACCTTGGAGTCATGAGTGTGCAGTGACTGCAGGACTGTTTGGTTTGATTTCTCTAATGTTTGGGAAGGTTGATCATCCCAGTTGCATGCACATGTACATTCATACAGGCATATTACCTTCTAAGTAATTTTTTTGCAAGATTCCCTGCAGAAAAGCAACTAGCTTTTTATTTTGCTGACTAACACAGGAGAGGATTCTTTAAGTGTGGGCATTGGTTTCCTTAGCTACAATAAAGAATTGCACCCTTTCAAAATTGAAACTTTTTGTTGCAATCTCTAACTTGTAGGATATTTTATCCGAATTTTAGTTTTCATTTTACTTATACAATACTTACATGCTACACAGTATCATTTTAGGCTTTAGAACAACTTGGTGACATTGCTATTTTAAACTAGCCTCTCTGGGCATCAGCGAGATCATCTCAGGAGCACCAGGATTATAAATACTGTATGAGAAGGTCAGGTTTAAAGTTTCCAAATCTCCATAAGAAAGCAAGCTTAATTTTCAATCCCCTTTATAAAGCCTGATAAATTTATTATCCTGTACAAGCATCAAAAGAAAGCAAATGAAAATTAAGCTGAAATGACATCTGTTCTGTTTCATTCCTGTCGTAACTCACTAGCTGTTGTTACTTGTTTACAGATATAAGAAAAGTTATGTTCATACCCTTGGATCATATTACTTCCCACAGGGACATGACTACACCTCTTCAGGAGACAGGACTGAAGATGAGCAGACATGTCTAGGTTTTTCATGTTTGATTTCCTCTATTTTAGGATTTTGCTAACATTAGTTGGAATGCTTTTTCCACTATAGCTTTTTCTGTCAATTTACCTTGAATTTGTTATTTTCGTCTTCTGCTGGAGTTGTGTGGTTTTTTTGCAGTGGTCTGTTGTAGCAGATGTTTTTACATGGTTTGGCAAAACTTTAAATTCTGTTTGAGAGAAGATAACTGGAGTTTATAAGTGTCTAGTTTGCCTATGCTGATTGCTGTTTAAACCTGAGTTGAATTAGACCTGTCTTTTCCAGTTACATTTTTCAGATACTTAGGAAGACCAAGGTATTAATATAATTTAGGGTCACGTTTTCTTTGCAGTAAAGGAAAAACACTATGTTATAACTGCAAAATATGATATGAGCTTCAGGCTTGGATATTTGCACTATAATTATATTATATATTTCTTTAAAAGGTCAAAAGTTTTGCTCAGTTCTTCTCTCGATTGTTTGTGTCTATAATCGTACTAATTAGCTCATTAGGCTTTAGATCTCCTTCCGTGGGAATTAAGGAGTTTTTGGAGAGATCGCTATTTGAATGGGGAAGGTGGGATCCTGTGATTTTTGTTCCTTCTATGAGGCTGTGAGAAGGGGTACAGCAGGAACACACTTGAGCAGATGCAGGAATTGGACACAGCAGTTCTGTGCGGAGTTGTTCTTACTCAAAACTGTTATTGCAAATGTATTCTTTGGGCAGAAGAGCAAACCAAGCTAGATTTGGCTGATGATAACTTGTGTCAGGAGATAAATACTTGCAACTCACTCCAGCTCCTTGTCACCACTGTAGCTTTAAAAATCACTGCTCTGTCAGTTGTTCTGGTCTAAGCGTACTTCTGATTATTCCCCAACCCAGCTCTTTGCAATGGCTTGGGTTAAAAAAAATAAAATAGAAGTTGTGATCCACTCCCTGGAACTGAGTTGGGTTGTGTTGGGTTGCTATCAGGTAACTGTTTAACTGGAAAAGTTAGCAAGAAAAAACTTGCAGTAAAGGAAACTATAACAAACACCAAAGGCAGCAACCTCCCAACCAGAATCTACAGCACCCTCAGTCATCTGACAAAAGCTTTCACACACAGGTGATTTTGTGCCATTGTCCCTGAAGGTCTGAGTGTTCAAAGCACTTAATGCATTGCATTTGTCTATGTTGGATTTTTTTTGAAGCAAATGATGTTTTAAACTCATTTGCAATGATGTAAATTAAGAGAAAGAAAATTGCTCCATCTAGCTAAGAAAACTGAAGTATTTTATAGTCTGTTTCATAGTATGATGAGAGGTGTTTGGCCTGCAGATGCAGTTGAGTTTCAGAGAATGTTTTGCTTCGTTGGTGGATGGAATTTGTAAAGCTGAGACGCTTAGAATGAAAAGAGATGAAAAGGAATCATAGCATTTGTTTTCACATGTGGAGTTCCCAAACTGCTGGTTTGTAGCTGTTATTCCAATTCCTAGATTATAAATTCTTAGATTATAATGCCAGACGGGGTCATCTTGTAATCTTGTCTGAGTACCAAGGACACAATATTCTAGTAGCAGTTGCACCATGGCCAAAAGGAGAGGTAATACAATCTCCTCCTACTTGATATTCCCATTTATACATGCAAGGCTTGTATTAGGCATATCAGCTGGTACTGAAGCTGTGTTCAAAAACCTCCACATGCTTCCTAGCATGGACACCTCTCATCCAAAGTTTGACCTGTCCTTTTGTTTCTAATTTATTTATTCCAGACCTGCTTGTGAAAAATTATACATTCACTGTTTATACCAATTGGCCAAAGAACTCAGACTGCTGCATGCTGCTGGTACGCTGCTCAAATAATAGTTGATTTATTTTTTCCTCATTGCATTGATTAACATTGCTAACAAGAAGAGGGTGAGAACTGATCCCTGTGGGGCACATCAGAGACGTACCTGTTGTGTGTTCATCCTCTAGTTCTAGTTTAAAACTTTTATCAGGTTCTAAGGCATTTCATATGTGCTCTGCTGATTTTTATATCAATTAGTTTGTTAATCAAGTTGTTTGGGGGAGCACTGAGCAGATGAAGGATGTGCTAACCGGCAGAAACCAGAGTATCTGGAAATGCTCTTCCCACGTGTGCAGAATGCAGCATCCTGCACTGCCTGGCAAGAGCAAGCAGAAACACTTCTGAGCGTCAGGACACACTTCATTCCTATTCAAACATGTTTCATAGGCTTCCTGCTGCAGGTACTGAACAGCTTCACTGCTGCTCTGAATAGAAATTCTGCTTCTCCCTTGGGATGTTTCAACTGCAGAGAATGGATGATTTAAAAAAAAAAATCAGCCTTGAAATGGCTGAGCACTTTGGGAGCTGGATTTGTTTCTTCATCTTTTGTCTAAGTTCTACTAACAAGATAAAGACTATGTGTTATCCTCTGCCAACCTCTTCATAATAATTATTAATTCCCTGAAAGGTAGTGTTTATACAAGCATACTGTTGTTAACAGTTGTAAAATGGAATAGCTTCTCAATTTAGTGTATTGAGGTGGTACTTGGGTTCACATCCTCTAGAACAATAATCAAAGTACATCACTTCAGTGGAAGAATCCGGTATCACAAATATGTCAGCACATGAAAAGCTTTGAAAAGTATTTTCAACTAATGGACTTGAAAAAAAAATTGGATGTTTTATGAGGCAGCCTAAGTTCCTTTAGCTCCTTCTGGTACTGGGACAGCATGCAACTTAACTCTTTGATTATTAGAAGTCTGAAAATATAGATTAAAATCTTTCAGAAAAAAAAATTCTGGTTTTGTGTCCAACATAAGCATTCTTTAAAAATAATTGGGGGAATAAAAACAAAAACCTCACTATATAGGATAACTCTGCTCTGAAAATAATGCCTAGTATGTTTCCTGCTGTTAAACTCTTGAAAATGTCATGTTGCAACTATTTCCATTAACTAACTAACTTGTTTTCCAACCTGGAATGACAAGCATCTTAGCTTGTTGAATTTAAACCATGTTGCTCATGGTCTGCTGGATTTTAGAAGAAAGGAGGTATAGCTTGCAGTGCTACAGGTAATAAAGCATGCCTGAGGCAAAATATATTGACATTATACCTGTTGAATGCTGTTATAGAGTCTCAACTTCTAGCATTTTCAAAGATAATAAAAACTGATTTGTTAGGCAATGCAGGTACTTCCAAGAGGCTGAATAATCATTTTCCACCGCAGGCTATGAATGACTTAAGTGAAAGTTATTTTTTCCTAGGTGCCTGGTTTAACTGTGGAGAACTTTAACATCCACCAAATACTGTTAGAAACAAGCGTTTTTCTGCTCTGAAACTTTAACATAGCTGATACAGAGATCAGCAGCTGTGGCTGCACACTCAAAAAGTATTGCCTGATCTAGGCAGTGCTGCAAAGGAAAGAACTTTTTGTGTTCTCTAGATATGAGTTTCCTAAATGATATTTAGGTCTTTTTATTACTATGCTAAGGGATTTATCATGTTGTCTTTGGCATGCTTAATACTTTCTAGTTCTCAAGTCGCACTTCATTGCTGCAGTTTGCTGTAACTGGTAGCCCCAAACTTGGTAGGTTTCCTGCATTTTCTATAGTTTTAATAGAGTCACTGGAGATTAAAGTGGCTTAACAGAAGGCACACAAGTGCTGCTGAACGTGTTGGGGTCACTGCAGGTTTCAGGTTGAACTGGATGCTGATGTTGAAGGTGCTGCTGCCATCCCAGTTACACTCTTAGCCTTTCGGAGCTTCAGGAGCTCACCTAATGGTTCCTTCTTGGGAGCAGAACATCCCACTCTGAAGGGGTTTAGTGGGAAAGCCCAGGCTGCCCAGGTTCGGCAAATGAATGCTATTTTTTATTTCCGGTCATGCTGTTGTCTTGCGATACAGATGATGCCAAAGTGGCGTCAGTCATTAATCAGTGAGAACATTACCTTTGTCAGAGAAGTTTTTGAAGAACCACAAAAGGAGGCAGATATGGTCTCTGAAGACCTAGGAAACTGCAAATGATGAAAGTCAAATAAAATCGAGGTGAGATCAGTGGTACACAGCAGAGATTCTGTGGGCTGGGTCTGGATATTAGATGGAAGCTCATTATGCAGGGCCAAGCAGAGAGACTGAAGATTTCTTGGTCTGAGTAGAAGCATCCTGAGGGTCCAGAGAATACCGTCACTAGGTGTGTTAGTGCTGACATCACTTTAATGTAATACCATTTGAGGGAAAAGAAGGGAGCTTACATGGCTGCGGTGTACCAGGTATTTCTCTGCACCCTCAATTGTGTAATTTCCAGATTAAGCCCATGCAAGCTTTTATACTTTATTAGCAAAATAAATGGCTTGTATAGACCCTATATGGACTCTTAGAACTCAAGTAAAATTAGAAAAGGAGTAGATATCTTTAATATCTGGGCTATTTGACTGCCGATATGCTGTTATTAAAAGAGTATCTATGAAACTGACCATGAGAAATTACTGAGATGACCAGATAATAAATAGAAAGTATCTCATCAGACCAGCAGTGCATTTTGCAAGTTAGATCATGTGTGATGAGCGATTCAGTGCTCTGCTACCACTTCAATGGTATTTGTAAAAATAATAATTAATTGAGCTGGAAAAATATACTCGGAAGACACTTGTTTAGGAAATGCAGACCAACGTGAGCAGTGCACAAAAACAGTTCCAGAGCTGTCAACAGTAGCTTTAGATTTAGAGAAGTGCTGTTTTATAAGGTTTGTCACTGGATTCTCAGTTTATATTGTCTATCCAGAGGGACTGAAAGTGGATTCAGATATTTCAACAATTAAAGGGTGTATCGTATCTGCTGAAGTTTCTGCACTTCAGCGTTTTCTTGTATGTATGCCAGCTTTCACAGCTGATTGACTAAATCCCTTTGTAAGCATTCGCTAAAGAGAGAAACAGCGTTTGTCTGGGTATCAGTAGTTCAGGAAAAATTTGAAAACCATAAACTATCTTTCATAAAAGTTCTCATATTGGTATATCCCACCTTCTAAAATTTTGGATACCAGAAAACACTTCTGATGATAATTTGGGAGAGCTGCTATCTCAGATTGTGAGTCTTAAAGCCTGATTTCATCTGTTCATGTTGATTGAGAAAAGCGGAATGTAACTATGGTGTTAGTGACAACAAATACTTTTGAAGGAGCCTGGTTCCCCATTTTCTCAGGAAATGTGAAAGTTGTTGTTTGTAGTAGAGATTAGATCAGTGTTAAATGATGAAATTCATTCTTTTAAAGTTTCTGTCTTGCTGTTGCCTACAGGCAAGCAGGAAAGCAAAGCTGATTGTCTCAGAAGTTATTAGCCTATTTCTTAAGCCTGAGACCGCTATAGTAAAATAAACTAATGTTTCAACCAGTGCAATCCATCCAGCCTCAGACCTCTTAAATATCATGTAAAGGAGTCTCCTGCATGATTTATTAGCCTGCTAGATAGTTCAGTATCTTTAACTAGATCCGGGTTCCTACAACTGGCTTATTGTATCTGGGAGGCGAGCTAAATACCCAGGGATGGTCCTGTTTTCTTCAGGATTGTCTGGACAAGTAATAACTCCGTATTATCAAGACACTTGGGAGCCCTTCATAGGCCAAGGATGAGCTACCCAGCAGTTTGCTGAATCAAATGAAATTTGTGCGTGCACCAGTTTTTCCTGTTACAACTCCTACTCGGCTCTCCCTTAGCAGGTTATCTGTTTAAGCTTCATTGTTGAGTTCACATCTTCAAAAATGTAAGAATTACTATTGTTATATTTAAAGGCGTATTTTTAATGTTTTTCTCCATCCCATTGCTTAAAAAAAACTTTTTATATAATTTTTTTATATTCTGTAGGTTTTATTTTCTTAATGTTGTGTTTCAGCATATATTCACACTTTGAAATAAATTTCAGTTATTGTTTTCCTGTATATTACATGCAATCAAATAGGCAAATGAGTAAATTAAATTCTGGAAAGACCTGTGTTATATTATTAATTTTTATAAATGACTGTCCTTTCTCAGAGTCTTCATACAACATCTCCACTCATTCAGCCAACGTTCTTCATTATCTGCAAATTATCAGTGACAAGTCTCAGTTCGCCTTCCAGCAGATGCCCTCATTCAAGATGCTTTTATGTCATTCAGACCTCATATGAAATCCGCAAAGATTTGTAGGAAAGTGGAAGGCCTGTAGCATCATATCAGACAAGTAGTCAGGAGAAGTTACATCATGACAGAACAGCAACAAACATTAAGACTGTTAAGAAAACTGGACCTTTAATTTTTAAAACTCTATAGTGTTTCTGTTCAAATCAACTCATAACCTTGATTTACCTCTTCCCAAGTTTGTGTGTTGTCTTGTTGCTCTCTTTTAAAGCTGTTTGTGAAAAATCAGTTTCTTGAGGAAAATACCAGCTCACATTCTCAGGTCTGGTAGATGGTTGGATAAGGTTTGAGTAGTAGCAGACTCTGTAAAATGGTGGTGGTCTTAACTGGGGAGGTCATCCCTTGACAGGGAGATTCTGTGAAGCTGCAAAGACCAGACATGCTCTCAACTCTGTACAGACCTTCCATCTGGTACCCCTAGAGATGCAGGGACTGGTTGTGGGTGGGCAGGTGGGAAGAGCTTCCATTCAGGGGAGAAAATTGGGCATTGTAGGCTTAAGCCCACAGAAATGGCCATGCACGGATGACGCCCAAAAAGGATGGGCTTGTGTAGGTGTGTCAGAGATGGGACTCCAGGGTTGGCACTTCAATCCAGTTTTGTTTGCAGAGACCTTCAGTTCTCTTCAAGCTTCTTTCAGGACTCCTCCGTTTATTCTTGCTCTGCCCCAGTTCTGCCTTGACTCCGTGGTATCTTTCTGCCCTTTTTACAAGCCTACAGCAGCTTGAGAAACTGTAGGGTGGAGAAAGCAATGACCTAAGACACGAATGTGTAAATAAAAAAAGATGATCTTGTCAAATCATCTGCTGGGGGTTGAGATTGGTGGTATAAGGCAAATAATCTTGTGGTGGTTTTTTTCTATTGTAGGGTGGAAATAATGCAGGCCATACCGTGGTTGTTGATGGGAAAGAATATGATTTTCACCTATTTCCTAGTGGCATCATTAATCCAAAGGCAATTTCATTTATTGGTAAGAGAATTTTGGAACTTATTTAGTAAAACAACATTATGTGGTGGGTAGCTGCAACCATATTTTATAGCAGCAAGCAAATTAAAACATAGAGGTGACTGTCAGTTGGATTTGCTTTAGGTTCAGCTGTTTGACTTCTATTTCATTGCTGCTTTAACATGAAGAATTATTCTACTTTCAGTGTCAGTTTCATTTCTGCTATTAGGAAACTGAAAGCAAGACCCCACTCTTTCTATCATGTTACTCTTTCTTGATCATACAAGTTTGGATTCCATCCTCTACTTGCACATTTCCTTTTATACTTTCAGAAATATATATGCTCTTCTTTGAGGGCACAAAACCCAGCACTTAGGCTAAATAAATTATATAAGTTATCTCTGGCGTCTGTTTGCTTAATTCCCAGAATGGGCCTCAGGATACAGGGATCCATTTGTAAGGTTATCATCCACCCTTCTTTTTGTTCATATTACCAGCTGCTTCAGGTGATGTTATATTTCACTCTAAAGATATTCAGTGCAGATGGCATGACAAAAAGCATGCATTCCTTACTGAACATTAAACTCATTTCAGTGGTAGGCACATTTAAGCCTTTTATTTGTCCAAAATTATTATTCTTTCTGACAGAAAAAAAAAATGTATCCAGAATGTGCAAGAGATGAGTGTAAGTTTTAGTGAGTTGTGGATTTTCAGTTTTGTTCCATTTGATAATTTCTGGATGGATGACTGAAATACATGAAACACATTTTTTTTTCCTCTCTCTGCTAAATATGGTATAATGTCTTGCTTTCCAATTTACTCCCTTGTCAGTTAAAGACTAACTTAAGTTATCCTAAATTTAGGCTGAGACAGACTCTTGTAGATATTTCTTATGTTCCCAAGAAGGAAGCAGCAGCTGTTTCCAGCCCACTACATCACTAATCATCCACGATTCTATACTGTAGCTCAAAAGCAGGGCGAAGGCATTGCTGATGTATTACACCATAGTTTGAGCTGAGTTTAAAACAAATACACGGATATTGCAGAAAACTTAAATACTATCGCACGGACTTGTCGGTGTCGTAAAGCCACAGGCTTCTTTATGCTTTTACCAGTGAAGAACTGAGGCTGAAGTCATGGTGCAAAGTCCAAGGCAAGAATCCACCTGCCTCAGAGACAAGCAAGCTCTGTTTTTTCTGATTTGAGCTGCCCACTTAAAATCAGGATTTATCCCAAAAGTTCTCAAGGTCACTTAATGAGAAACGTGGCCAACGTAGTCTTACTTTTTAAGTAAAATTTCAGACAAGTGTTTTAATGCTTTACTTCCTAAGAATGAATATTTAATTTCTTGCTTTAAAATAAATCATTTCTGTTCCCAAAGGTAATGGAGTCGTTATACATTTACCAGGCCTGTTTGAAGAAGCTGAAAAGAATGAAAAGAAAGGTTTGTATTGAGTAATTTTTAACCTTTCTTTATGGTGTCAGCCAGGTTGAGGGTTTGTTTAAGCCTTTATTTCTGACCATAAATATTCAGTGCAGTGACATTCTGGATTTTAAATAATGAGGAAAACAGTATTTAAAATGTTGAATAGTGTTGTAGTCTTCAGACAGATTTTTCTAAAGCCCTTTTTTCATGTGTTTTCAGGAAGTTTTATGGCAGTTGATGCTATGTTAGATAGAAAATAGAATCCTAAAATGTGTGGCAAAGCTCTCTTTGACCTCAGACTGAGACGAATTAACCCAGAGTTTCTATGTTCCCTTTTCTGTGCCCAAGTATGAACTCTGTTCTGCTTTGAGACAGGTGGTCTTCTAAGGTCCCTTACATCTTGAATTGTTTTATGATTCTATGTAGATAAATTCTCTATTTTCAGAGGCACAAATTAAGTTTGTGGTTTCGCAAACACAAAAATTGTTCTTTAAGATAAGAATTGTGTGTAAGCTATTTTGACACTAAGAAGTGCTGAGTGTCTTTGTACCAAAAAGAAAAAGTGAAAAATGAGAAAAGTTTGTAAACAAAAGCATTGCTGATATTTGCTGTTCGCTTATTATATAATATATCTGTTTTTTCTACAGTCTTCTTAATAAAAAGTTATATAAGCTAGAAGAAAGACGTAGGAAAACTAAAAGCAAATCTAAAAGTTTGACCAATCAGTGCAGCTGAAACCCTACTTTTCCTTATGTCTTCTGACAGGTTTAAAAGATTGGGAGAAAAGACTGATTATATCAGATAGAGCACATATAGGTAAGTGGTGATTGGGGGAAAAATCACAAATGATTGCTTAGCTCATGGTGCTAAACTACATTATTACTCCACAGAGCAGTCATGTATTTGATCTAATGCGGCTTCTTTATGTTGTGTGTCCGAAACATAATAATGGAATTTGGATTGCTGAAGAGTGATGTTTTACATGTTTCACAATGTTTAAGGAATAACTTGCTCTGTTTTCACGTGAGGAGGCCTGTGCACTCTCAATGATAACAAAGGCACTTTGTCGTGATGTTATAGGTGTCTGTGATTTAAAGAATGTGGGGTTTTTTTTTCCTTTGGTCTCCCACTATGTCCATTTGATTTTCCGTTGCAGTGTTTGACTTTCACCAGGCGGTAGATGGGCTCCAGGAAGTGCAACGTCAAGCACAAGAAGGAAAAAAGTAAATATTTTTAGCACCTTTGTTTAATTCACAATTAAGCTAATTTGAAAAATTGATGTGATTTTGGAAAACAGAAATGCAATGTACCTCTAAAGAGCCTTGCTGATGTTACTAATTCTGTGGCTCTGTTCTGCTCCTGCTTATGTTAGTGAACCTACTCTGAGGTATTACTGAAAAGGCAGGGTATGAATTCGCACATGTTTCCATTTTCCCAGTTCTGTGAAACATATAGAGACATTTTAAAATTCCTGCCAAATCCTCAAAATTAGTTTCCATTAAAATGGTGTTTCTAATCCGGTTTGATACCAGACTAGTGATGCTCTTTTGAGTCAGGTCTGAAGAGTTGGCATGGTTGGGTCCCACACTTGTAGTCATTTATTGTATATTCACTTACACTTCATGGAGATAGTAGTTTCTGTTTTAATCTTGCACTTTAGTACAGTGTGTAACTATTTGTGCTTCACTGTTCTGATTTCTGAAAGAACGAAGGTTTATATGAACACGGTGTTTTTTCTCTGTTAGTTTTTGAACCTATTGAACAATTTCAGCCAAACCTACCGTACAAATAGAGATCTTAAAGTTACTGTGTTTCTAAAATGCTCGTGGAAATAGGCATGCAGGTAGGGAAATAGTTTCAATTTTTTTATTCTCATCAAGGTAAAGGCTGCAGCAACAATTCATAGGGACGGAGGTGGTAGGAATAATGTTGAAGCTATGGGAAACCAGTTTGATCGCTCACAGAACTGGTTGTCATTTACAACCAGACAGTGCTACAACTGTGAAAATGACGCTTGTTTCCTATTGTTTGTGGTAAGGAACCTAGTAGTACCACAGGATAATATAGTAACCATTATTGCTGTATGATAAATGTATATACACACATGGTTTCAACTAAGCTTGTCTCAGCCAGACTCAAGGCTCAATGCTTTACTGCATAGCGTGAGTATCAGCAACATTTATGCAAGTCCACAGAAGCATGAAAGTTGTTGTATATTTATTATTATAGAACTCTAGTCTTTATTTTGTCTCAGCTCTTGTACCCAGTATGTGGTACACTGAAGAGCTTTAAGAAAACTACTTAGCACAAAACCTATTTTTCATATATTTATGCATGTTTGGGGGGTTTCTTTTTAACTAGTATTGGCACAACAAAGAAGGGGATTGGACCAACATATTCTTCCAAAGCTGCACGAACAGGCCTTCGAATTTGTGACCTCCTTTCTGACTTTGATGAATTTTCTTCAAGGTACAACTATTTTCATTTCTAAATATTATGTGAAAGACTGATACACTTTGGCTGCCAGATTTGCTTTTAAGATGATGTTTTTAAATATGTGTCTGAATTTTGTATATACATTGTCTAGAAGGAGAAGAAAACTGGAAAGAAGCTGTGTGTTTCTTTCCTGTACTTCAGAGTTTCTCATCGTTTAGAATGTAATTCTGTAAACTGAGAAACACACTGGCTGAGTTCTGGGTGTTTTCTCCCTATAGCTCTTAGTATATACTGTGTATAATATAAGCTGAATTCTTGCCAAAGGTTCTATGAAGCTCAAAGAGTGTTCTTCATAGATATGACTTCAATATTTTACAGATTTAAAAATCTGGCACAACAATACAAGTCAATGTTTCCCACATTGGAAATAGATATCGAAGGGCAATTGAAAAAGCTAAAGGTAAGGATTTAACACTTTTAATACTTATTCAGTTTCAGGGGAAGTATAGAAGAATAATATTCATTTTAATTAAAATAAAAATGAAGTTTACCAGAACTGCTACTTATTAACCCAGTTAATTAGTTTAAATGAAAAATGCATATGTTATTATAAAACCTTTTCAGAAGCAGTAGCTATGCCTTTTAATAGAATGTTCTCTTCTTGTGGCTATTAAAATGAATTTTGTGGATGATGTATTTTCCTTTTTTGACATAAACTAGCTGTTGTGTTAACGTAGCCAAGAGAACACAGGGTGACACTTGCAGTTAGCTGTCTCCAGCTGTGACTGATCCAGTCTGTCTGAGAGACTTCCATGCTTGCTGAAGAATTGTTTGTGAAAGCTGCATTTCAAGATCCTGGTATTACAAGAATAATGTCTTTTTATAAATAAATGCAGAAGAGCCACTGCTAAAACATTGTCTTTCATGAATATGTAAGAAAAGCGGATGTTCCTACCTTTCTCAAGTTTTGCCACTTGTTCAGAGCAGACACCCTTCCTTTAAAAACATTTTTTAATATTTGTGAGTAGTGAGATATATATTCTTTTTTAAAAATTTTGGAGCTTCCTCTGTTTATAAGTCCCACTCTCCATGTGTCTAGACTACAGACACACTATATAGAAACTATAGCAACAAAATGAGGTAGGTACACAGCATCTCTGTGAACAGAAATGGTGCAGAAATTACAGCATTCTAATACCGTAACAAATCATGGTTTTTTATGTGAGTAGTTCAATACATAGATTTGTTTCCAATAGAATATAAGCTAATGGTTGTGTTAAGCTACACAGTTATTAAAGATGATGTGTTAGGCCTATCTGTATGTTTCGGAAGTGAACAGTGTTCCCCACTTCCAGTTGTTGTCAGGGGAGCCTGACATTTCTACTCAAATTTGCAGGGATATGCTGAAAAAATAAGACCCATGGTTCGCGATGGAGTGTATTTTATGTACGAAGCTCTTCATGGGTCCCCAAAGAAGATTCTTGTTGAAGGAGCTAATGCAGCATTACTTGATATTGACTTTGGTAAGTTAAATTCAAAACTCAATTTAACTCCTAAGAGAGAGTTTTATTTTGATTTGTGTTTATTATCAGCTTTGCAAGCAGCAGGAAAATAGAGAAACAAAAGTCTTTAATAGGAACAGATCTCCCAAATGTAAAACGCAGTAAACCAGAGATTGTATCATTAGCAGGATTAAGTGCTTAGGGTTTAAATATTGATTTTTTTTTTAAATTTTTTTTTTTTTTTTTAACGTTCACTGATTCCAGTGGAGTTAAAATTTCACTCCAGATATTCTTGGCTTTATTACTTCTAAATGTGTGTTCTCATTGCTGTACATTCCAGGCAGCCATTGCAGCGCTGCTGTGATAATTCCTCTGCAGGGGTGGGAGGATTAAGCTGGTGCAGATAACCTGTAAATCCAAACCTCTTCAGCTGACCTCTGCTCTCTTACCAAAAGTCTAATTAAACCACAGAGGTCTCCATGAAGATGCAGTGAAGAACTGGAGAGATGTTCCAATCTGGAGTCACAGTGTAAAGACCGTGAATAACTTCTTAAGACTTGGAAAACATGCTGCAGACACTCAGAGCTGCTTGTGTGGAGCACTGGGAATGTCAGACTGTGACCTTTACACCAGGCTGTCTATGGATGCTGCAGAAATACTTTGTGATACACAGGACAGTGGGAAAAAGCTTTACACAGCAGCAGCATCCTGTAATACAGGGGTGTCAGACTCATGTTCACTGGGGGGCCACATCAGCCTCGTGGTTGCCTTCAAAGGGCCAAATGTCATTTTAAGACTGTGTAAATGTAACTACTGATGCGGCCTCCACATGTAATAGTGCTGTAACAGATCCAGTGCCTGATGTTGGATTGAGATTCTTTTAAATTTCCCCATGCGGTCAATCCTCAGTGAAAGTTGCAAAGGATGAAGGCAGAAGAGCTTATGCATTGGAACAGATTGCATGTACTTGATACCTCTTCAAGTAGTATATTTTATTATTTGTCTTGCTCACTAATAATATGCTTATAGAAATTGCTAGGATGTCAGCTATTTGAGTGGGAAAAAAAGTCCTTCATTTTGGGTGGATTTCTGTGGAGCTTTAGCAATCTAAATACGTGTTATTCAATTCAGGAGGAAGCAATTTGTGGAAAAACAGCTTAATTTGTTCTCTTAAAAGCAAAATGGGAGCGTGTAGTAGGAAGAATTTGCCCTGCTCTTTGGTTGCTGTTTCAGTTTAGGTGAAAATCTCCTTTCAGCTCATAAAGGAAAATTGGTCTTTGTTATCTTGCTGAAACAGGGTTGTGCTGTTGTGTGTTTTTTCTGGCAGGCACGTATCCTTTCGTGACTTCGTCGAACTGCACCATAGGTGGTGTGTGCACCGGGCTTGGTGTTCCTCCCCAGCACGTCGGTGATGTCTATGGTGTGGTGAAGGCTTATACTACTCGGGTGGGAATCGGAGCCTTCCCCACTGAGCAGATTAATGTAGGTTTAATGTTACAAAATGCAATATCTACAGTTGCCAAAAAATAAGGTCAATAGAATGGGGTAAGGGTATACAAACAATAAATGAGCACTGTAGTAATAATGCCATGCAGTGACACTCATGGAGAGCGTAGAACTACATTACAAACTTCAGGTATTTTTCTTCAGAGGAGAGAAACAGAGTGTGATGATGTTGTCATATCACAGTGATCACGGTTCTGTTGTAATGAATGATGTGAAAACAGATTTCATCATTTTATGTAATATCGTAGGTGCATTTCAGTGGCAAGAGTTTGTTGTAGACTGGAACAGTAAGTGCATTGCAGGAAAGTTTAAATTACAAGATACAACTTCTGTACTTAACAACCTGTGTTCCTTGTCATTTATAGAATAAATTTGGGGTGTGCGTCAGCCGGTCATGCACAAATTGATCAATAAAAAGAAGGGAAAAGATTTTGATTCTTTTAAACTGTCTATTGTATTTTCATTATCAAGAAACTAGAAAGCTCAGGGTATTGATTGAGCTGTGCACACAGCAATCTGCAGGTCAGTGATCTGAATCTAATTTCAGGTTTCAGTCACTAAAATCCATTCTCTAATGAACAAAATGAATCGGTGATCTCCTTTCATTTTATGAATCATGAGTGTAAAGTTTCTTTCTCCTTCATTTTTAACGCATTATAAACACTGCCAGAAGGGAAAAGTTGGCAGTCTTGTACGGTGGGAGAACCTGGGAACCCTGGGCATGGTCAAGGAGTCTTAAGACATTGCACAAGCACTGATCTTGTACCAAGTGTTTACAGTCTTACACCCTGCCAAAAAAAAACAGATGCTAAAAGAGTAGATGAAGAAAGTAAACACAAAATTGAAAACAGCGCTGAATTTTCAAGGAAATCTTCCTATCAGATGAAGAGGGAAGAAAAGTGTCTTCTTGGAATGTGAAACAGTTGCATTAAATAAGTATTTTGGAATTGCTAGTGATTGAAATACAAAAATACTGTGTACAAGGGACTTTATTCTTCACCTTAGTCCCCTCCTAATAAAACTTTATTTTTTTTTCTTCCTGCAAAAACACCCTTGGAATTGAAGAACTATATTTGTTATGCTATTTGTCTATGTTTGTTTAGATTTTCTTTTCCTGCTATTTTTCCATGAAATACCGTCAGCATTCTTTCTGCCTTCTTTTAGGAAATCGGAGATCTTTTACAATCCCGTGGCCACGAATGGGGAGTAACTACAGGCAGAAAGAGGCGCTGTGGCTGGTTAGATCTTGTCATTTTGAAATATGCTCATATGATCAACGGATTCACTGCGTAAGCATCACAGATTTTGCGCTACATTTGGAAGTGATAATTTTGTGCTTCGCAGAATAAATATGTAGGTAACATTAATATAAGTCCAGTAAAGTGTTACATTTTAAGCAATAAAATAATTCACGATGGGCAACTGAGAAGTGTAATAATGCTAATAATAATCTAATCTATCCTTTGAATTTTTTCAAATCGAGTGATTTTACGCTGTAACAGTGGATTGGTTTTTTAATATATGTTTTCACTTTGCTTACATCAGATGGCCAATGTAGATTGGATTAATATATCCGTTTTCTAACAGCTTGCTCTAGTGTTCTTGATCCAGTGCTTTCATACTGTCTTATGTCGTGATCTAAAACCTGCTGGTTTTGAGCTTTGGTTGACTCTAGTAGATCATACTTGTAGGCCCAGATCTACATCATTCAGCACCACTACCTCTCTAAGTGAAATTAGTGGGATGGCACCAAGTTATGGCAACTAGCTCAGCTCTCATTCCAGTCCTGACAGGTTCATTTATTTACAAAGGTGTAGTCTAATATTATATTATAAATGCTGCTTTTAGTGGGCTGAGTTTTATTTTCATTGGAACTGAGCAACTTACTTGGTTGATAAATTATTGTATAATTAAAAATATGTATTAAATTGACATTTTAATGGGAAAGCAGCTGTTTTTTAAAGGAACTGTTTAAGAGCATAATGCCCTCAAGCTAGCTTATGTCTAATGCTAAAATGCTAATAACTATCACAAGCCGTTAATTCATAACTAATGACTAGTGTGTGTTTTCAGCAGAAGTTGCAAAAGTTTCATTACAGTTTTGTTCATATAAAGTGTGGACTTATTAATGCCTTCAGGCAAACTTGTTCATATATGCAAGCACATGACCCTGGGCATTTCAATATCTTATAAACTGACTTAACATAGTATTTTTATGCCTCTGATGTTACAGAGGAACCATGATCTTTGTTAATTATTTTATCAGAAGGGTTTTAAAATATTTTTTTAATTTGGATTTATATTTTGCTTTAACTTAAACAGCTCTAGTTTGCATGGAATTAGTATTAGGAAGGCACTATGTTTCCTTCCCTTTCAGTTCTATAGAATTACTGCGCTTCTAACAACAAAACTATGTCATCTGTAGTAACTATGATGGTAACACACATGGGGAGACAAAAACTTCAAAACAGTTGAAGAACTGGTTCTGTGCTGCTTCTTTCCCAAGAGGTCTTTTCATTTAATCATTGTGTTCATCATATACTTAATGAGCACATACAGCATGGACTGTTATGCACGTACCTGTCTAAATCTTTAGCTATTCTTGTTTTTACCAAGCAATGTCTGGCATATTGTTTCTAAAGAATCTGACTAGTTTTAAAATGCAGTTTGATTGTGATCAGTGAATAATATGGTGTCAAGGTTCTGGTTTTGTGTTCCAGTGCGTTCATTCACAAGATGAAAAAGGTTCATTAAAATGACAGCCCTGGTAGCAAAGCCCAGGCACTGAAAGCTGGGCTGGGATCCTTCCTGCTGGACTGTATATGAGATTTTAGTAGCCAGATTATGCTTGTGAAGTTTAAGTTGTAATTTAGTAAATAAGTCTGTCTTATAGTTGTTTTGAATCAGTAGGAGTAACAGAAATAATCACTAGATGTGATGTAAAGTGACATGCCATCGTACACACCCAAACCAAGTCCTCTAAGTGCCACTTTACATACTCAGTTTGCATTTTAATGCGCTGAACTGAACACTGCACACCTGTATGAGCAGCCAGGCATTTAGAATTGTGTCTTAGTAACTCAGGCATGTGTTCATCCGAGAGGCATGAATTCAATTAACAATGCCCATTATTTGGTATCTTCATGTATTTCTGCTTGCTGAGTTGCCTGAGCTGGATTTGCGAATACAAAACTAGGAAGGGGAAAAACAAAACAAACAGTTAGAAAGTATTAAAGAGGAGAGTCGTCATGTGTGTAATTCTAAATGATGTTTTTCTGTACAGTTTGGCATTGACAAAACTGGATATTCTTGATGTCCTTGATGAAATTAAAATTGGTGTTGCTTACAAATTGGGTGGTAAAAGAATTCCATATTTTCCAGGTATGTTGCTAAATATTTTTCTCTCTCCTGCCTGTTTTGTCATGTCTGTTGGGAAAATCTGCTTTTTAAAATAAGGCTTGATTTCTTTTTCGCTAGACCTTCTGTAGATATTTGCAGAGCAGTAGTGTCAGTACAAACACTGCTGTATCAGTACATTAGCATTTTCCATTCACCTCGCACCTCTATGTACAATCACAATAAGTTCAAAGCAAATGAAATCATGTTAGGGCCTCTATATCTTGTCCCATTAGATTTGGGTGGATTTTTTTGGCAACGCCAGGGATATGAAAATCACTAAGACTCAAGTCAGTGACTGTATATAATTTGCAATAGTCTTTAATGAAGTAAAAACAAAAGCAGTGCTTAAGCTGTGCAAAAATGAGATGGATGCAAGCAGAATAAAACTGCTTATGGGTTACCGTCATGTAACTATAATTAACAGCAACATCGTTGTGGTTAATAAAAATATATATTGCCTTTCAATATGATTAATGTTAAAACTTTTAAGAAGTAATGATATGTAATTTTCTTATGTTAGTTATGTTTTCAAGCTACCTGTAACAGTCTGTGCCAGGTGAGGAGTTTGTTCTGTTGAGATGGGGGGTTCTGGAGGTGTGGGGAGGGCGGGCAGCAGCCGCTTTCCCACCACGGATGGTATAATAGCTCCTGGCTGTGGGCACAGTGAGAATTCAGTGGGGAAAAGCTTGCAGACATCTAAGTTTTCAGCAAGCCAGATTTAACCCTGTTCTGTAAAGATAAAAACATTTGAGATAGTAGTGCCTTGTCTGCAGGAGGACTTCTATTTTATTACGTGCAAATCTTAACTAAAAAGTGGAACTACTGCAAACTCCAACTTGTTACCTCAAAAATAATACTGTAGTCTTCTGGCAACTTACAAGTGCATCCTACAGTTGTTAGAAGAGGAAACTGGATTCCTGGATCCTCTTGAATCAGAGTTACTTTCTGAAGTAACAGAACTTAATCCAAATTAAGAATGAATGAATAAACCAACCAGTAGGAATACTGTTTTTTTCTTATCACATTTTAAATGTTGGCAAAGTACTTTGTTGGTCAAGAACCATAAGTGTGTTCTTTCAAGGTGGAGCAACTAAAATGAACTGTGATTAAAAATTGTTCTCCCACAGCTAATCAGGAGATCCTACAGAAGGTGGAAGTAGAGTACGAAACAATGCCTGGGTGGAAAACTGACACAACCGGTGCACGAAAATGGGAGGACCTCCCACCCAAGGCCCAGAATTACATCCGATGCGTGGAGAACCACGTTGGAGTGCCAGGTAAATCTTCCTGTAGACGTGCATGTGAGGATGCCACAGCAGAGAGGAACAGCTATGGAGAAGTGCTCAGTTCATCAGTCAGGAAGTGCCTTGGTTTGGGCAGGAGGCACCTGTAGTCGGGCTGGTGATGGTACATGACAGCTTGCCAAGAAGCAGCAAAGGTCAGTGTTCTGTGGGCAGCTCCACAGCGTTTCAGAAGGCCCCAAGCTGCTGCTGACAAGGATTTAACCAGAGGAAACATAAAACGTGTATTGTTCTTGGCAAGCTGCTGCCTTTTGTCAGTGAAAGGTTTGGGATCTCTGCACCGTGCTTCAGTGCATTGTTAGTCTAATGTCCTCCCTTTACTGATTATTCTCACTTCGCGCCCTGCATCCCTGTTTGAACGTAGACCTTTTTCCTTTTTTCTCTGTTTCATACTTCTCCATATAAGGAGACATGTTGCACAATGAATACAGGATTGTTTAGCCCAATTCTGCCACTTTGGAAAAATGAGAATCTTAACATGATCAATCTCCAAAGGTTAAACCATGCATTATTTATTTTTTTTTTTCAAATCTAATTGCTAGAGCTCTAGAGGTGCCAAGATAATAGGTATAGCATGAATGGCAGAGTTTGGAAGGGAATTTCCACAGTAGCAAACTTGGAAAGCTAGCATGTGCTTTTGTTTTCCATAAAGCACCTCGAATGTCACATTTGGGGAGTGTGAGCTGGTTGCAACTGTGGCAAGTCCGGTGTTGTCCAGGGATTAGGAAGCCTCTGACAGCAGAGCCTGAAACTCAGTGGATGGCTTGTGTGTGGTTGTGGACAGAGATGTGGGTGATGGGATATGTGAATGAAGCTCTCCTTATTTTCTTTCTGAGGTTGTCAGTGTGAAGGGAAGGTGCCTTGGTCTGGCTAAATGAGCCCTGTCTACACTCAGTCCTATAGCATCCCTGGGCAATAAAAATTGTAGTGGAACAATTAGGTATTTGGGATGGCTCCTTACACTGGATAATGTTTTTAGTTGCAACCTTACATTTAACAATATCATAGCATGCGTGCATCGCTGTCCCTTGGTCCTCATCAAGACAAGTTCACTGTCTGGCAGAACTCTTGCTCCCTCTGGACAGGGATTGAGGTAGATCCCTGTCACACAAGATGGTGACAGTTAAACCTTCAGCAAATGTGCTTGACCTTCTGTTAGGCCTTCCATCTGCAGTGCTTTGTGTTTGTGGTATAATTATTTCATGCTTTCAAACTTCTGTACACTTCACTTCTAGTCTGGTAATGCAGCAGGACTAAAGTGATTTTTCACAGTAAAACTTCCTAGCGTTGTGTTTCAGCCAGTTTGTAGTGAAGCGTAATAAAAGATGAAAATTATTCGAGTTCGTTGTTTGTAATATTTACTCTCAGTAATTGATCTCATAGATGTTTTTTTTTTCCCTCCCTAGTTAAGTGGGTTGGAGTTGGAAAATCAAGAGAGTCGATGATCCAGCTGTTTTAAACAAATGAAGAACGTCGGTGATGAGAAGCACAGTTTAGCATTCATCTGTTCCTTACTGCTTCTTCTTTAAATGGAGATGCTATTTAAAACCAACATGTTCTAGGAATTGAATAGAAACACAACATATATTCTGTATTTATCTTTAAGTTCTTAATAAATTCAGTGTAAAACATATTTAGTGGCCGTCATCCAAAAAAATCAAAGTAGTATTCTTAACAAAATAAGGATTTATTTTTTTTTTTAATTTGAGCCATGTTACTGTTTGAAAGTATTTTACACCCATATAGAGTTATTTCTTCTTGCTGAAACCAGTATTAAGCCTTTTCCAGTATTTACTGGATGACTTTAGAATTGTGAAGCTTGGATTTGTTCTTCAACTTCAAACGTTAAAATATCTTTGTATCTGAGTAATAAGACAGATATTGTGTACTTAAATTGGTTGGATTATACAGACTTTCCATTTCTAAAATACAGTAAAGTTAGGTGATTTTGACTGCACAAAGCAAACACAATTATCTATGTTTTTTATATAATTATTTTTTAATGGCCCACTAAAATGGAGAGTAGCTAAAGTGTTTTTATCACAGAGCCTATTCTAGTAACTGAGACGACATCTGTAGAGGGGCCAAACTGGAGAAAGCTGACCTGTCTAATAATTCTTTCCAATATCCTGTGTACTAACAGTCCCTGTGGAGACTCTGAGATGTGCAGTGTTGATTTTTATGCGGTAGGCAAGGAGTGAAGGTGGAAGGAGGAGAGTCCTCGGGGTACAAAACACATGGGAGGGTGAAGCTGAGACAACGCGCCGTGTTCTCTGAGTGAACCCGAGACATTTCTTCCTGCTCATGCAGTGACTGCGATTTCCGAAGTTTTACTGTATTGTATTGAGAAACTTGGGACTTGCAGCTCTGTAAGGCACACTCGCTTCCACAGCTCCTCGGTTTCCAAGAATAAATCAATGCGTGACTTAACGATGACTGCTGCAGTATTTACACCCCTCACACGTTTTGACCTTCCTCAGCAAAATGTAATGCCTATTTATAGAAGGGGATGACATGTGGCAGCCAGGTCTGGGACATGTAGAAGCTGTGGAGAGGTCCCAGAATCTTGAAGAACACACTTGGATTTCTTTGTGAATCTCACTTACAATCGTTATACTTCAAGAGCTCTCAACAAAGGCCTACCTCTTGTAGAGGAAAAAGAATACACTACAAACAGAGTTACTCCACAACTGTGGAATTTTCTGAGTAAATATTCATTTTCTTTATATGTCTTGGAGAGCTATAACAATATTTTTGTATCATTCCCGGGGCTGTGGAAAGGACATCACAACCCCAGCAATGCCATTATGTAGTGTGTGAAAATATCCCTTTTCTGAGATGATAACTGCAAGGATACCAAGTTAGGACATTCTTTGCATCAGAGAGAGGGGGGAAAAAGAAAAAACCTATCTGGAGTACTTTATGTCATACTCATCCCCTTTGTCTTTTCTCATTCAATATTAAATACCAGTTAATGTTCAAACCGATTTGTGTCAAGAAGGAATTAAAAAAAGTACTGGTACAAGCACAGAGCAGGCGTTAAATTTGACTATTGTTGCTTGTAGGGCAGAATTCTTAAACCCTCTGACTGCAGTGCAGTCCCTTCACCACAGACGGTGGATTTATGCCACAAGAAAATACCTTTCATCTCTAAAAAAAACCAACCAAAAAAAGAGCCCAAAGCTGTGAATCCTTAATTCAGCTACAACTCCTTTGTTGATCTTTGACAAGTTGTTTGATCTCCTTGCTGCTGTTATAAAATGGCAATTATGAATACGATACATCATCACCTCCTTTATGCTGTTTTTTGGCTTCCGTGGGTCGAGCCCTGCAGTCCTTGCTATGACACTGATGAGGAAGCTCTCCCTGTCATATTTATGGGTGTTCTAATGAAAGAGTGGTGAGATTTCTGATCTTATTTAATATTTGCAAAGCACCTCTGAAAGGTGCTTGGTAAGTGCTAATTATTAGAAGCACTGTGAAATGTGCCTCATTTATATGAGGTAATTTAAGTATAAAGATGCTTGGAGGTACAGTAATTAAGTTTTGTTTTCACATGGCTTAACCTTGTGACATTTGCCTACTGGATGATCTAGACCTGGTTCTTTTCTTGGCCCGATCTTTATCAGTACATTTGTGTTAGGAGGTTGCTGTTATATTTAAGCTTGCTTTGATTTATAGGCAAAGTCCACAATGACTAAAAGGCACTCAGTGTGCTGAATAACTGGATTAAATGATCAACTCTAAATGAAGTTTTCAACATATTGAAAAAAATAGTGGTTTTAACTTAGTTTTCACAGGAATACTTTCTCTTGTTCACCTAATCTTCTTGTTTTCTATTAAGTAATTTTTCCGTTAAGCTAGATCCATGTTGCCTGTCTTTGCACTCAAGGAGGCATCAAAAAACCCAGTGATGTTGTCAGTGGGCATGATGTAATAGGCAGTTATCCTGTGACTTACTCTGTTACCTAGAAACCATTGTGTATTTCATTGCATAGTATGGATTTTTTTAAATGAAAATTCTCCTCCTATTGAATTTCGTATGTGTTGTCATTGAGTTAACTGTGGATAAGTTCAGGCTTTTATTGAAAAGCTCTTTAATCTACTGAGTGACACAATGCTTAATAAGAACATTTTAATGTAAACTTGCTCTTATTTTGACTGTTTCCCATGTGTATTATTTTGTTTTGTTTGGAATTTCACTTTAATAACAATCACTGTGGTGAATTTAACTTCTTTCTCCTCAGCAAAATGCAATAACAATGACTAAAACTGGTTGGTGCATCATCCTGTTAGATATCTGGATGGAAGAACAAGGGTAAATATCTATCAAAGTGGCATAACTTGTGGTAAAGATTATAGGTTATTTTTAAAGTAGCAATTACTGATTCACTCATGCACATTAATGTATTTGACGTATTTTCTCAGCATTACCTTTACAACATGGCCTTTGTAGTCAGGTGTGTGCTTCCTAACACATGCAGGATAGGATTTTGAAGCTTTTATAATTTTTAATTTGGCTGTACATGGTCTTCTGGTTCTGGCATAATGCACTTTATAAAAGGAAAGAAGATAAAAGTATTTCCATAGTAATGTGCAAACTATACTTACACCTTATGCACCTTTTTTCAGATGAATTTTCAATCTACACCTGTTCATTTTGTCCTGAAAGACACAGTAAAACCAATTTAAAGTAACAGTGCTTGGTCTCTATTTCTCTCCATTTTTTTAACACTATACACTTCATTCAAAAACCTGGTTCAGTATTTCATGGATTTTTAAAAAATAACTAACAGCATTACTGAATGAATGGATATTTTCTTTACAGATTCTCAGTGCTTGGCTGTGCTTTCATATATTCTATAGACTTTGTCACACTTTCCCATTTACAAACTGAGCAGACATCCAACTTTACCACTGGGGATTCATGGTTAGTCAACTTGAGTTAGTTCACCTGAGTGAACAATAGTTCTATGAAGAAAAAAAACATTCTCTAATTGATGCAAAAATGTTCTTGCCATACCAGCTGCCTCAGAACAACCAACATGAACTCCATAGGTCTTTATCAACAGCCCTGTGCTAGAAAGGAAGGGTTGATGTTGGTTCAGATAAACAATGATTGCCTCTAAAATGTGGGTGACCTTCAGACAAGTCCTGTTAGGGCTTTCAGAGGCCTTTGTAGAAATTGCTCTTTTTCTCAGCCATTTTATAAGGAGCCTGGAACAGCAGGTGAGTCACCTGTCCAGTAAACAACAGCAGGTTAGTACACAGTTCGGGGCAATGTTAGAGATCTGTATGAGAACAGCTCTCCTAATTAACTTACGTTTCTTCATTTCCTTTGCATCCATTATTTATATATATGGAAATTCACATGGAATGGTCATAGAATGATCTTTGGTAGCTGAAGGATCTGAAGCGGTTTTGTCTAACTCCATGTGATGCTGGCAATGCCCCAGAAAAAAGACATACAAACAACCTGAGATAGTCTCTCTTTGTCGAAATTACTTAGTGGGAAAACACTGGTTTGTTACTGGTCCATCTGTTGTCTGTGACCCGGGGAGCTGACTCTTAGGGCTGGGAGGGAGGAAAGAAGATAGACAGCCTGCTGAAACGGGAACAATGCGACTGTTTTGCCTTTGGAGAGTTGCAATTAATAGATGACTTTCCTGCCTCTGCCCTCTTCTCGTGGTACTTCACATGGGGTCAAGCTCTAATCCACTCCCTGTTCCTCATAGAAGTGGCCCAGCTTCTTTTGCAGTAACGTTCCATATCCACCAGCTGGTTTCATCAGCTGGCAGCACCTTTTCAACCAAGCACCAAGCAAGAAAGAAAATCCAGCTCCAACCATCTGATCTTGAGAAGAGGTCCCTGTTTGTGCTACAGGTGCTGTATCGGGAGTAGCTTCTGGATTTGTTGGCTGCTACTTTAACTGAGTTTGTTAGTGCTGGTTTTGTCTCTCTATTATTTCAGCGTTGCCACTGAAAAAGAGGGTGCCTGAGGCGTGGAGTATCACAGCACGACATGGGATCCACGGTGTGTGAGAAGTGGTGGTGTGCAAGCTACTTCAGGCAGGTTCTTTCCTTCCCACATCACAGGTCCATCACAAAGGAGCTTTGGTAAGGGACCCCTTTTACTCTCAGATGGGGCTGGCTGAGCTATTACATATTGCTCAAATTTAAAGTAAAAAAATTATCCAGGTAGATGTCAGCCATAGTGTGAGGCTTTAGAGAAGTCAAGTCTAATTAAGGGTTTCGAGATTTTGCCTTTTAATCTTTTATGTACGTACAGTTGTTCTAACATACCTTCATGTATTATTAATATCTGTACATTTCTGGAGTAGAGACTGTGTATTAAATATTTGCCCATCAGCGCTATGGGACTAAGAGAAAAAAAAAAAGGAAAGAAGATCTTCTATAAGCACATATACTTTGTAGCTACCTTTAATGTAGAAAATTTGGGCCAGCAGCTGCATTTTCAGTGGCTGGAAACAGTAGAAATTTTAACAATTTTACAAAAATGTCTTTGGCAAGGAAATGTCTTTGGCAGGAAAAAAGTGACACTCGTATTTGAACATTTTCACAGTCTTGAGATAACGTACCCTTCCTTTGACAGGCATTACCTTTTAGAAGTTGAGTACGTGCACCAGAGTTTGCATTACAGGCCTGTAAATAGTGCCTCAGACACCAGTGTTGGGTTTCAGGAGATGCCTTTGCAGTGTTTGATAAGTGGCAGAGCACTTCAGGCAGTTTGGGTTATTGCCGAAATCCTTAAAATACCCTGCGCAGAAGCACTGCAGACGTGTTTCTTATGGACCACAGAACATGGTCAACTATAGGTGCCCGTACAGCAGAGGTGGCAATGTCCATCTTCATCTTCCCCTCTGTCAGAGGAAACTTTTAATGCTAATGGAGCCTAATTCCTCAAATGTGTGGAAACAGCGTTTCACAGAACCACAGAATGGTTGGGGTTGGAAGGGACCTCTGGAGATGACCCAGTCCAACCCACCTGCTAAAGCAGGTTCAGCAGAGCAGATCGCACAGGAAGGTGTCCAGGTGGGTTTGAATGTCTGCAGAGAAGGAGACTCCACAACCTCTCTGTTCCAGTGCTCTGTCACCCTCAAAGAAGTTTCTCCTCATATTCAGATGGAACCTCCTGTGCTTCAGTCTGTGCCTGTTGCCCCTCATCCTGTTGTTGGGTACCACTGAAAGGAATCTGGTCCATCCTCTTGACATCCACCCTTGAGATATTTATAAACATTGATGAGATCCCCTCTCAGCTTCTCTTCTCCAGGCTGAGCAGACCCAGCTCTCTCAGTCTCTCCTCATAAGAAAGATGCCTCTGAGGTTTCTGAAAGCCCAGCTGGCCTGTAAATGGAGACAGTCCCATGCAAGAGATGCTGGAGTCAACCTTTGGTGGGCCTGACGAAATGGCAAACTTGGTAAATACAGTGTAGTACCAGTCACTATCATAAAAAGGTGTTTGATGGTGTTCCTCGCTTCTGAAGAGGAAACTCCGAGCTACAAACCTGTTGTACTTAGAGTTATGTTTCCACTGACATTCTTAACATAGCGCAGTGCTCTGCCATGGGTGGAAATCTGTCCTTTGATGAGTTCTGGATTCAGGAGTGCCTGACAACAAATGGCAAAGACCTTGATAAGCTGGAGGGCTGGTCAATGGAAAGCCCAAGAAGCTCAGGAAGCAGCGCAGTGTTCCCCATGTCTCAGTGCAGACTGGGGAGCACCTGGCTGAGAGCAGCTCTGCTAAAAGGGATCTGGGGTTTACAGGAGATGCCAGGCTGAATATGAGCCAACGATTCACTTGCATCTTGAATAAAGCATCTGGCCTATTGGGCTGTGCCAGATAATGGCCAGGAAGTGGAGGCAAGGTGTTTCTCATTGCTCCTGCTGATGTACAGTACTACTGAATCATGCCAAATCTCCACTGGTGTCTGCTGTAATGGCAGGTTTTGTGTTCTTTGTGAATCAGTGAAGGAGAAAAGCAGAATTGGTGAGATGATGGGAGGTTCTTGTTTCAAGAAACTGCCTTGCTGGGGATAGGACTAGCTGTGGTCCTAGTGCACAGTTAGAAGTGTTAATATCTCAGTACTGTGGCTACCACTTTACTGCTTAGTTAGCACCTTGTAGCATCAAAAATAGGCAATGCAGTTCAAATTTTGAACTTTGCATTTCATGCTCCAATTTTCTGCTTCGGTTGTTCCAGCCACCGAGGCTGCACCCTTGTGGTGGCTTTATCCTCCTCTGCAGTGGCTGGTACCACTATCCCACACTTTGGTTTACACTATGGAGTAGGGTCGTCGTAGAAACCGCATTCCTTTCAAATGGAACTCAACAAGACACGCTCTCCAGCAGTGCCCCAGATGCTCCAGATGCTAATCAGACTTCAGTCCATGAGACCAGACAAGAGCTGGTCAGAAGTAACCCTCCACCTACCGAGTGGATGTTGGGTCCTGAGCACCAACTGCTTCGTGTATTCGTTCCCGTAGGGCTGTACTGGTTGCTAACAGAGACACAACATTTGAACATCAGCTATTCCATCTCCCCTTATCCACTTCTTTGTTCACTTTATGCTGATCCCTAGCTAAAAACTAATTATTCCCTGTATGTTTCTATATCAAATGCTTAATGAGGTCTAAATAGATTATAGCCACTGCATTTCCTTTGTAAAGATGAGCTCTTATTCAAGAAAGATGAGTCACTCGGGGTCATCTATTTTTTTAAGTCCATTTTGCATTTTATCCCATTTTGAATGTACTTCCATGTTTTTAGTGAACCTTTCCTTTAAAACATTGCTGAAGTCTTGCAAACTACTGGGTCTAGACTACTAACCCTCTGGTTGTCAGCATCATTTTTTCACTACTTCCTTTAAAAGTATTAGATTTTCAGTTCTCAGATAATACAATACCACTTTCAACTTGAAATATTATTAGAAGCATTTCTTCCTGCCTTGCAATTGCATAGACCATTCTTTCAGAATTTGGAGATGCAGTTTATATTTGTATCAATGGGGCTGTAATCATGTCTGTGTGAGATAAAGTGTAGTTTGAAGACATTTACTGACTAAGTTCAAAAAAGGTTTGCCTTGCCATTCTGAAACAGCATTAAGTTTCTCTCTATAGCTTCTAAAGACGATTACTGGAAAAGGGAACTAAGACATCAAACCTATTTCCTGAGGATTCGGTCCACTGATTTTAAGTTTATACATTCTGCAGAAAAAAACTAAGAATATACATTCAGTGATCTCTACTTGCCTATATTGGGTACTGAAATAAATAGGGGGCTGGACAGCCGAGCATCTCCAAGTTTGCCAGAAGGATTGAAGTTGGAATAAATCATGAACAGGCTCATGTGCTGGATGCTGAACGTGGCCAAAAGATCAACCGGTGTCTGGGATGAACACTGGATGACTGAGAATTGTGAAGAGCTAGGAGGAATGTCAGGCCACTCTCCTCCATTCTTCAGTCAGTTATTCAACGTCAATATTATATTTGTACCAGTTTCACTGGTCATATATTTGTATATATAGGTATTCCTTCCTAGAATTTAGGTAGTGATGAAGAATCAGGATTAGAAACAGAGGCAACACTTAACACCTTCACCATCAGTCTGGAGATCTTCCAAATCCTGGAGACAGGAAAGGTACAATGGAAGAAAATACAATACAACTGTGTCACACCAATATCTTCTAGGAAATTCTCATTCAGAAAAAAAAAATAATGCATGTACATGGCAGGAGTGTAACAAGCATAAATATATAGAATAAGTGATAATGCATTTTAATATACATGAAAAGAGGTCAAGTGGAAGAAATAAAAGATGTTAGCTAGTTAAGGCATTATAAATGGGATAAGACATTTTGTCTATTAGTGATTGATTTGCACCAGACTACATAATTAAAGTGCCAAAGCTGGTGCTGATGGAAGCCTGAGCCCTACACAAAATGTATTGATTTCCATGCAGGGGAAATACACCAGCAGCACAAAAAAAGTCTCATTCTATTAATTGGCACCCTGGATATAGGGCTAGGACTGAAAATTACTTTTATAGCTTGTATCACACCACTCATAGGAACTGCTCAGTAGAGAGCAAAGAGAGAAAGAATGAGTGCCTTCAGCACTCCCAGTGGAAACAGATTTCAACAAAAAAGGCTGTACTAAGGAAATTTCCATGTTAGCCCTAGTGCTGGTCCTTGTAGCTGTGGCACGTTATCCTGGCAACGTTCAGGGACTTGCTTTGACTCTACGCAGCTTCTGTTTTCAGGACAGAGGTCCTCTCTATCTGGGGTTGACAATACAGCCACACATGTATAAAATAAACAGGCTTTGTGGGCTGCTGCTGGGGAATCACTGGTTAGACACAGGGAGGGCCAAGAGCCGGGTTCTGCGCCAGCATGTGTTGACACGGTCCCTTCGAGCTGAAGGGACGGACCCTGGGTTATTCCAGATAAACAACTGCTTTAGGGAGCGGATAAAGGCGAGCATGTGAGGCACAACATACGAAGCAAGGATTTATTTCCCCAGCAAAACGACAAGAGCAGGGCTGATGCGGCTGCAGTGAGGAGGGAGGAAGGTTTTGCCCAGCCCTTCCCACGCTGTGTAAGGAAAAGGAGATTTTGTACTGGGGCAGAGGTACCCGCAGCCTCTCCCAGGTGAATCCACACTGAATAATGGAATAAGCACCTTTTGGGCAGAGATGTAGTGAATTCTTAGGACAACCGCTTAGCATTAAATGAAAAACACTCTTACCTGCAGAGGAAGCAATCAGAACATCGTGGCACCGTGCTAGGTCAGGAGCAGTAGTTATCGCTGCCAGAGCTTAATTTCCTTTTTTTCTTGATAGATTAAAATAATCTGGAAAGAAGCAAAATGAAAGGAAGCCGTGTGCAGCAGAAATGAAGGCACACAACTGGACAGGTAGGGAACAACCACCATGAAAAAAAATCTGGAGAAAGCAGCCCCTTGGTGAACCCTTGCTCGTTGCTGTTAGCAGAACAGCAACAACTTTGCCACAGCAATTACAATTTTAATCTTGAGAGTGCCCTCTAGTGTAAGTGGGACCTTGGAGTGTTGATGTACTGAGCAGAACTGGTGGGTCTCAGCTGGCAGAACAGTAACCTGCTATGAAATTCAACCACGCCACACTAATTTAAGAGCAAGCACCGTCTGCCGTGCCGAGGTCGCAGAACCTCGGCGTAACAGCAGCGTACTTCAGGAGCCAGCCCTTAATCCTGCGCGTCACCGGCTCATCAAGCCGTTTTTGATGTGCGAAGCAACTCATCAAGATGAGGGCACGATCTCTGTTGCTAATTAGTGACAGTAAAATGACATGCACTTGGGGACAGATAACGTCTGAACTGCGTGTAGCCTCTCGATGTGTGTTGTAAACCTGTTACTTGTTAAGGCTGAAGTGCTACAATACAATATGGAAAGAAAATGGTATAGAATAAATGAAACACCCCTGGACCGTTCCAGTAAAAGCAGGTTTATTCAAGTAGGATTTTTTTATCTTCAAAACCACATTGCAGAGCACAGAAAGGAGAGTATGGTGGGACTTTTTACTGCAGTCCTAACAGAGGAGGGGTGTGTCCTGATACTCCAGCTGACTTAACGCAGGCTGCACACTGGTCCACGGCAAACTACATCAGCTACTATAATATATATTCCGCTAAAAAGCATTGGCAGACTATTCCTTTCGATGTTTCATCACAAAACATTAGAAAATTAGCAGTGAGCTGGCCAAAATCCATTCCTTTTCTGGAACTACAAATCAAGATAAATCATTTAGAAAACTCTTGATTAGAAGGTTTTCTGTTTGAAAAGTCCCACCTCTAGGTATTGGGCTTTGATTTCTTTCTAAATGGCCAAATAATGCAAGAATAAAATAAGTGGGGAGTTTTTACTACAAGCATGTATAGGGGAGGGCTTTGGTATAAATGAAGCTGGAGAGAAGGGTAAAATATTTTTAAGGTACTTCAATGCTTAGGGCAACCTACAATTAGGCACTTGGAACAATTTAAAAGCTGTACAATCTTCTAGATTGCTACTTATCTGCCACTTGTTCCTAAAAGCAAACTCTTGTTACAGTAAAAGGGTAAAAGTTGCTGGAAAACAAGGTGTAAACAGGAAGAAGTAAGACTGGTGAATATTTAGATTCACAAAGCCAAATGAACCATCATGAATATTTTACCCATCCCTGCCTAAAAGATAAGGCAGAATTTTCCTTAGTTTGCTCTTTACCAACTCGGTAAGTTCTTTCCCTTTTAAGAAAGCGTCCAGTCTCAATTTGCAATGTCTGTGATTTACACGGTCTGTGACTTTTGTTTCTGTCTACCTGCTTATTTCTAATTATATATTGGAGTAGTTGAAAGCATTGGCTGATAGGCAAACGTTTATCATGATTGTCTTACAAATGGATTAGATGGATCAGAAACAAACAAAACAAATCTTTAAATCTGTCATTGCCTACTGGAGTATTTAAAACCTATATATACACATTTTGTAGGCAAAGTCTATTGCAGTTCAGGTCTGAATGTGATATATTTAATTAAATTGTTCTCAGTGCAAAAGGAATTTGATGCCAATTCTTACAAAGAGATTTGCATCATCCTGAGGGCTGTCTATCAGTAAACCTGAGGAAGCTTCTGGCAATTCAGTGTATTTGTAAGTACTCTGGGGAAGGGAGATGAACAGTGAGGTATCAGTGTTTGCTGCATCCTTGTTAAAACTCAAATCTAAAAGCCAACTGGAAGGAGCTACAGCTGGGTATTTTTGAGGTTCTCACTATATCAAACAGGCAATAAATGGATGATGTCAGTAAGTTCACAGTAACATACATGGGGGAAAAATAACCTTGGTTCTATAGATAGGGCAATGGGTTCTGAATGAAGTGATCAACACTCAGGGGAGTGATGCTGGGAGCCATTTATTAGTAGTGCCCTAAAAGCATCAGTTTGGGACTTCAGTAGTAATCACAACGATGAATCAGATAAAAGGAATTATTGGGGAAGGGAGCAAGAAGAAAACCTCTTCAGATTTATGCTGACAAGATGTGCAGTATGGCAACAGGTGGCACAGAGGGCACCAGCTTCAGGAGGGACGCTGGAGACTATAAAAGATGCAGAAAAGGGCACGTAACAGAATATTTCAGCTTGAATAAAAGACAAAAGAGGATCACAGAATCATAGAATGCTAGGGATTGCAAGGGACCTCATTCCAACGGTTGAGAACCCTTTCAATAGAGGAAGTTTTCCTAATATCCAATCTAATCCTGCCCTGACGCAACCTAAGGCCATTTCCTCTTGTCCTATCGTTTGTTACCTGGGGAAAGAGACCAGGACCCATCTCTCCACAACATCCTTTCAGGTACATGCAGGTAACAATACGGTCTCACCTCAGCCTCCCATTCTGCATGGTCAAAAACCACACTTCACAGAATCACAGAACCAAGGAATCACAGAATCACAGAATGTCAGGGATTGGAAAGGAACCTCGAAAAATCATCTAGTCCAATCCCCCTGCCAAAGCGGTAACACCTAGATCAGGTTACAGAGGAATGTGTCCAGGCGGGTTTCGAATGTTTCCAGAGAAGCCTCACAGGTACCAACCCAAGCTCCACCGAGGCAGAATACTTCCCAAAAAGACAGAT
>VWYH01009957.1:14907-29907 GCA_013399365.1 Pampusana beccarii
CAGCCCCGCCGAGCCGCGGGCAGCCCCGGGAGCCTCCCCGCTGCCCGCGGGGCTCCTCGGTGAGCGGCGTCTGGCCGCCTGGCCGCTGCTCACCGACGAGCCCCGTCAGCAGTCGGGGGGGCGCCCGGGCAGAGCCACCGCCGCGGGTCCATCCACCCCCTCCTCCGACCGCAGACAAAGAGCTGAGACTCCACCGCCACCCAAAGTGCCTCCCACCCCAGGTATCCCCTCCTCCTCCTCTGCCCTCCCTCCGCCCCTCTCCCTGCCCGCCGAGCCGCCGGCGCGGCAGCCGCCGCCCGGGTACTCACAGGATGGTGGTTTGGGGGGACACGGCGGGGACGCTCTCCAGCATCAGATGCATGCAGCGCACCGTGGTGCGGAAGCAGAGGCAGCGGCTGGGGCACCACACGCTCCCGCGCTGCTGCGGCGGCGGCGGGGGCTGCGCGGCGGCGGGGGGGACGAGACCCCCGCTGCGGAGCAGCAGCAGGAGCAGGAGGCAGAGGCCGGGGGCGGCCGCCGCTTCGCGCCGGGCCATGCTGCAGGGCGCGGGGCAGGAGGAGGAGGAGAGGGGCTCCCGCAGGTCCGCGTCGCGCCCGCTCCGCTCCCCGGCCGCGGCTGCAGCTCTGGTCGGCGGCGGGGCGATCCCGTNGCGCACGCACCGCGGGGCAGCGCCGGGGCAGGGGCCCGACAGCCGCCCCCGGGCGGCCGCTTCCCGGCTCTCGCCTCCGTCCCAGGGAAGGGAGGGGGCGAAGGTACCCCCTGAGACGGGTGATTGAGTGCACCCCGGGAGAGGAGAGGAGAGGAGAGGAGAGGGGAAGGGGAAGGAAAGGGAAAGAAAAAGGAAGGGAAAGGAGAGGAAAAGAGGACAGAATGCCAAGAGGAAAAAAGAGGAGGGAAAGAGGAACCGTTACGGGAAGAAGCAAGTTCAACAAACTGAGTCCCATTTCTGCTCCGGTCTGACAGACCCATGTACACAGTCCCTGGTCCGTTCTCTCTTAGCGCTGCAACTTTATGGCCAAACCAGGAAAATCTGTCGCATTTGCCCTGAATTACATTCGACTGATGGTTTGGGGTAGGTGTGTACACTGTCAAGGAGGTGTAAGAGGAACATCAGAATGTAACTGTACTTAATGGTTGCAGCCTTAGCTCCCAAGGTCTCAAACTCTTTCTCAAAACAAAAATTGCACGAGAACACAAAAATAGATTACCTTTGAGATTTCTAACATTGCCCTAATATGTTAACTCTTTTGTGATGTCAATTCCAAAGTAGAGAGATACCTTTTCTCCAACCCTCTTCATGCTTTGACTGTCCCAGCTGAAAACATTGGAATGTCATTTCTACGATGACAGTAACAGTCATCACAACTAACCTGTTAAATGTAGCAACAACACTTTGTCTTACAAACGGTGGGTGTCAGCATCCTCAGTTCCACCCCAGAAATAAGCCATGGCACTTCTGCGGGGTTGCCCGTATGCCTTTTTCTTCAAGGAACAATGTAAAGGCCATTGTTGCCTAGAACTTAACTATAGCAATTCTTACTCTGAATCTTGCTGTGAAAACTTAGTTTTAGCACATGAGTCAGGGAACAGCTTTTCTGTTTGTTTGTTTTTAACACCAAGTCGAACACCTCATGTGGGAAATGGGCACCTGGAAGTATGCTACAAGTGCTGGAAATTTGTTTCTCCCCCAGAATCAAGATACGCTGAGACGAGTCATTACCTGTAACTTTCTTCCTGCAGATGCACTATTTGACTATGTTTTCCCTGAGTCATTGTGTTTCTCTTCACATCTTATCTCTTCAAAAGGAATTAGCTAATGGAAGCATAGAAGTGTTTTTCTTCTTCTAAGGAGTCCTGAGTCCTTTAAAACATCCTTCATCCTCCCGGGGAGCTGGAGGCTGGCTAACTGGGAGCCTGGAGAGGCTTGTGAGAGTTTACAGAAACAGCAGGTTAAAATGTGATGTAGATTCAGCAAGCAGCTGCTATGTGTATCACCTCCTCTGCATTTGTAATCAGTGTTGGGATATATGCATGTTTTAATCTGAAACTTACGTTTGTTTCCTGGTCCAGGAAAAGCTCAGGTACTATTAACCTAAGAAGTGCAAGTGTTGGCACAAGTAAGTTTTTTGTCCCGGAAATGCCACTCACACTAGAACATCTTGGTGGTTGTAAATCTGTCATCCTGCAGCGCCTATATGAAAAGCAGCAGAACATCTGAGGTTAGATAATTAAACCCAGTAACCTAGAGATGTCACTGAATTAGAATATTCATAGCATTTAGGAAAATATGATGACAATTTATTTTGTGGAAATGTGGTGCTTTATGATGATTCTTTAAAAAAAATAATGTACATAGTCAATTTTTTTTTTTTTATACAGGAAATTAAAATTGTTCTGAAAAGTTTTTAGCATTTGGGCGCTTGCTAGGCCATTGTGCTATGCATTAGAAGTATCTATGCTATACATATGTAATTCCGAGAGTAAGATTAAAAGTGCATAGATATTTTCACTCTAATTAGGCAATTTAGCCTTAACATGCTATATAGCATTCTTGACATTTAGTTTAAGTTACATGTAACCTCCAGGCTCCCGGCCGATGTATTGTTAATGCCTCATAAGTCATTTAACTTAGACTTTTTCCATGCCCTGTGGAATCTGGTGGAGTATGAGGTGGCGTGCAATTAGCTCAGCACTAGACGCTGGATAGAATACTAATGCTTCTAATTAAAATGTAATGCAGATCAACTTGACATTCATTGGGATGCTGAGACAGCAGTCAGTTCTTTCCTTGTCAGTGCACTGATTAAAGACTCAAGGCTACATTTTCTGAGGCCAAGAATTGCATCTTGTTTTCAGTCTATAAAATGCTAGTTTGGCAGGGAAGAGATGAGAGAAATATGGGTAGACTGAAAAGTCTTCGCAGAGGTGAATAAGAAGATCCAAAAAAGCTTTCAAGAGATTTTCTCCATCAGTTAAGGGAGAGTTTTAAAACATGCTTAGAGAATGAGTTAAAAAGGAAATCCATTTGAATTAAAGCTGCATAGGAACAGTATTTAAATTATTATGTGTTGTAAGTTAGGCTAACTTTTAGAAGTCCTCATAGTTTCTTAACTGTTCTTCACAAACTTTCTGGAATAGGAGAGTTTTTGTCCCCAGATTATCACTAATTCTTTGAACTAAATAAAGTAGGAAACTTGTGGAAAAGTATCTGAAGACTATTTTAACGTAGTTGCACAAGGGAGAAGGCAAATTTCTGGTGTTTCATAAGGTTTTTGTTGTTTTATTTTACAACTTCAAATCTTCTTTTTTGTTTGTTTATTTGTTTGTTTCTCCACTGAGAGTTTTTGTGTAATAAAACAACAGGAGTAAGAAATTTGTCTTGAGCGAACTTGAGCCACAAATTATTCAGGGCTATTATAGCTGAAATCAATGAGAAACAGTTCAGTGACTTCAGTAAGTAGGAAATCAGGCCTAAAGGCTTTTTCTGTGTGATCTTTTCTGGTATTCATGAACCATAGTTTTTAAAGATTGGAGAAAAACTTCTGCTAAGAATTTAATTTAACTCTCAGTCTTCTGGTCCTTGCATGTTTTTGGTGCTGAAAATATAGGCATCACTCCATAATTATACTTTTCAACAATGTTAGCATTGTTTTTGGATTCTGGCACCTTTGTTGCCATTTAAATTTACAGGGGTTTTTTTGTTTGGTTTTGGCTGGTTGGTTGGTTTGCTCTGGTTTGGGGGTTTTTTGTTTTTGTTTGGGGGTTGTCGTTGTTTTTCTGATTTATCTACATCTTATTTTCTTTTATGAAATGCACTGCAAAAAAACTGTACGGTGATTTTAATACTGATTGCATGCTATTCCAAATTGGCATCAGGAAAGTTTTCTGGTAAATAAGATTTCCAAATGGTTTTGATATATCTTTCTATTCTTAGCTCATTTTCATAGAAGAATTTTTCTAAAATGTGTAGGGTCATTTTTGTTGACCCTGAATATAAATATCCATGGGAAATTTGTCTTCTGTTTTTGATTTCTCTAGTTGAGGATTTGATTTAAGAAAAAAATAAGATATTTGTGATGGAAATAAGAGATCTTTCTGAATACTAGGAGAAGTGCTTACCTTATAGTTACATATAGTGTAGATCTCCATTTGCTTTTAAAAATTTCCTACTTCCCTCTCAGATTTTTGTCAAATACTGCCACTTGCTGGTTTTATTCCATACCAGTAATTTAGTTTTATAGTTTCTGCTTTGCTGAAGTAATAAAAAAGAAAACTCTCTAAATGATCAAATAGTTAATACTTTTATCTTTTGTTTCGCTAAAAACTCAGATGTAAGAAATATAAGCTCAAGTCCTCTTCAGTTAATTTTATATCTCCATGTTAACATTCTATCTCTGGATGTAAAAGGAGGCATTAAAGACATTTCAGTATGTCTTCAGATACCTGAAAATGGAAGCACTTTACATTAACTTCAGCAAGCACAAAATTAAGACCCAGTTTATCATTTAGAACCAGTTTTGTCAACAAGAACAGTAAGTGTTAAGAGGAACAGATTGTCAAAATAACTGATGAAGAAGCACCATAAAAACTTATCTTTATAATGTTTTTATTATAATATACCAGCATAGGACTCTAAAGCTTAAAATCATCTGATCTTTAATTTTTTAAAGGCAGAAGCAAAACTCAGACTGGTTCTGAGAGCATATAACCTGCCTTTTATTTTTATTTTATATGAAAAGTGAGTACCATGGGGTAGCTGGATGGCATGTCAGCTAGCATGGTAAACTCAGGGTACCAGCTAAATAAATTATTTAAATTCATAAATGTTTGGTCATTCATAAGATTTTCTTAACTATCCAGGAAAGCTTACACTATACTCAGATACATACTTATTGAAATACCTCATGCTTCTTCACAGTCAGGTCAGAGGCAATGCAACTTCTTCTCTGACCATGGGCATTCAAGAGTTTATGACATCCTTCTTCCTCTCAGTTGGGAAAGTGATGTTGATATCCCTTTACTGAATATAATATGAATTTCTAGGGAAAATTACTCCTTCACTGGTTACATTATGAGGAAGGTTGCTTCTGAGTTCAAACAAGAGTGTACCATTCTCTGGAATGTGCCAGGGTATCTTTAATTGCCTCATCTCCTGCAGATCACCGGAACACGCATTGTCAGTTTCTTTATAGCAAGAAATTCCTAGGACAGTTTCTATATAAACTGGCAAAAAAATTTAGAAGGTTCTCTTCCAAAGTATCTTTGAGTCTTCACCTCAGTCAGGCTACCTGTTGCTAGCATCTGTGTCCAAGATGCTTACCATATCTTAAATCAGCCAGTGTAACTAACATTTACCAGGTATTTCTGTTCTTTCAGACAATGTTTTTTCATGTCTCCTCAATTTCAAAGAGGGAATTTGTTAGGGGTAGCTATAGGAAATGGACCTTGCTAACTCATTCTCTGATATTTAAGAAAATGTCCATAAGCTTTTTTTTTTTTGATCTCACACAACTGTTACAGGTAACACACTGGGGATAAAACACTTGTCAACCTGTATTGGCTAGTGAAGTCAGGCTTGAAAAATAGCGCAATAGGATAACCTGCTTATTATCCTTTTGACTTTTTAAGTGATATACTAAAAAAAATATTAAATAAACCGAAAAATTATATTGAGGCTTGCTTTGGCAGGCTGCTTAAAACATAGGAAAACATGGGCCCTTACTGTATAGCCAGCCAACATACCTACTGGAAGAGGTGGCCTGTAATGATAAAGGAAAATAAGAGAACTCCCCTGAAGAGACTTTCCCAAAGGAAAAGGTACTTGAACAAATGAGCTCCTGGTTTCCTGTAGAGTAATTTTCCTTAATATCAGCATAATGGGAAATTGGGTGTTATTAGTTGGATCCCCTGCCTACACTGAGGAAATATCTCACTCAAAAGAGATCCCAGGCTATTATTTGTACTACAGCTGTGCCTGGAGGCCTCAGCCAGCATCAGAGCCACCCAGACACACGTTTTACAGGCATAAATAAAAACAGCTCCTTCTCTGGAGACAGAAAAATGCAGAAGGAGAGCTGTGCCCATTTTCCAGACAGGTACTGTCAGGGTTCTGGGCACCTTGAGCTCAGGGTTCAAGGCCAGCCTGGGAATGGCAGAGCTGGTCCATGGGGAGAAGAGCCAGCTCCCCGCTGTGAGGGCAAGCAGCTCTACTTTTAAGCTAACTGGCATTTCCAGCCAGGTCTCAGCTCAGCCCCATCCCATGGCCCTGCCCAGCCATCCCAGGGATGTGTCTGACCCCTTTTCCCCAGCGGACCTGATCCCAACCCCAACCCATGGGTCAAAATCCTGGCCCAGCCTTGGCTCATCTCAGTCCCCAGGGAGGTGCCCAGGGCTGGCGCTGCCTCGGTGTCCCCCAGCTTCTCCTGGCCATGGGGATACCAAATCCTAGGAAGGGTGCTAGAGGTACTGTTGAACTCTCTAGAGCAATGTACCTGTTTTCTGATCCCAGTTTTAGAAGAATGATCATCATTAGGAGAAACATAAGGGAAGCTGCTTTCCTCCTCAGCTGGTGTATGTGAAGTCCCACCTGGAAAGGCACATCCTGTTCTGGGCTCTCCAGATCAAAGGAGATGGTGAGAAGCTGGAAAGAGGGCCACCAAGATGCCCAAGGCCCTTGAGTACATAACCTATGAGCAATGGCTGAGGGATCTGGGCTTGTTTAATCTGTTGAAGCGAGGGCAAGGCTGTGATCCAACAGCAACCTGACACCTTGAAGAGAAATTACGAAAACTGATAAAGCCAAACAATTATTTGTAGTGGCAGATGATCTATGTAGCAAGATGCAATGGTTGTGACTTGAAAAGTTTAGGTTTGACACTGCATAAAAATATTTTTCATCAGGGTAGTAGTGTGGCTCTGGCACGAGTTACACAGAAATGCTGGGAATCCTCTTTCTGACAGATTCTCAAGATTCAATCAGGCAAAGATGTGGCTGATATGAGGTAGTGCTGGCAGTAGTCCTTGTGTGAGCAGGAGGCTGGTCAAGAGGCCTTTAGACATCCCCTCCAGCCAACATCTCTGTGGTTTTGTGGTCAGATGACTTGCCCTTTGGAAATGCCCATCTCCCTGTTAACAATTGCATGAGGTTAGGTGACTAGCTTGGGCAAGATGCCTGACGAGCCTAAAAGCTGAGTCATTAGCAACTTTACCAGTATGACACAATCTGGAACAGGAATGGTCTGCTCTAGTCATCATTTCACCTTCCAGCGAAATGCGACAATTCTTCTGGAGCAAGCTCTACTTACCATAGTTTGATTAGAGTAATAGTTAAATAAAGGTCTTTGAAAAAAAACAAAAGTAATGCGATATTTTAATGGAACATTTAGAAAAATATTTTTGTCCACGTAGATTTTTGTATGTAAAAATAATAAACCAGAAAGATACAGTTCCTCGAACTTTCAGGTCAGATGCCCAAGTATGCTAGGAGGCAAGAGGGTGCGTTCAGCCAGGTTGTATGAGATTCGGGCTATCAACAGACCTCCCTCATCTCATCCATGTTCTCCTGGCTGATCAAAGTCAATAGGACTGTTCAACGAGGGTGGGCTAGCTCAGTGCTGTTCTCTCCCTCAGGGTAGTTTTGATGTCCTCTAATTGCTCCCTGGATTGCCTAATTCCTGTTTGATCTTCCTCCTTTAGTCACCTTTGATGTTCCGTTGTTGTTACAGGATCTCTGGTTAGAATTAAGTCATTTTAGACAGTAAGACATTCCTGCAAAGGGGAATACAGACAGACAAATAAGTACTAAAAAGAGAACAAAACAAAAATGTGTTCTTTGCTCCAGGTGGCCAACCCTGAGTTACAGTAGCAGTGGAATCAGGTGTCTTGATTTGTAACTCGTGTTATTAAATCATGACCAAGATTTCATCTCCGCTGTCTATGCTCTCTTGGCCCTTGAATTTTAGAATGACCCATCAGAGGCTGAAACAAACTTTCCAGATGCAACGCTTAGGTAAGAGTAAGCAAAACAGAGCCTACTGAAGAAACAAATGGAGAAAAAACCCCACTACTGAAATCTGTGGCAGTACCTTTTGCATGCAAATCAATACAATGTATTATACAATTCTCTTCAGTTGCACAGGCAGTAATTATATTCTTAATGATCCTTGCTTATAACTCCTCCACTGTCCTCCACTAGTCTTTCTGTCCTACACTCATGTACAAAATGGGCATTTGGCTGGTTTGTTCTTGTTTATTTTTGCATAGCCTGTGGAAAGCAAAATGATTCCCATCCAGTTCTGACTGGAACTGACAATATCTTTAAAATATGGCTGGGTTACAGGAGTTAAGGTTCTATTATGTATCCTTATAATATAGTTAGAAACTTTAGTTGGTTGGAAGAATTTTAGAAAATTAGCACATTTTTGATTTTTTTTTCTGTTTTTTGTTTATTTTGTTGTTGTTGTTGTTGTTCATTGTTAGTTCTCATTCTATTGTCACTGTTTCTCTTTTCTAGCAGAACAACAGCAGCTAAAAAAAGCTGTCAGGAAACGATGAATGTGAGGGAGGAACTTTTTTTTAAACACCCAACTTTATCAAAAAAGCCAATATTTTTTTAAAATCCAGTGCAAATAGGAAGTTCCATTCATTTGAAATGCTTTGTAGTAAAGATATATCATATTTAAGTCTGAAACTTTAATTCATGTCTTCTCTCCCCACTGAAAAAAGGAAAATATTTTTACTGTAAATATGCACCAAATGTCTCTTACCTGACAAATGTATAATGAACCAGTAGCAAAATGGCATATTATAATTTGCACAGTATTTTTTTCAATTATAGTGAAATATAATTACGTTGAAATTCAATTAGCTAAAGTCTAATTGAGAATTTTGTGAAGAAACAGACAGACAAGACCTTGCCCTCTTTAACAATTGACTGGCATTTTACTACAAAATACTAGCCCTTAAAATTAAAAAAAAAAATACATCTCAGTATCATTTGTAAGATCATCACGAGCAACATACTTTTAGTATTTTAGTTCGTAACTTTTGCAGAGGCACCAGAATTAAAAGGACACAGTCATTAATTCTTCATTTCAGACTTTCTTTTTCATCCTTCTTCTTAATGTTTTCCCTGCTCTTTCTCTCCAAGGCACAAAATGTTTTTAGTGTTAGATTTAAAAACCAGAAGATTAGAAGGTGCTTGAGTGATTCCTAATTCCATTTTCTATTTTTGAGTCACGGTGTTCATTTCATTTGATTGTTATAAATTTGTGTTATTAAAAAAAATATCAAGGAAGGTGAAACAGTGGCACAGAAACAGAAAGGTTCCTCCTTGGTGTGAGAAGCTAAGGGTTAAGAAAGTCATAGCAGAGGCTTCCAAGAGTCTCTTGGGACCAAGGGGCCTAAGCAGGGGCTGAGTCAGGGACAAAGGACATGCTCTCCTGGGGACATCTGTACAATCATTTTTATTTCTCTTCTAGCTGCTTTGAGCTTTCCCTGCTTAAAAAATTAAAACTCCTACTTTCATTTGAAACCTGTGTTTTTGTGTTTAAAATCTTTTTGGCCTTTTTTGGAGAGCTTGCTATGAGGAGAACACTCAGGCAGATTCTCTTCAAAGCCAGCACAGGACCTTCTCACACATTTTGAAGTCCTGCTCGTTAAAGTTCTAGTTTCTCTTCAGTGAGTACACTTGGAATATTTAAACCAGATAATTTAATAGATGAGTATTAATAATAACAGGCAGCATATCTATTTTACCTTTTATCTATGGATTTGTTTGTAATCTGCATTTAACTATGTATATCAGATTCCTTAAGAAACGGTTGGTGAATTCAAATTGCAATTTGAAAAAAATCAAGGTTTAGCCAGGATTTGAAGCAATAAGAACAATAATTTTCTAGGGTGCTGAGCACCTCTGCTCAGACAGCTTCTGATCATGTGTAGACAAGGTGCACCATGGGATGATTTGCATGATACCTATCTATAGTTTAAATCATGTCATGGGCAATGCAGCCTCACTTGAATCAGCATGTCCGATTAGAGGTGCAACCTTTGCCATGAATATTGCTATCACCTCTTGCCTATTTATCCACCTCTTGCCTATTTATCCACCTACCCTGAAAAGGATTCTGTTTTTATGCCAGAAAGTTCAATACTTACAATCATACATAGTCATCCAAGTTATGACTACAAGAACTTAGCAGTTCAGTTGGTCATGCAATATCTGCTTTTAGCCATATCACAGTTTTGCTCTTAATTTTAAATATTTTGCACCAGCTCCCCTACAGTAAATGCAATTGTCTAAAAATATCACTATTTTCTTCCTTCTAGAATGAATTTTTCTTCCAGAGAGTGTATTCCAGACCTGCCTCCTGGGATGGAAATTCAGATAAATTATTTTCGGAAATTGTCCTCACATGTATTCTGATAACCATAGCTGGTACAAATGAGAAAGGGTGGAATAACTGGAAGTGAACTTCAAAAGATTTTTTTGTTCTTTTTTTTTTAAAGAAAGTAGTGTATAACTAAGGAGGTGAGAATAAGAAAAATTGTCACCTGACAGAAATGTTTCTCTTGAACAGACTTGAATTAGTTAAATTTGCTGCTATAATTGTTGACATCTAGTTTTCTGGATGGAGCAGCAAAACCAAATTTTACTGTGAACGCTTCTTTTTGCAGTTTACTGAAAGTGTTAGTGAAATGTGAGCTAAAAGATAAAGCTCTTTCTTGGTCCAAGAAAGAGAAGGGCTCTCCTGATCCGTCTTTTCTTAGGAAACACGAAATTTTGGAGCATCAGCATTTGTAATCAGAGGAGATTAAAAATGTAGACATGAGAGGTGAATAGGTATCATGTCATGTGTAGTCATAAGAGCTGAAATGTCTATTTCAGCAATAAGGGTTAGACATTACTCATATCAGAGTGGAGCCCCGACTTTTACCTGGGCTTAAACATGTCTGTTGGCAGAGGTGTTAACATTGATCTGATTAAATATCAGTGTGGCTTACACATCTTGGGCATCCACCTGGGCAGGGCCTGAGGGCTCTGGGGCACGGCCAGGGATTTTGGGAAGCAGCACACTTCACAATTTAAGATTATGTGTTCATATGCACAGCCTAGTCTTCTGTGTTAATGTTACAAGAAAAAAAATAAATCTAAAGTTTCATGAATGTGGAGAATAAGTCTCTTTAGGAATGATGTCTCAGGCAAACACAACATGGTCCATACAGGGAAAGATTTAAATGTGTGAAAATCTTAAAACCTGTTTTCATTTTGTTACATCCCCTTAATGTGTAAATCCAGTAATGACTTGTGCACTTCTGCTCTCTCTTTATAAAAGCTGTGATCAGTGAAGAACAGAGCACAAGCAGTTCCATATGTTAGAAGGGTCACTGAACAGCTCGTTCTTTATGAACCATATTATTTACTAACTGCACACTGCTCAGATCCTATTGAATATATCACATTTATTTATATTAATTCAAGTAACAAAACCATTTAATAATAACCACAACCAGCTCATGATCACCACAAAAATGGAGAAAACCATGCAGCTACTTGTACTGTTCCCATTATAAGTAATTGCTGCATATAAATTGACTCCACATTTTCCTGACAAATAACCACAGACAGGACATAAACTAAGAGCATGCTCGAAAGCAGGGGTGTCAAACTCATTTCCTCTGGGGGCCACACCAGCCTCGTGGTTGCCTTCAAAGGGCCGAAGGTAGTTTTAGGACTGTACAAATATACTGTAACTCCTACTCCTCCTTCTAAAGTGTGATTTGAGACAGCTGTTGTGGTCAGCCCAGTGACCCCTCTGCTGCAGCTGCTGGTGTCCCTGAACCTGCTGCAAGTCTCACTCTGTGCCTGCAGCTCCGGGTGAGGCCCAGCAGGACAAGCATCGCCAGAGGAGTCCGGAGCAAGGGACATCCTCATGTGAGGCTGCAAGATCTGATAAGGAGACAAACCGGCCCAAGGCTCTGTGCTTCAGGGGAATAGCTGCTTGTTGTCGTGCAACACACACAGTATTTTGGGGTTGGAGAGAGAAACTTGATCAGCAATCCCACCCGTGCAGTTGGTTGCTCCTCAGACGTGTGCTCCATGGGAAGTGTGTGTGGTCCTGACGTTTGGTGTGCAGTAGGAGAAAGAATTTTGCTTTTTTCAGTGAAGCGTTGTTTGACTTCTCAGTGTTAAGAATTTCCTATTTTTAGACTGTAAAAGGAGGACACATTTAAAGCGAATTTAAGATTAAAGCTTCTCTTGTTCACTGCCTAAATGGTATAGCAAAAGGAGCGAAAATTTCAGACAGGGCAGAGCCCAGAGCCTAATGCAAAACCAAGGAATAAGTGCAAGTGCTAACATGTGAATCTCAGAAAAACAAAATGGCTTCTGAGCAACTTCCTGCATCCTCCAGCTCCACAGTATCGTGCATCCTTCTTCTTCTTGGAATAGCTGTGATACCACAGCACAACTTTTCCTGTCTTTTTTGTTCATCTTTAGTTTATATGACTGTATTCTTGATGGTCTTACTGTCCTGTTTCTTTTGCTTTTTACTGACCCTGCGTACCTGTTCTGCAGCTTTTGAGTCTTCTTTTTTGATCTTTTCCATAGACAGTTTGACTGATTATGCTCTTTGGAAACATTTGAAAGAGAAGTGATTTTCAATGTACAGTCAGTGAGCCCTGGAGAATCCAAAAATTATTCCTAAGAGTCCATGAAAGGTAGTTAAGAAAATCTACTGCCAGCAGGGTTAAATGTTCTGTTCGGAGATCAATGCCTCTATTGAAAAAAGTGCCTGTGCTTAAAACTGTTGCTCTAGACTTAGATCTGATTTTCTCCACAAAAAGTGTTACGTGAATAATTGATTGCACATGTCCCGTTCCACATGATTTTTCCCTTTTCGATGGAAGTAAAAGTTCTCTATATATAGTAGTGACAAGGCAGAGCTCAGAGTTATTTTTGAATATTGTTTTGCCATTGTTTGTCTCTTCTTGGTCCTACTGGGCAAAATAATCCCATTAGTGATCTTAAATAAAAAAAACAGAAACAACCAAAGATGGGAAGATTGATCAGCACAGAATTGTTATATTGTACATGAGGAACCTGATGATGTGACAGACTAAATAAAAAGGCAAGGTTAGAGGTTACCTAGAGATAGCAGATTGTTTTTGCTATATTCCAAAACTTGATCAAAATGTAACAGTTGATCACAGGTCTAGGAGCCAACAGTAATGTAATGTAATGTAATGTAATGTAGTGTGATATGAGGGTGTAACAACATGGAAGTTATTTCTGGGCAATAGCAACAGAGACATCTAGTGTTATTTATGGAAGGCATTGCTTGGGATACTGGGCACAGTAGGCTCAAGAAGGATTAAGTCAAAGAAAGTTTGAGAAGGATTATGTCCACAGGCACAGAGAAGGGTCTCTTGATCACGACAATGGAAAAACTGTCTTGCGAGACCAGAGGAGTTGGCTCATATCCTTTGGCAATAGCATTTCTCAGAAGAAATACTAATGTTGGCAGGAAACACAAGCTGGGAGTGGGCATTGACTGCTTCAGCTACCACTGATCAGCTGACTCGTGAAGTGGAGAGTATGATGGATGCTTTTATGTACCTTGCATCATACCAGCCCACCATGTATTGAACCAGGTCTAGTTGGGGGTACCTGCTTTCTGGCCACAGATCCATTTTGTTGGACATGAGGTGACAAAATTATAGGCTTACAATGAAATATATTCTTTATATTTGATGTACAGTTATTTTTCTTCTTATCAAGATTGAACACTACCATATTTAATATTTTTGTCCTGTAGCTCTGGACTGCATATGAATGCAGTTTCATATTATAAGAACATTATGTCATGCATTAAGAGTTCTGGTACTTTGAAATAACATGAGAAATAATTTTATAAATATATAGGTATATGCAGTGCAAACATGTTTTGTTGAATTTCTCATGAGAGCTGCTGAAGGACACTATGACTGAGAATATCTGGGCAAGAAAAATCCAAAGTTTTACTAATAAAGAGTTAAAACAACAGCACAGCTTAAGAAGAGATTTGTAGTATTTATGTTTCCCAGCCAGCCCTATCTATTGAGATTCAGAGGGAAACACCTCTTTAGGAAGGTTATCCCTCTGCTGCTTTGTTAGCAGTTCAGGGCTTTTTCTGCAAAGAGACTGACCCTGGCCATTGTCCCAGGCAGGTCACTGCATCATGGGGATCACCGTCTTGATCCAGTGCAGTGATTTCTACATAAAAAGTAGTTTTTAGAGAAGGGGCAATGGGATGACAAATCAGACGAAACGCCATGACTGAAAATCTTGAATTACTTTTGTGTTACCACTCTCCATGAGAGTAGGTTTTCTTTGTTTATTGTTTCCAAAAAGGAGGATTCAAACGTATTTGGCCTGTTTCCCATCTGTCTCAAAAAGCTGAATTCTGACTATTCCAGAGCTCTAATAAAATTGAGAATTGCCTGACAATTCACTCCTGTATGACATTATTTCGTTTGGTATTAATGGCACCAAACTGTTGTAAGTTCCTTCCTCTGGTGATAAAATGTTTGTGATGTCTTTGAATGGCTGTAAAAGTTCTTTTGCATGTTGTATTTCTTTCATTTTCCCTTCGTATCACGGCCTGCTCTTTAACACAACTGATACCAGTAAAATAACCCATGTTGTGGATATATGAAGCAGAATAGTCTCCTATATATATATTTAGGCCTCATGTTCTGGATAACTGCGTGCTAGAGATTATTAGAAAAAAAATACAGCTATCCTCCAAAAAATGTTATTTTTTTTAATTTGTTCACCTCTTGCAGTTTCTCCTTCTTTCTATAAACTTTGTCATTTTGTTGTTTCTTTCAGAAAAAGTCTCACAATATGAAAAATCAAGTTCTAATGTAAAAAGCCTTCTATGGCAGTACATGATCATAATGCCATAAGCTTAAAAAGAAACTAAATAGATCTGGGTGTATCATACATACTTGATTAAG
>VWYH01009957.1:32407-227534 GCA_013399365.1 Pampusana beccarii
CAAAAAAAGTGCTGAAGTATATTTAGTTACATTAAAAATTTGATTGCATTCATTTTTGCAATAGGTAAGAGTAGAACAAATACAAAGCATATGTGAATGCTGCAGTAATGATTGTTCTCCAACAAAAAGCAAAACGTAAATGTTAAAATGTTAAAAATGGGATCAAATGCTTGGCAAAGCAAAAGGAAAAATCTTTACTGAACTGCATTCCTACTACAGACAGCAGCAAATGCAGTTCAGTAACTCTAACAGACACAGATATTTTGTGTTTGTCCCAAAATTAAAGATGTGAAAAGGCAATATTAATTTTAAAATATTGTCCTCCATCTTGAATTGAAAACACAGAATTTCTGAAAGATGAACTACATTGCTATAACAGATAGTTCAGAGGGGCACTAGCAGTCCAGCAGAGATAAGAGAATGTTGGTTCCAAAGTTTATTTGAAAACAAAAGCTGAAATCTTCACGTTGTCCACCTCTGATATAGTTCCTTTCATAATGGAAGTTCCCATATTCATACCATGTAATGCTTAGAAGTTAATTAAAAAGTGCTGTTTAAGCTGCTTTGAATCTTCTGTCAAGTTTCCATGGCTTGATGTTGTCTTACAATAAATTACCCATTTTGTATCTTACATCTAATCCATGCCATTTTCTTAGAATTCAAAAAACCTCATTTTATTGCCCCCACCACACACCATCCTCCAAAAACAAAAGTCACATAATATTTTCAAGCATTGTTCAAAAATAAAGCATTTTTGCAACCAATTCTTGCTATGAAACAATATGCACACAAAATGTATTTCTTAAATCCCATAAAATCCTCCAACATGAGGCAAAATGATAGTGTTTAAAAAGTGGCTGCAGACCGCAACATTGTCATTCAAAGCTGTTTTTTTTTTTTGTCCATTTCAGTTCAAAATACTAAAACATTTAATCACTAAAGCATTAAAAAGAATTTACACTCTATTTATTTTGATCAGCTTACCTCTTCAGAAATATATATACCCCAAAAATGTGCATACATTAGCAGCTATAAACATTACATGGCATATCACACTATGTCAGCTTATATGAAAACGTACAAAATGTGAATGTATTCAAAAAACTATTCTGCAGTTACTATCTTTAAAGCAAGACATAAAATCATTATGAAGTCTTGTAAGCATAACACTGTTTCAAACAGAAATAAATATATAACACTTTCTGGTAAATTACAGCAGCAAAAAACAAGAGGCATCCTTTTTTTAAGCAAGACTTTCACCACTATAGCAGCTGTTCAGACCTGAATTCCTCTCACAGCCTGCTTTATATTTTCCAGTAGGGCTTTATTTTCTGGACTCTGATAACGATCTTGATTTGTATACATGTCCGTCAAAGTGGTCACGTAAGCATCAAAATTTTGTTCATTGATTGGTTCCTACGAGATATTAAATAGTAGTTCATATACAACTTTTATTTTCTTAATCGTATATTCATTTAAGCATAACATATTATCAAGGCATACTGCCACCATTTGTTATAATATTTAAAATGCCTATTTAGTTCTTACTTAATTTTACAGGATACACTGGAACAGGCCCTCCATGTCTTTGTTAGCAGTTAAATGTATCTTTATGGTTTCAGTGTTGTTACCACAAATATCCAACTGGTTGATGAAACATAAACATAAAAAAAGACATCTATTGTATGAAGTGAACTGAAGATCGCCAAATTCCTTAACTTGTGCTCTCAATCACTTACCATATGTGGCAGCTGGATATTAGCTAGACTATGAATTAAAGACTGGCTTAAATTGGCCAATTCGTGAAGAAGAGACTCATTTTGCTGTTCGATTACTTTGTTCTCCTCTTCTATCGTCTTCAGGTTGCTCTCCATTGTGGTAATCTAAAATGGACAAATTTGTGTACAATGTAATATAAGGCAAGCTGTTATAAAGCATGTCCTCTTTGAAGGGAGAAATAACAGAAATACCAGGGAAAGGAGAAAAAGGTCTATTCATTCACACTAAAAAAGGTTTTGCTTGAGTCTGCAATTCTTATCATTGTTAAGGGATTCTTATTCCTACTGCGTGTTGTATGACTTTAACAGCTTGTCTTTTTGATATTGGTAATAATGAATGAACTTGTATTTGATTCCATCGCTTTAGAGCTTTTCTTCTTGAGTTGAAAGGCATTAAAAAGGACCTTAGTTCTGCGTGTTCAGTCATGTGGTTAAACACTACTACTCCTAGGAGCCTACCATAGGTACATTGCACAGTAAGCCATGCATTTCTTATATTTTCTGATCTATCTATCTATATATATATAGAGAGAGAGACAGTTAAGCATACAAAGCTCCTTGCTGCCAGTGTTTAGCTCTTTATAAGCATAATTTGATTCTATGCAAATTCACACGGCTGCTTTTGAAAGCTGAACAATTGCATGTTACTGCGATCTAAGTACAAATTCAGAAAATTTTCTAATCAATACGATGATTTGCAGAACTGAAGGAACTGAAGAAAATTTACATATAGCCAGGAGAGTGAGTCTGTGGGGCATGACTACACATGCAGGTGAAGACAAGGGAGGGTTTGCTCCGCCTGGGTTCCCAGGTGAGCAGACCCAAGTTAGCTCTGACCTTGCGTGGTGCTGTGCCCGAGCTAAAAGCCGCTGCTGGGAGGTGACTTAGCCGAGCTCGTGCAGAGAGCTCTGTGCTAATGTAGCTGGCAGGACTTCAGATGAGCGCTGGCTTATGTCCAGCTCGTGGAGGGCACAAGGAGAGCTCACTTGTTTCTAGCTACACTTTCCTCTCTAGACCTGTCTTTACTTTCCACTTTGGATGACAACCATTGACATCTTTTAGAAAGTGTACGGTGTCCATTTGTGTATAGTTTAAAATATGCATTGACAAGAGGATGAAAAAAAGATGCCAGAGAAGTGGAAAAAATGCCAAAGAGCACAAGGTTTTTGATTCTCAAAATGAGCCTTATCCATTTCTACATTGGCATAGGCAGTGAACTGTGGGAAGAATTGGTGCAATTTAAATGCTGATGGGAAGGCTGGAGGTTTGTGCAGTAATAGCGGGGAAAAGGTTCTTAAGTGAATATTAACTTGACCACGGATGAGTAAGTTTTAAAACTGTTGGCACAATCAGGTTGTCAGATGCCTCAAGTTTTTTTCTGGACCTGAAGTTTCAGTCTGCTTATGGAAATGCAATCCACCAGTTGATAAAGGTAACTTTGACAAGTGATGTGGCTACCTAAAATGATCTTCAAGTACCTCTCACTTTGACTACAGGTGTTTATACAGCAGTTAATGAAGTTTCCAGTATTACAGGGGCTTGATTTTGTCAAAAGTAGTTGATTCTGAGCTATTTCCACAACATTATAGTAGGAAAAATGCTTTCTTCAGCTTTGAAATGGGAAACACATCCTTTAGTGCTTACTTTCAGCTTTTTTGTGTTGAAGAGCAGTGCTGTATGCAAATGCCAAACATCTTTCATAGGTGCTCATTAGAGTCAGTCATGCTCCAATATTTAGCCCCGAAATTGTTCTTCGTATTATAGACTGAAGAGCATGATGTCAATGAAGGCCCGGTTCAGTATGGGGTACTGCTGCTGCCTCACACTAACTTAAGTAGGAGCTGACTTTTTATAGATTTTCCAGCTTGTTGAGTGCTGCTACTTGAATAGATCTTTTTTCTTTTTTCATGTGAGATGCTGACCATCTGCAAACACAGTGGCAGCTGATCAGCATGTCTCGCAATTTTGTTTAGTGCTCATCTGTAAGTATCTTAAGATAACATTTTGTTAATGTTCAATATAATTTTACCATTGCAAATAAAGGGGACTGCTGCCTCTAATCCTCTTAATAGATTGATAATGACAACAGTGTAACGCTCTTCATGTTGGAAATGTAAATTGCTTATCTTCAGGAGAGTGTATGAATTCAAAGCTGAGGCCTCTGGATTTGGTGAAGTTTGACTCAGCTGGGATTTTCTGCAAGACGTCAGTGGCATGTTGGGTAAGAACAGGTGAAGATCAGACCAGACTGCCCAGAGACTGTGGAATCTCTAGTGTAGGCAGTAAAGGACATGACAGACAAGCATCTGTCCAGATTGCCTTAGGAAGAGCTAGGGAAGAAGACTGGTGGACAAAACCTTTCAAGGCCTCTTGTACCTCTGTTTTCTAGAATCCTGTTAATTATTTTGATGATAGTATGTGTCATTGTCAGTCATTCTACACTTTTTCTAAATCTGCTGCACCAAGGTGTGAAAAGCATCCTTTCAACTTGATGGTAAAATCATCAGCTGAGGGATTAGGGATTTTTTTACAAAGAACAGGCAGTGGTGCCAGGTAGTGCCTAATCTGGTTTGTAAGAATATGAAATGGCACTAGCCTGAGGTATGAAAGCTGGAACTGAGACCACTGAAGTATGGTGGCTGTACTTATTTCAGATCAAAACTTGATGTGAAACTCGTAGCTAAATCTTTGACACTCCATGTATGTTTTATGCCTGTAATAGTGTTATTATGTCTTTATTTTTTTAATTCATCTGGTCAAAAATAAAATTTAAAACGCTGACAGTTATTGACAAATGGAGCATTTACCTAATGTACACATGATGGCCAAACTACTGCACATTTTAAAATCTCAGCTAGATCAGTCTGTATGTAAATAGCACACACAGTGTTCTTTTAAGCTAATGAAAATATAAAGCAGATTTAGAAGCTGCCAGATTCAAAACTTAGGATTAAATTCCTCTGACAAACACGTATATTTTTTCTGCTATTGATTATTAGTCTTGCTTTACATTCTTGCAGATTTTTCTCTCATCCTGCAGTTACACTTGATCACATCAGAAATCTGTGCAAAATGTAAGTCAAACCCTGTAAAGGCCAAATAATGAAAACAGAACCCTAAATACAGGCATAAAATAGAAGTGAGGTTTCAATAGCAATTTGGCTAAAGTTTAGAAGTCAATGAAAAGCCAAGCTGAAGAGGCAGACCCTGCCTTCTTTTAATGAGCGTACAAGAGGAGGAGGAGGACAATGGACATGGTGCTCCTATCCTCAAGCAGCAGACAAAGAGGCAACAATGGTTTACCCTTTTTCCATCAAGATCAATTGGATGATTATGACCATGGGACTAAAGGCTGATAAATGGTGAGAACTGTGGTAAATATTACTGTTGGTACCTGTGCTCAAACCATGTGAAGAAAAAAGCACCAGAAGCTATGTTGGACACTGGAGAATGCAAGGGAAATAAATAAATAATCTTGTTTCTTTGCTTTTTCCATCCAGTTCTTGAACTGCTGAATAATGAGGTTTTAAATAATAGTCTAATGTCAGGTTTTCTTTTCTTTCCCCCCTGCCCCTCAACAGATTTATGTGGAACCTAAAAAAAAGTAAGCTGGATCTGTGGAAGCACCACCACTGCCAAGGGCTGCACTTAGTGTACCACATGATGAAGTGAAGTGTAACCTCTCCATCTAAATTTCCTCTGTAAGACAGACCTGGCAAAAGCCGTGTTGTCCATCTGGACTCCTTCACCTTGTAACTTATGTTAATGACCATGATCTCACACAATATTTTAAACACTATTGGAAAGGCATAGCCTTATCAAGAGGAAATACAAAGCTGACCATGACAGGGTCATACTTTCGTCATTGTTTTAAAGAATATTTCTTGCTACGCCTTTTTTACTTTAATGCTGGTAACTGATGTGGAAATTGAATAATGGATATTGTTTTCTGATTTTATAAATGGCAAATCACAGATAGCAATCATGTAAGAAACATAAAAGGGAACAATATATTTCCTATATTTCTTTTAATCAGTCATGTATAAAAGGCAGCTGAATTTAGGGCTTCATAAAACTGTTACCTGAGTTCTGAGTTTAATCATATCAGCTTCCATCTGGGAATTGGATTCATTTAGTTCTTTGATTTCTTCATCTAACTGTTTAATTTCTTCATCATTTTCTATACCTATGTGATATAAAAATAAAAGGGGTGTTAAAATAATTAAGCTTTACAACAGAGTTCAGCGAATTAATTATTTCCATATTTGAAAAGAAATTTATTTCAAGTATGAGTATTAAAGTAAAAAAGAAAAAGGAAGTACTCCGCAAATTTGTCTTTTGAAGTTAAAACAATGTCGTTTCCACTACTTTTATTTTAAAAGTTGCAGTAATTTTTCAGTGAGAGTGTTGAAAATGCCTGGAAGATCAATAAAACACACCTTTTTCTTTATATGCACCGATTTTAGTGTTGTAAGAAACGCACCTGCAGCAATAAATTCAGCTCCACTGTCACATGTAACTTATTTGAAAGACTGTGTCCACTTATAGATCTTCTGAAGGAAAATAAAATATCTTAACATGCTAATGTCTTCATAGTACAGCATTGTCAATATCATTTGTAACTAATTCAGAAGATTTTTTTTTTCTGAACACAGTGAAACTTTGTTGATGCACTGGGATTCATTGTGATTCTGCTGTTGCTATTAATAATTTCATGGTTTAGAAGGGTGTTATTAAATAATGCTGTGTAGGATAATTTGCAAAATGGAAGTGATTCCTGAAGTTTTATTCTGTAAATATTTAGAGAATAGAATTTTAAAGGTACCAGCATCTTTAAGGTTTCAGACAGGAATAAACTGCAAAGGTTTGATTTATTTGTCCTTTTAATTCCCATAACAAAGCACAAAATAGCCCCAGGAAGAGACAGACCTGTTCTCTCTCAAGTCGAAGTCTTAAATTCTAAATCTAGAGAAACTGGTGTTCCCACTGTCTTGTTCTGCATGGCAGATACAGTTTTCAGTACTTCCCAGGTTGCAGAGAAAATTACATCCAGATCTTCCACTCCCTGGTTACCGGCTACTGAACAAAGGCAACCAAGTCTTTCTCCAGCTGTACTGGCAATGTGGCTGCAATGGCTCCTCCGCTGTGTTGACAAAGGATTTTCTATAAATTTTCTGTAAATGCTTTGTGGCTCTCAAACACAGTCATCACCAGCAGTGGCACCTGTAGGTGTGTGCAGTCTTGGACGAAGTGACTACATAAAGTTTTCCAAGAAAACTCAGGACTTAGGCACCTCCTGGACAAGCCTTTTGTGCATTACTTATTCAAACTGAAGCGCCTACTTCTTACTTTTATTGTACTTCTAACTATCAGGATATTATCCTGACTTTTATCCAGGGTACTTTCATCATCTTCCCTGCAATTCAGGGTTCCCAGGAAGGACTGCAGATTACTGGAGGGGAAGTGGCACAAGGCCATCTACATCTGCCAGAGCTTACAGAGAGTCACAGCTCCAAATGAGTTCAAGGGAGCTCATGAGGACTCGACACCTCTGGAAATCAATTCTGTTTCTCTTCTGAATCTTGCAACAATACAAGACCAACTACCCACCTTGGCGAATGAGCTATGAACCATGAAATGATAATGGTGTATTCTACTTGGAAATATTTTAGTGTTTTAGATTTATGTGGACGTAACTCAGGCCAGTCTGACCATTCCACTGCTGGCTCAGATTTCCACAGCATAAAACCCAGTTTCAATTCTGCTTACAGTGCATTCACTATTTACATAAAAAAGATTTACACATGTAGGGAAAAAAAAAAAGCCCATAGGGTAATGATAACATTAGTTCACAAAGAAGTAATATTTAAAAAGGTAATGATTAAAAATTTACCATTACTGGCCCGCTGCTTTATTGTTAGCATTTGTTCTCCAGACAGCTTTGCTTTCTTCATTGCTGAAGTAGCTCTGGGGCATCCTGATAAACTGTGAACAGTAAGGAGCCTGTTAATTTTGATAGGCCATTTAAAACAAATCTGTAATCCAAGACTGTAATAAAAAGAGTATCAGATACAAAGTTTATCTTCGCTGTCTGGCACTGAAAGAGTGTATTAGTCTGGAAAAAAAGACTTGCCATAGTGATTTAATGATTTTATTCTTTCTTCCAAACACTTTTTCTATAGACAGCTAATATAAAAGTCAGATATATCTTGTAAAACCATAAGCCTGGGAACAACAGTCTGATTTTCTAAAGACACAATGGTCTTATTAAAAAATTTTCTTTTAAAAACAGTTAAACAGTTACTGTGTATAGCTCGCCTTTGAATTTCCGTGTTCCCACTCTGAACTTCCAGTCTTCTTAATTCATATGACAAGTTAGAGAATCCCTCAAAATAAAATTATCTCTCAAACAGTCCACAAGCACGGCATTCAAACCCTAAACAGACCAACAAGAAACCTGGATGCTAGAACTGTGCACTTGAACGTGCAGAAGAATGAAAACAAAGTATGCTCACAAGTATTAGAAATCTACTGTGAGATTCAGTGTGCCCACATCCAAACTTCAGTGCCAAAAACTCAATCTTATTCCCAGAACGTGGTTGTGCACACCTAGTTTTCAGGACTGCCTAACCCTGTAGATATCTTCTTGGCTTGTCTGGAAGGCTACCCCTCTACTGCTATCTTCAGTGTGCTCCAAATCATGCTCTCACACTGAGGCCCCAAGCACAATGTCCCGTATTTGCACTGCTAAGCTTCCCTATTCTACAAAACAGGGCGGCCACATTCTAGCTGCCTAATAGCAACTGTCTCTGGCCCACGCTAGCGCCACTGGAAAGATACCCATTGCAAGAGTAAGACCTTGTGTATCACTGCTACCTCTGCTGCAGTTCGGGCATACTGGCACCAGGTGTCTTCTGCCTAAAGTGGAAACACAAAGATCTGGGTCCTGTGCTCCGTTTTTGCTGCAGGAACTGCTGGAGAGTTGTTCTGTATGGATTATCTGCCTTCTTCCAGAGGTACCCAGGTGAGTCATGAGTTGGCGAGGGGAAAGGCAAAGGGCTGCCTATTTTTGGGCCGACTAGTGAGGATGCAGAAGGCTTCCACATCCTGCAGCCAGATTAGTTTTGTTCTTAACCACTTGATCTAATACAATACACACAGACAGAGGAGGGCTTAGATCAAAAGGACTTTCCTTCCATGCAGCTGCATGCCCCAGTCATGAGCTTCCTCTTTTGGCTTTCCTGACCCTTACACTTCAACATATGCATCGTGTCCCGCTGTGACTGCCTTTACCTTCTTGTGGGTCTGCCCTAATAAGAGGCCATGAATGAATAGGTCCTTACTTTTCCTGTGGCTTTACACAATTTAAGAAAGCATTTAAAACTCCCAGAGACACCAAATTCAACACAGGGGAAGATGCCAAAGCCACAAAATTCCTCTGCAGGTCTTTGCTGGCAAATCTGTCTCTCCGTTAACTGTATATTGTATTTGTGTATTGTATTGTAAGTGGATTAGCTCTCTGAACTGAGCCAGGCACTTACAATTCCATTGAAGCAGATACTAAGTTAGTAACCTAAATTAGAGGGTTGAGTTCTACTACAGTTTATTTAACTTGCCTAAATTCTGCTAAATTTTGCCCAGCTCTTTTCTTAATTGGGTTACCTAGAAACACTTTAAATAATTTGAAAAGTAAATTAGGACTTTCAGGATAAGCTTCTACTCTGCAAGGAAATTCTATCTTTTCCTTTATATCTTCTTGACTATGTTTACTTCTTCTCAAGGTAACTGCTCTTTCTCTAGTTTGAGAACAAACAAAAGAGGGCAGGACGTATGGGAAGATGAAAAACAGGACTAAGTCAGCATTGCACCAGAAGTGGGCTGTTCTACAAAGGCTACACATCGAGGAGGTGTAAAGTTAACCAAAAAGCTTGAACTGAAGATCCCAGTGAGACTGGGAGTGGCTCGAGATCTGCAGAAGACTGAAGGGTAGAAGGAGACAGAAGACAAAAAGAGTAGGTATGATTTTGTCTCAAATATCCTGAGATTTATCTTCCCATGACTTGCAAACAAAAGAGTGCGAGTGAAATCCACTTCAGTTCTTTAAGATTTAAGAAAAATATGTTTTAAACATCTCAAAAATCAAAAAGACCAAGAGAAACATGCTAGCTAGTAGTTTTGGTAAGGATAATACTTATCCTCACATCAAGTTTAAAGCCTTTATGGTTGGTGCCTGTGCCATAGGTTTTCTGTTACAAGTGGAATTAGTGTATAATCAATCCTGCTTTGATTTATTTTTTGTATTTAAACAGACACTGACTTTTACGTAAACATGGAATTCTGCAGCTTGCTCATTCCAGCAAAGAACTAGTAAAATTAATCACAGTCATCTCACTTGCTACTGCCATTATTCTCATACACATGAGAAATCATGCAAAAAGAGCCCCAAAAAACCCAGCTGAGTATTCTTTCCGAAATAAAAAATTCATAAGATTTTCTAACAACGTTGCTGGGAGCACTGCTGTAATAAATACTGTATAAATGTACTGAACCACCATTTATCTCTGCCAGATTGCAGGTGCCACAGGATTTGAAGCTACAGCATTTTGGTGGGGCTGTGAGAAGCACCACCACTCAACTCCTGGCTCCGAGTTCCTGATTCAGCAGGAACTGTGAGGTGCTGTTGCCACAAAGACCAAGTACTGACAACCAGGTGGATATCAACACCTTGTCTCTGAGATGCAATGTGTCTTGGCTCTCACTGAATTCCTACCATCAGGCTTAATCTCGAAAGTGCGGTCTGACACATCATCCTTGAAAGTCAACCTCTGCCGTAATTTACAAAATACTATGAAAAATGAATTAAGTTCTTAGATTAAAGTGATCTGGGGTCAGATATTGCAAATCTCCTGTAAGGCATGTGCTAAAATTTGAGAAGGTCTCGATTTTTGCTGGTTGGCTGGAGACACCTGACATCGGAACACATCATTTATTTGGAAATGTGGTTTTGTTGGGCACGAATGTTGCATGCTGAGGTGGATGGCTGGGCCCCACTTGTCCAGCTTTGCTTTGCAGGACATGGCACTGTCCGTGCGACAGATGTTTCTACACAGTCTATACCTGCAGGACTGACAGGTAGAAGTGACCGCGTTTTACACCATCCAAGTTCAACCTGCCTTAATCAGGGTTGTTTTTTCAGGAAGACTTAATGAATGGAGGCATGCAGAGGTAAAGTACTCGTAGCTCTATAAAGTGTACAAAATAAGGTTCATCGATATGTAACAGCTACATTTTACCCTAACTGCCCCGAAGAGTAGTGACTAATGGAAACCCAGTCGTCCTGAAGGTATGCAGAAAGTCTTTGTGCACAAATTAGGATAAAGAGTACAAGTTGATTGCATCTGTTAGAGTCGAGCACAACGTGAGAAATGAATTTTCTTTTTTTGTTTAGGACTGTGGTTACATTACTGCAGCCTATGTGTAGCCACATATTCAGTGGCTTTAGGAAATAAGGTGAAATATGTCCCCAAATAAAAGAAAAATTACTGGGGAAAAAACATTTGTAAGGGACATCCAGCTAGTGGTTAGTGCACATTTACCAAGATATTTAGTTTAAAACCAAAGAAATGTGGGCTAAAATCCTGAACTGCTTCAAGAATGTAATTGCACTGTCTTCAGGGATGCAAACAAACAGGTCATCTGAGTGGAGGATGATTGATCAAGTGGAGCAATTGTTCGGGTGACTGATTTTAGTTATCTGGGTTCCAGCTGTGCTCTGTTAAATACATTTTTTGCCTCAGCAGACAGATGCAGTCTTGTCCCTCTTGAAGCTGAAGGAATTGTACTTGGCCTGTCAAGTGAAGAAAACATTTTCCAAACAGAGAAGTATGGATGTGGGAAAGGAGGACACAAAGGTCAAATAAAATGCAACTTTTGTATTTGGTGTGTGAAGTCCTGAATTTTACAAAGAAAGAAAGAACAGGAAATCAGAGCCTCAACCTGGAGTACCCAAAAAGCATCCTGAGGGCTAACTTTATAAACACTGTTTATAAAACATGTTTATAGACACACTACCACAGTGATTATTCAAAAAGGAAAATGAAACACTTTTCCTGTTCATTAAAAATAACATTGCCCATAGAGTACAGAAGGGAACATGTCACCTCTCTTAACTAGAGATAGATCCAAAACAAGACCCAGATGTAAATCCTTTTGAAATTCATGGAAATGCAGATCACAGTGAAAACTGCTGTTTTATTTTGTTAATGGATGAAACCTTGCTTTTATGACTAAGCTCCTAAGCTATTTGGTAATGTTTGAAGTTCAAGTTAAGAGATCAAACTCAGTGATCAAAGTGGCCCTCTCCTTGGTTTAATATTAAATCCATGAACCGCTCAGTTTTTCTATGTTGAAGGGCTCCAGCTTTAGTGGTTTCCTTATTCCCGTGGGTAAATTCTGCTACACACCTTAGAGGATGAAATATTTTATGCACAACACTAGCACAGATAAAAGGAACTCTCCCTTGCCCAGCATTCATTTTTATTTACATTCAAGGGTGATTGGCTTTTACCCAGTCTCTTACCGATCTGTGAAGTAAAGGGATTCCAGAAGAGAGGTTTTGCAAACCAGGTAGTTTAGTTTGCGTGGAGATTGCTGTAACTCACAGAGTAATCTCCCCTCCTCCCCGCCGGGCACACAACCCCAATTGCCTTTGTGCTGCACTGGAGGAAATCATCTGTTCAGCTCAATTTCAGAATTCTTCACTCAGAAAGAATAATTCTGGTTAATGTAGCACTTGTTCCCTGGGTAAAGTTTAGTGGGTTTTTTTGTCTGGTTGGTTTTTGTCGTTGTGTGGTGTTTTTTCCATTTGTGGTTTTTTGTTTTTGTTTTGTTTGTTTGTTTGTTGTTTTTGTGGGGTTTATGTGGGGGTTTTTGTGCATTTACAACTCACACTTGAATGTTGATACAGAGGAACTTTTAATTGAATTTTCGGTCAGGAGGGAAATCTAAGTTAAAAAGGCTGAAAGCTTGAAATAATGTGGAAAGTGACAGCTTCTAACCCAAGACGTTTTCCAAATCTCCTGAGAAAAGTAGCTGAGATTATATTCTGTTTAAATAAATGTTTGCATTGACTCCAGAGCTAAGAAAAGTTAAAACACTACCCAAGCGGCCATAAAAGAAATATAGTCATTATAATTAAGACAAAATGTAGAATTTTCAAAATTATTTTAATGATATCTGATCATTGCTTCAGGAAACAGCTACTTTCTTATTTTAAAGAGGGAGGGCTTACAGCAGCATTAATATCTGGTCAGTCAAGCATCAAATGGACAGCTACATAGAGTGAATGGCTGTGATACCTGGAAGATGAGAAGATATTTGTTTTTTATTGGAGATTTAAAAGGTAAAATAGTGTTACAGCTTAATCATGCATATTCCTCATAACGAAAGAATAAAACAAGAATCAAGTAAGAAAAACAAAATAGAAATTATGCGGAGCTGTAAACATGGTCAAGCTGAACGAACAGGCTATGAGAGCAGACTGAATTTGAAAGGCAAGTCCCTGGGGCACAAATATACTCCAGAAAAAGGATTAATGAATCTTGAAGTGCTGGCACTTTAAGAGCACTGCCAAATTTGCCCTTCAGCTGGTCACAGCAGTCCTGTGGCAAATTTACGTAACATTTTGTTAATTAGATTTACTTACTCAGCAAAGAGGCTCTTAGGTTGGGCTTCACACATGTGCTTATGAGCTTTGATCTGGATCATCCCTGAACAGGGAAGAGGTTTGACTCTTGCCCAATGATGCAATAACTGTTCGAAAGTCTCTGGTTTTGGTGAGTGAGGAAGCACTGACTGCAACACTTCACACAGTTTACAGGTGGCCCTTCCAGTAAGTTATGGGGAAAGAGTATGCACTTAATCAAGCACCACTGAGTGCCCCAGGAGCTGGGGGCTGCCCACTGTAAAGTTTAGCAGCCTCTCTTCAGTCCTGTGACTGCACAGAACATGACCTGAAGACCACTGGATTTACTGGTCAGTCAAACAGCATGTATTATGAAAGAGAAAACAGGCTGGGACTTCCCTGTGTATAAACAGGTGAGGTGTATCTCTAGCTACATGCCTCTGATCAGTGCTTGTGGGCAGCTAAAAATTTTAAGTGATCTATTTAGTGACCAAGCCCAGCTCACTTAGGCACTTAAAATGAAGCACAGTTTCTCTAGGCACTTCTGTAGACAGCAGAGAGAAAACAGGTACTTCAAGAGGAAAATTTTTCCCACCTCAAATCTAAAAAGCCATCTAGTCACCTCTGTTTTTTTACGGGCTATGCCTGGAATGAGGATAAACAGGCTTATAACCAGAGAGCTTCTGCTAAGTGCCTGGAATCAAGGAGATGTCATATTGCAAGCACCTGTACAAATTACTGTCTGCTGTCATTCGTCAGGTCTGCTCAGCAAAATGATTTTTCTTATTTATATTGTGCAGCCTGCTTTTTCTCATATAAATTTCATATTATTTTCTCCTTGACTTTCCCAAGGTAAGTAAACCTCTTAAGTCCTTTTAGATTAGCTCTCCGTTAGGAACCTTTCAGTTTAATAGACTACATCTAATTAAAATGCTATTCCATCCTTCTACCAGCTCGTAATGAAAAGAGCTGGCACAACTACCCACAGTCAGAGGGCCTTACCCTTTCAACAATCGGGCACTGAAGTTAGCCACTTCTGACTTTTGCCAAATTTTAACTGATCTGATGGGAGTCTTCCATGGTAGGTGTCTGGCCAGGCTCAGATTTTTCCAAATGTCTTAGGAAAAAAATTCAATTTCTCAGATTATATTTGTATACCATTGTTTTGTCCATATGCCTTTGTTTTATTCGTACTGAGGGGAAAAAATACCAATAATTCAGTGAATATCTCCAATTATCCATGAATTGGAACAGGACTTGACATTTCACATAGTATTGCTCTGAGTTCAGAGATGCATTCTGCTGCCCTCAGGAAGACAAATGTATCACAGTATTACAGTATGCTAGGGATTGGAAGGGACCTCAAACGATCATCTACTCCAATCCCCCTGCCGGAGCAGGAACACCTAGATGAGGTTACACAGGAATGTAGATTGGGCAGAGTTATAAACCCCTGACAGATTGTCACTTGGTCACGCTCAGTAGGTGTGAGTTAGCGTTTGGCTGCCAGACCTCTGTGTACTTTGTGTGTGTAACAACTGGGAACACCTTCTTGCCATCAGCCCCGTTCAGGGCTGCAGGCCCTGGAGCAGAAGGTTGCTTGCTGGATACAACACTGGTGAGTCCTGTTCTGCCAGCACTCAAGAGAAGCTGCCTGATGCCAGTCACCTCCAATCCTGAGGCTGAGAAGCACAGAAGTAAGAAGAAAGATCAAATGGGAGCTGTGGGGAAAAAGAAGTAGAAGTAGAAGGAGGAGAGGAGAAGGAGAGAAGAGGAAGAGGAGAGGAAGAGGAGAGGAAGAGGAGGAGGAGGAGGAGGAGGAGGAGGAGGAGGAGGAGGGAGAGGGAGAGGGAGAGGGAGAGGGAGAGGGAGAGGGAGAGGAGGAAGACCAGGGACCACGCCCAGCATGGCCAGAGGAAGATCTCCTGGAAGACATCAAGACACAAGAAAAGAAACGAGGGCATGTGTGTACAGGCAGTGAGGCCCCATAACTGTCCCAGCAGAGGGAGCAAGAAGATCAGTTGTCAGAGGGGACAAGCAGAAGAGTTGGGATGAAGGAGCCCAAGCCGGAGGAGGAAGTGCAGGCAGAAACTGGTCCTTCATCCCTCACTGGAGCCTGGGAACACTCCTGGCCAGATGATGCCAGTCTCAGGACCTAGCAGTCCCACCCCCCTCCCACCTTCTCCTTTCCCTCTGCAGTTCCTGCTGTGAGAGCAAGAGCAGAGGCAGCTGCCATGAAGGAGAACTAGGATAGCAGGNCCAGCATGGATGCAGGAGGGGAGGAGGAGGATGGTAAGAGGACCGTGTTGAAAAGTAACTTAAGAAGACGTCCCTTGAGCTTATGGGTCAACACAAAACTCCCAAGCCGAAAAATCGTTTGTACTGTAGGATCCACCTCACAGATTTTAGTTTAATATTTTGCTTCTTTATGTACATTATTATTATTTAATTGCCAGGTTCCTCTCCTTGCCACATTTGTACGTCTGTCAATTTTCAATAATGTCACCATGATGACGCTTATCACCGTCAGTTGCAATTTCTGTTAAATGCAGTGAGTTTAAGTTCTTCTATACTCTTAACATTATACGGGTTTCTCCTGCTGAACTGCAACACAGAGCTTGTAGGGAAAAAAAAAAAAAGAGGTGTGAAACAGCAAAATAAATCCATGGTAGGGAGAGGACAGACAGGCTGAAAACAAAGAAATAAACAAACATGTTAAACAACTTTAAAAAACCTACTGGGGAAAAAGTGAGACGATGAGAATTGACTGAATTACTGTTGACTCAAATGTGGCACTCTTTTTGTCAACTTGCTGTAGCAACAAATGAAAAAAGGACAAGATTTGACTTGACAAGAGAGGCCTGGCTAGAAATAGATGCAATATTTTAAAGAGTTGCATATTAGAAGTTCCTTACACATCTGGAGGTTGACAGTATTTATGTTTCATAAACAGATGAATGGAAGAACAAGAGAAATTCATTCTCTTCAAAGTTTTACCATTTTCACCTTTCAGAAGTGCTTTTTAACCTTTGGTTCCCTGGAGCTATAATTGCTTAACAGAAATTCTTCGTAAATTTGGTATTTTGAAGGTTTAGAGCATCCTGAGATTTCATCTGGCAGTTTGGTTTCTTTGTGTTTTAAAGGATGACCACGATTACTTTTTTGTTGTTTTTACAGAAGGTATTTCATCATGACTTATTTAATTTTTGCACTGGGGTTCACAGCACTGAAGCACAGAATTAGTATGTGCCTTCTGATATCTTCAATTTGTACTAGTCCACAGTGAATGCTGCATCATGCATGTGTATATATATATTAAAAAAACATCTCAGATCTGCTATAACGTTACATTATATTTTCAGTTGTTTAATAAAGCTTCTAAGTTTTCCTTTCTGCATTTATTTGAAAATTTCACAAAACTTTGTTTTACATTTCAGCTTTTATTTCAAATAATCTTCCTATCCTGCTGAAAAGCTGACTCCTGCTAGGAACCCATTACCTCCATCTGAATGCGGGGCACTTTCATTTTTCCATGAACTGAAAGGAGTAGCTGGCATTTAGTATCTCAGACAACTTAGTGTAATGTAAATCCTGCTGTCTTATCTATAGGCCTCGTACAGCACTGCATCAACACAAAGGCTGTTTCAGGTCCAAGACTCTGCAGTACTGACTTTGCTCAATTAGCGGAGGTTGCAAGCCTAAGTACAAAGCATAAAAATCAGAATAATCTGAGGTCTTCTCAGGCCCTTTGTAACTGTAGAGCTCATTTCCAAAAGCCGTATTCGCTGAACTAGTGCTAAGTATTTTTGTGTTTCTAAATGCTGAAGTTGAGAAATGCTGATGAGGATGTGACTGCAGGCAAAGACTGAAAGCTCTACAATAATTTAGAAGGAAATTTGCAGCCACTAGCACATGTTTGAAGATGCAAAGCAGTTGGATTATAGAGCAACTGCCCCTTTGGCACTCTGCATGTGAACACCCACCCCAGATAAACCCTGGGGCGAGATGCTGTTCTATGGACACAGGCTCGAGCTACAGCCCTGAGCACCAGGAGATTCGGCCATAGGTGGCACTTCCAAACCTTCCCTTCAGGAGCTGAGGTTGATGGCACAGGCTTTTTAGACATCTGTTTCTAAGTGAAGCGTATTTCATGAGATCTGCACATGAAAGCTTACAGCTCCATCCTTCTTTCCTCACATTTGTCATTTCCCGAATGCTTTGGGAGCTCAGAGGTCCCCTGAGGATCTGTGTTGGTATCTGTTTGCTTCTAGCAAGCAGCTGCAGAGGGCAGCTCCTGCCTTGGGTTTGTAACTTCGTATTTTTTCCTAATCTTCCTGTTCCCACGCTTAGCAATGCAACCGTGCAGCTCAGAGCTGTGACCAGCCTCGAATTTCTGGAGGAAACAACACTGGCAGTGCTCCTTCACCTCAGGACATGGGTGTGAGGTGATGGCTGAACTGAGTGCACTGCTGTTATCTTCCTGCAGGCTTTCTGGCAGCCGTACCTTTAGCTAGGTCTTCCCTTGGGCTCTGGCAGCCCATAACTGTAAAACGTAAACATTTCCCACGAAAGCTTGAGTATCTCTACATCCATTCCTTCAGGAGGAAAAAGGCACTGGATGGTGTCCACTTCTTCCTTCTGGCACATCTAGCCATTTTGCAAGCCCGGTGTCATGCCCTTGCTGCTCAAACAGAAATCCTATTCTATAAACTTTGTAATGGATCTTAGAGTCCCACTGACCTCGGCAAGGATGCAGGTACACTAAAGAAAAATCTCCTCCACATTTTCATCTCTATTTAACATTAGCTTCTAAATGCTGAAAATACTTATAATTCAATCATCTCTTGTATATTATAGCTCTACCAGCATATGGTTTTGTACTGGTTTTGGCTTTTGACAAGAGTTATTGTTCTTCAAAGTAGCTAGTATGGGACTACGTTTTGGATTTGTGCTGAAAACAGTGTGGATAATACAGCTACTGCTGAGCCAAGTTTAGTTACTTGCACAGAGCCAAGGCCTTTTCTACTTCTCACCCCACCAGTGAGTTGGCTGGGGGTGGGCAAGAAGTAGGGAGGGGACACAGCTGGCTCAGCTGACCCCAACTGACCGAAGGGATGTCCCATCACGCATGACACTGGGCTCAGCAATAAAAGCCAGGGGGAGAAGGAAGAAGGAGGGACATTCAGAGTGATAGTGTTTGTCTTCCCGAGTCACTGTTAGGAGTGATGGAGCCCTGCCTTCCCAGGGATGGCTGAACACCTGCCTGCCCATGGGAGGCAGTAAATGAATTCTTTGTTTTGCTCTGCTTGTGAGGACAGTTGTTACTTTACATAGTAAACTGTCTTTGTCTCAATCCAGCACTTTTCTTGCTTTTACCCACCGGATTCCCTCCCGCACCATGCTGGGAGGGAGTGAGCAGCTGTGTGGGGCTGCGCTCCCTCCTGGGGTTAAAACACAACAGTTTTCCATAGTGAAGGGAATTTAAAGGTACATTACTGTGTTTGAAATGGGTGAGCACTGATTTAAATAAAAGTGAGCAGGAAATGGGAGCAGGAACATTATTTTAGATCTGAAAAGGCATTTCTGGATGTAATTTCCACTGAAGTTAGCACAAGCACATTTTCCCTGTCTATGCTAAGGAGCGGAGTTGCTAAATCCAAGTGTATTCTGAGGAAGTCCCCAACTGATCATTGTATTAGAAATTGTGCTGTCCTGAAAAATCTTCTTAAATCAAATATGAGGATGTAAGGGCTGCTTCAAGAACAAAACTGGAAAGCTACAGTATAATAACCAATTTATATTTCATTATAAACTGTTTCATTTACCTATCTACTGACTCCATGCTTACATGGTTTCCAATTAGTGTTCATATTGCTGATAGGTCACCTAATTTCACACTGGCCTCTCCTACTAGCACAGGCTCCTTTTTGGAATACAGTACTCTTAATCCTATGCTTTACATCCCTTCTGGTAACCCTCTGTTGCCATTATTCCCTATGCAAAACTTTTTGACAAAGTAGAACTATTAATACAAATTTCTGCAGACACGCATGGCTAACATTAAATGAACAGAAACCTTTTTTGGTGCCTTTGTTCACAGAGTAGGATTAAAATCTTACTGAAATTTGTGACTTTTTCAGTTGACTGCTTATTTCTACTTCAGAAGCATGTATGTACAAATATGCATATACTTAAATTCCAGATTTCATAATGCCAGTTGGAGCAGGCTTTTAACTACGTACTGATTTACCAGCATTTGTGGATCACCTCAAAGGTCCATTGATATCAGTGGAATTACACCATGCGCACAAGGTGCAAAAAAGGCTCTAAGAAATCTTTGCCTCAACCTCCCCACCCCCTCTCTCTATATATATTTAATTAATTCAACAGTTGGCATAATTTCCACAAGCCAGTCTGCCATTCTAGTTTCCAGAATATTACAGCTGCTTGGATGATAGCACATTAACAGTTGTCTATGAATGGCGGAATATAAAATCTCGAAGAACACATTAAGAACACTACACATGCACTTAATACATATGCTTAGAGAAGTGTGCTGATAAAAAAATATTTGCACTAAGGAAGAAAAGTGATGTATCAGGAGAGTAGCAAGAGGTACTGCCAAAATTGAAGACTTTGAACAACTACTTCCCTAGGAGTTTTTACTGCCTCAGTTAATGATCATAACCTCGCTTCTCCTCACGCATGCTGGACACAGCCATACCTGCAAACGGCTGTATTTAAGCCTGGTTCCAAATAGTAATTGTCATAGCATTGCTTCTCTTCAGAGGGTGGTGTTTGAGCTATACAGCCATGGCTGTGTAGCAAAATGTTGTCCGAGGTAGAAGATGAGACCACGAACTATTAAAATGGACACACTAAAAGTGAGTAAGGAAAGGTAAGGTAAGGAAATGCATAGTCTGTAATTTAGGTGGGACTAAACTCCAGATTAGGAGACCTAGGTTTAAATGTCTGCATGGGAACTCTGTGTCAAAGCTTCCACGGAGCTCATTTAACAAGTCTAGCACCCTTCCAGATCCCCTGCGATGCATGTTCAGCTCTCAGCTGTTACAATCAAGGGGTTGTCTCACAAATCTTCAGTCATTTCTGCCAGCCCAGTAAGGCCATCTTGCATGCCCCAGCAACACTTCCAAGGGCATAACGAGTCTATCCCTGTTAATACAAGAATTAATAATATTTTTAAAATAATATGGCTTTTTATTAATATTGCCATAGCTTATGGAAGCTTCAAGAAACTGTTAAACTTGCTCACAACAACTTAAAATACTTGTGCTTTTATACATGAAGACATTCAGTAAGATCAGTCTACTTCAGTCAGTCTTTTAACGTAACCTTTCATCTTCTGGTGCTCTCCTCTAACAATGGACCTTTATGCTCAAAGCTGGTCTTATAAGGTAAGCTGTTACATGTCTTGGTTTCTACTTAAAACTATGGTACTCAAGAAAGCACCAGGCTGCAATGTGGCAAAATGGCGTATTTCAGCTTCTCCATTGCAAAAAAAGAATTTAAATTTCATTCTATTTTTTTTTTCATGAAAACATTCCTGTTGGAAAAAACCCACAAACCTCCAGGTTTTGTTTTGAAGAACAGTTAAATTAGTATCAGTGCATTCCTTTCAGAAGTCAGTTATTCTTGTTGCAAGAATTTTCTCCTTGAAAATATAAATACTATGTAAATACGCCTTGAAAGCAATCTCTTAGTAATTATATTGTACCTTTCAACTAAAGGTAAAGTGATTTCACAATTTTAAGGACAGATCTCTATGAGTTAAAGAAAAGTTACACCATTATGAAGAAAGCTAAACTGAAGTATGAATGCTAATACTGATATTTTGCTGAAAGTCAGAAACTTAAATTGTCATGTGGATATCTGCACAAATAGTTGGGGCTTTTGCATCTGCATTCCCTAAAGCCTATGGGAGCTGCAAGCTGTGTAACACGTTTCATCACCTCAGTAGCACCTCAGGTCATGGACCAGAATCCCGTCGTGGTAGGTACCACACAAACACTGAGTAGAAAAACAGCTCTGAACCTAAACAATAAAAAGGAACTATGTGCACAAAGTCTGGAGAGGTTGCAGTAAGGGTGAGGCTTTTGAGTTAAGGCGTAAAGGGCTGTCAAAGAAAGGATCAAAGGAAACCATTACAGGCAAGAGGAGGAAGAAGTAGCTCACTTTTCACCTCCATATCTAGAACTGACTACAAAGATCAGGTTGGTTTAGTTAACTAAAAGGTATAGAAGTTCAACTGAGGTCTGCCTGGAGAAGGGTGACAAATGAGGCACATTGGCTTGACATATTTGAAGTAATAGAGTTTTATATTAGTGAATATGTAATAAGAAATTTGCTCTGGAATTATAGTCATGTTCAGGCTGAGATTCCCAGTCAAAGCTCCAAGAACACCCTTGCTTCCTCGTAAGCTAATATCTAAAATGGCAGGGAGATTTATCACTAAGAGGCTGTCTGATTTTTCTTCCTTGATCTCTTAAAAGCAATGAAAAATTTTATCACTGAAGTGCTCTTATTTTTGCTAAGTTTATGCAAAATTGGGCTTTGTGTTTCTTTTGTCAAATACTTATATTCCATTAGTTTTAATTAATCTCCTGTATTTTACATTTATTATTTTGAGCAAACATTTTCATTACCAAATTAATAAAAGCACTTTGTTTTTATGGAACTGGTTCCTTAAATTCTTCAGTTCCATGCTCTGATGTGTGAGAACCAACAATGTGTTCAGCATCTCTGAAAAACAGGGGCATTCAGATTTGTATTGCAAAGTCTGTCATAAGGTAATTTGTCCAGCGTCACTCAAGGAAGCAGCAGCAGATTTACAGTTATTGTCATGCACCCTTTTTTCCCTAAGATTTTCTGTGTATGACAGATCAGATTCAGGTCACTACCTGCAAGCAAGGACTTGTATTAAAAAAAATCATTTGTTTTGATTTCCGCTTATCTACAAACATATGTAGGAAGATTATTTCTCAAAGTAATAATGTAATTCAAAAGGAACAGAGAAATGCCATGACAAAAAGCTGTACTTTAAATCTTGCTAATCTAATTTAAATAATAATTGTAAGTGAAAAATATAAGCCATAGTTACTCACCTACGATGAGTAAGAAAACTACCACTGACATGTCCTGAGCCATCACATCCTGGGGTTGGACATGACATTCCTTCCGTCTTCACTGACTTCCAAGAGAACTGTGAGCCATTGAGGTACCCATCCTTTTGCCTTTTGGCAGCTAGAGGACACCCTGACGCACTGCGATGGGATGCATATTTTCCAGTTATATGACCCTGACCATCACAACCAGGAACTGGACATCTGGATAGCAGATAGATGAGATAAACTTTATTGTCTTGCCATCATATACCTGGTAGCCTCTACAACAAAGTCAAAATAAACCCGACATGAAAAGAAAAGAACAATCATGCACTGTGGTCTTAAAAATAGTCAAGATACCCTGTAGTGGGTAAAATTAGAAGCAGAACTTGACTAATACAAGTAAAAATACATCCCTTGATAAACTGTAAGGAGGATAGCCAGTAGAGGAAGTCACAGCTGTTGATATTATGCAATTGCAACAAAAGGACTGAGACATATATTTGAACTGCAAGTGTTCATTACAGTAAGTATTACAATGGAATTGAAATTTTGGCTATGGAGCTCCACTCAGCAGGAAAATTGCCCGTAAAAAACTCTATAAACATAAAATCCTGCTTAGTGTAGTCCTTGGTACATTTTATTTAAGTGAGTGGAATCTAAAGAAGACTTGTCTGAAGTCATGAAAATGTTAGATAGAAAGTGATCACGAAACCTCATCAGAAATGTTGAGCACCTTTGACCATGCTCTGAATAGGAGAGATTATAAAAAACTACGTGCTACAGGCTAGAGAGAGCAATGAAGGCAGTTCTGTATTCATCTGATGGTTTCCCTTACTTGGGAATTCCCACATACATTTGCCCTGTATACTTCTGAAAAACGAATAACCAGGGATAGAAGGCACAGGTTAGAATCTTCAAAGTGAAATGTTTTAAAAAAAAATAATGTTGGGTTTGGTTTTTTTTCAGTATGCTGCTACATAAACCATGTCAAAACAAGGCTGGTTACTTCACTGTTTGTCCTTCACTAAATTGTTGCTCTAACTCTCCACTGAGGATCCAGCCCTGGGTGGACTAAGCCAGGGGTGTCTAACTCATTTTCACTGGGGGCCACATCAGCCTCACGGTTGCCTTCAGAGGGCCAAACGTAATTTTAGGACTGTAAAGATGTAACTATTCCTACTTTTTACAGTCCTAAAATTACATTTGGCCCTTTGAAGGCAACCATGAGGCTGATGTGGCCCCCCGTGAAAGTGAGTTAGACACCCCTGGTCTAAGCAGTCACTAAACCACCTGAGTTCAGTGGCCACAGATATCAGAGCACCTTGCAAGAAGAAATGAAGACCTATAGGCAGGCATTTTTTCCTCTTGCAAAGTGCATAAACAGTTAGATTTGTTGCAGTAATCTCATGTAAATACTCAATTCTCTATTCCCATAACTACTTTATTTAGCATGCACGTTTTGTTTAAAATATGCAAACAATCATTCAAGGGGTTTTTTTAGGAGATAGAGATCTAGGTAATTTTTTAATTTCATGTGAAAAACATATTTAAAACTGTTTCTAAATTATAGAAGATTATATTTTTCACTGAATATTGTATCCTTTGCTGAATAAATCAGCACAGATCCTTGATTTGCAGTTCACTCATGGAAATTAGTATGGTCATCTGCTCTTGGATAACTATCACACAATAACACTTACACCTTCATAAAAAGGTGATGATATCTATGACCTTATAAAACACGTGACGGCCCTTTGACAATATTTGTTCTCACCTAATTGGCTCTTGGTCTTCTTTGTCTTCCTTGCTTTGTGCTATCCTGATTCCACTCTTCTTTGCTCGCGGACAGCCTGAAAGACTGAGTGAAAAAAAAACATTTAAAAAATGCGATTTCTCATTCTGGAGTACAGTTAACACGGGATGCACTTTCTAGCTGAAAAACTGGCAGAATTGGTAATTCCATCCAGTTTCCAAAATCAAAGCCCAAGTGGTTTCAATGAGGAGAGCTGCAGGACATGACTACGGTGGGCGCTGCACAGACCACAGCACTGGCTGACCCCAATGCGACAGCTTTAAAAGGAATAGAAATCAGTGTTTCAGGGCTGAGAGGTGTTATGTCCTCTATATTTCTGAGAGGGAAGGAAGAATAGGCTCAAAAAACCACGAGTCTTTGGATCCCTTGGTAGGACTAACGATTTTTCTATGAAGCACATTAGAAACACTACCAAACCTTCTCAGCCATCGTGTAAGAATCCTATAGAACTCTTGAATAAAAACACAGCAGAGCTCAGAGCTGCATGATGCCTTCCTGAGAAAGGGTTTAAATGTTCGGAACTCACCCAGACACAAAGATCTGGTAGAGACAAAGTTATGTGTTAGGTTAAGCAATGTAACGTTTAACTATACACTGAGAATGTTATTTTTAACTACACAAAATGGGAAAGGTTATATCTGTTCCAAGATCTTATGAGCTCAGCCTTCCTTTTGCATATGAAGAATTCATTACAGAAACCATTTAGTAGTCTTGACAATTACTTTAATACATATTTAAATATTTTTTAAGTAGTTGTTCTCTGAGGACACAAATATGTCTATGAAAAAATCATGCTTTGTCCTCTATTTAAACGTTATTTCCGTCTTAACACATCCATCAGCAGAACACCACCTTCAAAAGTAATGAGATGAGAGGTGAAGTAGTGTTACCAAAGAAAAACTTCTGCAGAGAAAGAAAATAAATAGAAGATTAAAATTTTGTTTTCAGCATAAAGAAAGGTACTTCATTGTTGTATAGTAGGTCCTGTCTTCAGGAAGAAGAGACAGAAACAGTGGTAGCTAAACTTTCAGTTATTTTGTCAAGACCAGTGAGGACTGGGAAGGAAAAGCAGAGAAAAGGGTGATGCAATCACAGACGGAATTCAATGTTAGTAAAGAAAAATAGACAGAAATAGAGTTTACATGCTGTAAAGTCATAAATTGGTCAATTAAAGAAAGGCAGGAACATTAGCACAAGATATTGGACATAGTATATTACTACCTAGGGACGGTTAATGGGATGGCATGGCTACATCCAAGATGGTAAATGGAAGGGACCAAGAACTGCTGGTCTTGACCCAAGACCAGCAAGCTCACATCCATCCAGCTGAACTCTCTGTCTCAGCACAGCAGGACAGCTACACCCATATTGCTTACAGAAAATAATCTGGACCCATGCTGAGGCCCAAATCATATCTGAGAATTGCCTGGGAGAGTTTCAGTGGCCCAGGGTCAGCACCGTGCCAGAGGACATGCTGCCACTTTAATAGGGCAGGCATCTGCACTCTGGTGCTTGGGCCTGTGCTACTTTCCCATCTCACTTTCTAGTTTAAATGTGAACTGACCATTTTCCTTTTTAAAGCAATCTGCTGTTTATTCCAGCATGCATAGTGCACACCAAAGTAACATAGTTCCTTCGGTACAAACTAAATCTCAGAATGCCCATGACACTTAAAAATAGTTATCTTTGAAAAATACTAATAATATGATCTGTAAGAAGAGAGAGGCAAGAGGAACAGAGTCTGAGGGATTTAGAATGATAGGAAGCAAGCTCTGGGGCAAGGGAGGCAGTTCAGAAACAGGTTTGTTCATTGTCCCCCATACAACCTGCACTGCACAAAGTGAAGGAGAGAGGACAGGAGTTACAGATATCCCTGGCTTATCTGTGAGCCTAGTTGTGCCCACTGTGTGAGAATAATCAGGTCTTGTATCCAAAACCTGAATAGTTAATAGAAATGCTGCAGAAAACAATACTCTTTTTTGTAGGTGTACAGATGAGTGTTCTTGTAGATGATGACATTTTCATAACAAAATCTGAATGAAGAAATTCTGCCTTGATTAATGATTTAATGCTTTCTGCATATTAAATCAATTTAATTATCACCTACTTATTGGTATTTTGGTGCATCGTCTTTTTGCAATAGATCTTTCTATTCTGGCTCTGTGATTTATTAGAAAATTCTAACACCTTTCAGGTCCTCTAAACAGACATTTTCAACAGACAGCTTCTGAGATTATGATTAATTCATTTTGCCTCTGACAGCAGATTCACCAAGAAAACATATGCCAAGGAGGAGCCTTTGCTTTATTTTTTTTTATCCTATAATAACCAAAAGCTATTACAAAGTAAACATATTATTTCATTTTTATATCAGTTTAATTCCTTATAGATGAAGATAAAAGACAACAAGGAAATCTCAACACCCGCATAGGCTGATATAACTTCTTGCATATATTGAATGGGTAGGTGGAATTGCAGAGAGTTCTAGTGGAGTTCAACCTGCCTTCATGCGTGCTTGCTGTTGAGCAGACATTTTAAATACAAATGATACCGAGACATCTTGGCAGTCGTTAAAGAGAGAAGTTTGTCATTCCTTTCCTTCTGAAACTGAAAAGGTTCTAAGGGATGGTACAAAATACAAACAAAAATGCTAATTCAGATGCAAGCAGAGGTAAACGCTAATTTTCAATGTGGGAATTAGAAAGCTTAACTGTGAACATGCTGTGGGGTCTTCCATATTCAACAGTTCCAGATTTAGGCTATGGGTTTGCTGCCCTTTTAGAGGCTGTGCTGGCCTCACCACCTCAGAGAACAGCCTTGACAGGTACCACGACCTGAACAGTGTGGGGCTGGCTCCATGCAAACATGACAGGTCTCCTGGGGACATCGGTGGTTTTAAGCAAAGAGACATTACTCCTTCAGTGCCAGTGCCCCCGTGCCCGCAGGCAGCCAAGGACCCGGGGTTGCTGTGGAGGCCCTTTGGAAGAGAAAAGAAGGCATGTTCCCAGGACGTATGTCACCAATATAGACATGATGGCGTTTCAAAAGGCAGAGTGTGTTAAATTCCAATGGAATGGACAAATTACAGATCACTTAGTTTTGCAGAATCACTTTTTATGTCTTTCTGTGTACTGAGTATGCTGCAGAATCAAACGAAAATTTGGTCCAGCACTCTTCTGCAAAAATACAAGTATGTAACAATTTACAGATGACAGTAGGTAACACCATCTAGTTCATGGTCTGGTCCTGCAGTGGTCAGGAGACAATGTCCAGAGAAAGGATTTAAAAAATGAGCTGACGTGCAGTGATTCTTCCTTGCCTGCTTGTAGGTTTCTCATCTTTGTAACACTTGGCCTTCTGCATCTTCACTGTCCTGCGTGTGTCTGGTTAAGTGTATGACCAAATACATAACTTCTTGAAATAGCAATGTCAGGGCATAGCTACATCAAGAATATTACTGGTAAACGTGTGAGCTGATAAATCCGCATATAGTTAAATGTAGTTATAAACTTGACCTTTAATCCCTTTGAAAGTGTGATACAATCTCCTACATCATGTAAATGCTTTTAAAATGTTTACATCTTCTTTCTAACGTTATTTGTACTTTCGATGTTTAACTGTGCATTATAGAAACTGTTATTTTGATCTCTCATTTTTACAGCATGTAAAGGTATGGCACTTTCCCAATCTCTATGTTATTTATGTTTCGACTTCAAACTGTTTGTTGCTTTTACTGAGAATACATTTAGGCTGGGAATTTGTATATCGACTAGTTATAGCCAACTGTAAACCTACAGAGACTGTCTGAAGCAAGTAAATATCCAGACTCAACAGTATTACTACACATGGGAGTAAAGAGCCTTTACTAACAAATGAGAGGTGGGCTACACTATTATTCTTTGATTAAACTGGATAGCTGTTTACAAAACATGGTGCAGCTCTTCTCTAGTGATTTATAGTTCTCAAATAGCCACAGGGGAATTGCTAATTACACAGCATTCGTAACATTACCTCTGCAGTGGTACCACTGTAATTCATTTTGAGGTTACCAACGACACCCTAATTAGTAAATGTGAAGCTTTCTTTGGCCCTTAGTGAAGATCATAGTTATAGTTTAAGCAGCTAAGGTAATGGCTTTCATCCGTACGTTTGTCTTTCCATTCTTCTGGCTTGACGTAGTGTTGTACTATGTGCTGTGATTCAGAAACAAGCCAAGCTTTACTCTGAAATGTACTAACAAGACTGGGGCATATTAGACGAAACAGGTACTTTTCCCCTCTGATTAAAGCTGGTAAGACTTCAGCTTGGACAAAAGGTAAAGAACTGTGTTCAATTTTGCATTTCAGGAAATACAGAGGGAGTCTGGAAGAGATTGATAGGAACAATCAGGAAATATAACTTGTGGGGAAAAAAAAAAATTCAGGAATAGAATTTGAGTCCAGAAAAGGTAAGATTGTGAGGAGAAGAGTTAAGACATTCAGAATGTAAAGCAGCAGTAACTGATGAATGTTGAATTACTTTCCTGGGCTAAGAGAGAAGGTACAAAAACTGGATTCATTTTTTATGAAGATTTTGCTATATATTAACAAAAATCTTCCTACCTGTTTGGGTAGTGAGCCACGCTGAAACTGAGAAATATTATTCATTGGTGATAAATAAAATGAATCAGACTAATGTATTTCTATATAGGACACTCAGTGCTGGGGGAGGGAAGAGAGGTCTATTGCGGTCTCTTCTAGCCCTTCAGTCATTTGATTTAAAGAGCAAAAACTTCTCTTTACGTACCTTCGATGTGAAGCATAATTTCCAGTAATATGCCCAGAGCCATCACACCCAGGGGTGGGACACCTAGAATAATAATGGAAGACATACGGAGCGGCGTTACTGACAGGAAAGATACAGCTGCCCACGAAAAAACATCAACTGTCTCAGTCCTTCTTTCCATGGGAGCCAGCCCTGGGGACCTCGAGCCATTGCTAAACCTGAGCTTAATTCCATACTGGGGACAAACATACTTTTTTTCATTCATAAAATATTTTTGTCTGTTACTCCTCACCTGCCCACTCACTTTCTGGATATCTCTAGCATCAGCAGATTTGTGGTGATTCCCAGCAGCAGCCTGACATCCCTGCACCACCAGGAATAAGTAGAGTTGACAGCAAACAGAATATCCCCATGTAAGCTTAGGTACTTAGGTACTTAGGTGTAAGCTTAGGTAATGGCTAACACTGGAGCAAGCCATTTTGTTTTCCATCAGAGCTATTGGTCTAACCCCACTGCACAGTGTCACAAAGTCGCACCACAGAGAGACCCCTTCACCTCTCCAAGAAGTGCAGGAGATGCCTAAGGATAAGGAAATGTGTAGATGGGGCAGTAAGGCTGACGTCTTGCAGAGAAATGGTAACCTACCCAAACATTCCCAACACCAAGGTACAGCATCAGACAGAGAAGTCACTGATACAGACATCAGTGGAATTTCTAATAGTTGAAAGACATCAGTCACCAAAGAAAATTCGTGTTTTTTTTTCTACATTTCAAACATGATTGCCATCACCACAGAATAAGCTAAATGATAATGCTAAGTAAAATCATTAGCTGGCATTTGAACTGCTACACTAAATCACAGAAAGACAAAGGAAGAATTAATTTATATTCATTTTACCAAACAGACGAATGCTACATGAATTCCAGAAAGTCACTATTCTTGAGCCTGAGTTTTGAATTTTAGCCATGCTTTAAAGCTTCATTTGAAGAAAACATTCGAATTCAAAAACGCATGCGCACAAATTCAGATATTGCATTCTGAAATGTCAGATTTCCCTAACATTGAATTCTTTCACTATTTGAATCCAGCATTCATGCAGCCTTTGGCTTTCCCCCTTTAGTAACATGTAGGCTTTCCTCAAATTTGGTCCACCATACTGGTCAACTTTTTTTTCACAAAGGTTTCTGCAGAGACTTGAAAGTTGTTTGTTTTGTTTTGTTTTGTTTTGTTTTCTTTTGTTTTTTAAATCAGTGTGGCAGTTGCACTTTCCCCCCACACATCCTGAAACTGGTGTGGCAGTTGCACATCCCCCTCTCAGAACTGGGCCTTCAATGGGCAGTTAATGGCTCTTTGTGGAGACCCAGAGCCGGTGGGCAGGGTCGTCAGCAGAGGAGGGGCCGAGCCTGCCCGCAGCCCAGAGAAGTGGAGAAGCTTCTCGAATGCCCACAGCCAGATCTGAGCAGACTATAAATGGGGTTCCCACCGAAGACCCCCTTTGTGTGGTCTTCTCGGAGCTGCGGGTCTGCCATGCTGCCGGAGTCACTCCCCTTAGATAGAGCAGCTATCTAAGGTAATTCCCCGGATTGGGAGAGCCTCACGTCTGTGGGTGGTGAGTAATAAATTACTGAATATATATCTTAATAATTCCTTGCCTGAGATAGGCAAGGTGTAAGTTCCTTGCCAGGCAGTCAGGAGTAAGTCCTGGCCACAACAGGTTACCGTTTCTCCCTTGTGGGTAAACAGCCAGAGAGGGCTCCGGTTTTATTTTCTTGTGAGTGTGTGTATGTACACTGTGGATCTCCATTATTTTTATTTCGCTGTATCCCAAATAATCTCCTAACCTGATACCCGAACCCATATCTTATGTTATTGGAGTGCTAGTTAATTGTATAAACCCCGTTTTTAATCAGTTTATCGGCGGTACTTTTCTGGCCAGAATAAAGTTTGTTTTGGACCTTGTTGTTCGCCGAAACTTATTTTTGGGTGCCTCCGTGACAATCAGGAACTAAGCAACCAAGAATTCAGTGCAATAGGGCTGTCATGTTCCTTTAAGCTGCATTTTAGCTCTTTAAAGCTAGCAAGTATTACCTACTTCTGACGAGTTCAGCAGGGCCGAACTTCAACCATGATTAATGCAACCTTGAAAGAGACAATTTAAGCTGGAATTCATTAGATGGAATTCTCAGATGGTCTTCATCTGGGCCAGTTCAGTTATTCTACAGAAAACATTAAAATATGACAGCACTTCCAGGATGGAAGCTGGTAAAACCTCTGAGGTTCACTATGTCGTTTCTCTTTTATATAAAAGCCTGCATGCTTTGGACAAGAAATCTAAACAACTTCCTTAAAGACAATTCTCCTTTTCTCTTGCTTTACATCTTTGCACAGGACCAAGTACAAGACCATGATCTTGACTACTTGGTATAAGGACTACTGTGACTCTTAATCTGAACGACTGATACACAGGTTGACATCACACACAAATCTTTCTGAGTGTAGAAAAATAAAAACTTGATTTTTTCATAATTTCTTCTTACACAAATTAGGGAAAATCCAGCCCTTGGTGAAGAAGTCATAGCTCTGTCTGTATGGCCCTTACTATTATTTCTTTGCTGCAGCTGCACATGGCTAGCACAAACTTTGGCTATTTCAGTCAAAAAATAAATGGCTAGGGCATCTTATATAAAGGATCTTATATTTTAAATACGTCACATCTAAATATTTAGATGTTCTCACTATTTTTATTTTTTGGCAAACGTTTTGAGATCTGTAACTCCTGCTTCATGTGTTTTTTTTAATGCAAGGTATCTTCAGTCATCTGCAATGCCTATTTCCTACTTCCATCAAGACCAGCTGCATCACTGAAGCCTGACTGAAGCTTCTAAAGATATTGAATCAAAACGTATGGGAATAAGATTTAATTAAAGGAGCTGACTAAACTTTGGCTCTAAATGTCCATGACATTTAAATGAATAAAGGAGAAAAAGGAGCCGTGAGACTGTTCCTCTGCAGTCTGTCTGAGGTACTACAAGGATCCCTTAATCAACCCATGCTATTTGAAGCCATCATAGTCCACTACAGATTTTTCAATTCTTTTGAGAACAAGCTATTATCAAAACTGAACAATGGTTTTTCTCATCTTTTCCAAGACTTTTGCTACAGGCAGGCATGACTAATAGTGCCTTAACAAACAGGATTTACAAGATCCATCAGTATATCCAATCAGTCTTAAAATTAGACCATTACACCTCAAGCATTTGGAGAGTCTTACACAATTTAAAAACTAGCTTATTTCTGTGTCATTAAAAAAAAAAAATCTTAAGTAACTGAAGCTAAAGAGGAAATCACCCTGTGGTAATTTGAACTGAGAATCTTCACAATGGGCTCTGTACAGTTCACATCAGTTTAAAATCATACTTCTGATTAAACCAGAGGAGACTTTTTATGTAGGCAAGGATTTTAGAAAGACCTTTCAGATTTTGATTTTGGCACTGTAATATTTGTTTTCAAGTTTCATAATCTTATATTGATCTAAATGTAACAGATGAAATGACGGTTTAGTGCAGTTGATAAGAGCATTTAAAAACCCTGGAACGTTTCTGTTTACTGCTGGTTCCATTCTATGAGAAGTGCTTATAAACATGTGAAATATAGGAAGCAGATCTACAGCAGTCTGTTTCAACTATAAAGTTATTACAATACTTGCTATCCCCAGCAGATTAGATAAGGAGACAACCACAAGTCCTTGTACCACTGGAACTGCAAGTCTATATTTTCAGAATGTCTGATCATATATTGGATACTACATTAGTATCAACTACTGCCTGTGCATATTTGACTTATCATATCTACATGCAACAATGCCAGAAAAAAATGTATCTACAGGTGCTTATAAGAGGAAAGTTATGGGAAACTCTTTAAAAATGAATATCAGAGCAAGTGGGAAAAGCCATATACAGTTTCCTCACTTACTTTGAGTGAATGTAATTTGGCAGGATCAGAAGCTTATTTGTAGACTGCATGTAATAGCTTAAATAGCTTATTGCAGCAAAGGAAATACTTTAGCACTGTAAAGAGTGAGGTGACAAAAGGAACTCACTCCGTAAAGAATGAAGTTCAGGGCATATAACACTAGCACTTTACCACAAACTCAGGGCATCCAGTGAAAGAAAGAGCTTGTCAGTGAGGGGGAATGCAATTAGCACTGCCTTGATGTCCCATTCATTTCACAGAACATCCCAGAGAAGGTTTTTTGGGAACATAAGCATAAGCAGAAAGCAGGGCAGGCAGCAGAACAGAAACAGCTGTGGCAGCTGGATTCAGTATTGGGCTTAGATTCAATAGCAGGAATGAAAAAAAAAAAAGACAAGAGCCAAACTGAGATAAATACACTTGAGCCCAACGACCCATTCTTTACTGGGGAAAAGACTGAAGGTGTGCAGCAATTAAAAAAGACTTTTGCAGCTTGAAAGAACTTAGGAAGTTTCCTGGGACTGGGGAGGAAACGGCTGCAATGCCAAAATGGGCTCTGGGAAGGTTTTTCCAAATGCCAGTAGTTAAAAGTCTTGCTGCAAGCTCAGCTGAGAAAAACAAAACAAAACACAAACCAAACAAACAAAATGCAGCTCACAGCAGCATAGCAGACCACAAATAAAATCCAAATTTAAACCTATATTCCTAGGTTTCTGTCTGGGTCTATAGGAGCTAGATAAGCTTACATGTAGCTTCCTTATTTAGATTTACAGCTCGACTAGCATGAGACCAAATAGCTTGATACACAAAGGTGCAAAGACAGGACTGATGTTTTTTCCTTATTATTGCCTATAGCTTTGGTTGACTTACTTCTAAAATTTATTTTAAAACATAAATTATCTCCAAAACATACTGATAAAAAACAAATGCAGTAATCTGCAGCATAATGGAAATACATTGCTTCCCCCCCCTCCCTGCCTTTTTAGAGAATTTACCACAAAATTACAACGGCATTTTGGAACCTGAAGGATTGTACTTCCCTAGGGAAGAGGCAGCGCCCAAGGAAGGTTTTTTTCAGTGCACACAGCCTGACCACAGCTCAGTGCCTGGGCTCAGGCTCGGGCTCGGGCTCAGGCTCGAGCTCTCTCACAGAAACCCTTGGCTGAGATTCATCAACACAGTGAATTCTATTTCCATCTCAGTCAGATCTTGTCCTTAAGGTTTGACCAGGTTCTATATATAAATGCAAATGGAAACCTTGGATCTAGAATTATAATAGCCCAAATTCAGCACACCACACAAACAGAAGTCAGGTCATTGAAACGCCTAGCTGTATTTTTTGCTAAGTAGGGTGATAATGTTTACCTTAATCACCAGAGAGAGTTTTAGCAGCTGTAATAAGTATAACTTCTTCTCTCTGTCTCTTGCCCCTTCAATTGCCCTCGGTCCCTTCTGTGCCCTGCACTAAGCCCTCTGCCCCTGCACGCTTCCAGCCTCACAGTCCATATCACTACAGCTTGGTTTGCACTAAGGAAAGAGCATGTTATTAAATCAGGCCGTAGTTTTCACAAGAATTGGTAGGTCTGTTCATTATCTGTGCACTTTTTTTAGCTTTTGCTCCTGGGGGATTAAGAATAGCACTCAGTGACACTTCAGACATAAAAAAATTAATGATGGCCACTACTAAAGGTGAAGGCATCTCCAATTCTGATTATGGCAAACTGCTTTGGTATTTTATTTTTGTGCTGAAGAAATTTGCTTCCATGGAACTGAAATTAAACCGTTAATTTCTCTCACACTGGCCATGCCAAGAGCCGTCAGATAGTAACCCTTTCTAATATCCACCAAACTATACTGGAATTCAATTGCAACAGGTTGCTACAAAATACCTTGCATGACCTGTTATTAATAAGCTGGTATATCAACTCTGAAGTTTGATGTTACTTTTATTGTTTAGTTTACAGAACTTAGTAACTACAATGTTGTGGATCCAGTCTTCCTTTGAGTAAGTAAATGAACACATATATAAATAATATAGTCTACCAGACAGAATATGTATCTTATAAATTATTAATTAAATATTTAAAGCAGATATAGCTAGCAAGCCAAAAGAAAAATCATATCGAATTGAATGGGGGAGGAAGCCAGTAAGTTCTGCAAAAATTCAGAATGTGGATTCAAAAATCCACACTGCAGAAGAACTGGGATTTAATAGAAAATTATGTCTTTCCCATAGTTATATTTTGACCGTGCTGTCAATCTCTATAATAGAGGTGTGATTTTCTGTTGAAGGTTCAGAAAGGCTAGAGAAATATAATTGTTTCCTGTGGGATTTTTTCACAGCAGAACGTAGAATTTTTTATTGTCTGGTAGTTTCCATGTATTTGAAATTCTGTTTCATTTGAATCACGAGGAATGGAATTCATAGGTTGGGAGACTGGAAGACAGACACAATAATACTTTGCATTTCTATCTTTCATCTGAAGATCTGAAAGTATTCAACAAACATTAATGGATAAAATCTCACAATACTGCTTTGAAAAAGGGAAGAATTTGGCAGAGGAAAACTGGGGCATAGAGAGGCTAAATGATTTAACACAAAGAGGAAAATGGGCTAGAAGCAGAGATTCTTATTCACTGCTCTGTTTGCAGTTATAAAGCCCTATGCCTTCTGAAACTACATGTAGATTCATAAACAAAACATTGTGGGTTTTTTTGCTAGTCAGGTGGTCCAGAAATAAAAGGTTAAAAAAGTAAACCTGTAAACATACTGTGTTTGCAGTCTCCTGAATAGAATATGTGAGGAAGGAGAAAAAAAGGGGAGTGGGCAAGAAGTGAAGGGATGAGAAGAAGCTGGAGTTTTCTGTAAAGTATGGTAAGTTTACTGGTCTACGTCTCTATGGGTGATTGTCAAAACTCAAGAGGTTTGTAACTCTGGACAAACAAGTCCCCTTTTTACCTATTTAAGAGGACAAAAGAGAGAACATGTTTTCCTCCAGTTCCTTCCTACGGCACTCGGCACTCGGCACTAACCTGCGGGGAACATTCCAGGGCAAGAAAAGAGATCACAAACAGAGCTGGGTGGTCCTTAGTGGAGAACTGGTGGCCACAGGTGTGTCAGTAACAGTCAGGGTTGTGGTTAGCGTTATGAAAACACCTATTTAACTGGACAGAAACCAGCAACTCACTCTGCCTTTACCTTCCTCAGCAGAGCAATGCCTCCCAGCCATTGCTGTTCTAGCCAGCTCTGTGAATGCAATCTGGATGTGTAAATCACTGAATCTTATTTTAAGTCGCAGGTATTTTGGTAGATTGTCAAGCTCTAATTAAGAATGTGAAATAGGAATGCTGCTGATCCTTTTCCTCAATAAGACACAGAAGAAAAGCTGTTGTCTGGTCTAGTTCCAGTAGGACAGAGATGCTTTTCCACTTTTGCATCTTTGTCTTTTATTGTCTATTTTTTTTACCATGGCATTTGACTTCTGAATTCCTAAAGTGTTGCTACCTTCTTTTGATACCTAAACAAAAACTCTCTACCTACACAACCTATCCATGAATTTGCAAATAAAAACTTGTTAGGATGTGTTTATGTGTTTATTTTCTCTTATTTTCCCTCAATGAAGCTGCACATTTACATGATTCTTCACTCTTTATTTTACTTCCTCCATTTCTTTCCTGATGTATCTTTCTCCTCATCTGATATCCTTTTTCCTATACCGGAGCAAGAACCTGCACTTGCTTTTGCCCCATGGTTTGCTTTCCATCCATATGCTGTTTCCCACAGCATTCTCCTAGAGAAACTGGCTGCTCATGTCTTGGACAGGCACACTCTTTGCTGGGTGAAGAACTGGCTGGATGGCCAGGCCCCAAGAGTTGTGGTGAACAAAGTCAAATTCAGTTGGTGGTCGGTCACGAGTGGTGTTCCCCAGGGCTCAGTGTTGGGGCCAATTCTGTTTAATCTCTTTATCAACGATCTGGATGACAGGATTGAGTGCACCCTCCGTAAGTTTGCAGATGACACCAACCTAAGTGGTAGTGTTGATTTGCTTGAGGGTAAGAAGGCCACAGAGAGGGATGTAGACAGGCTGGATCGTTGGGCTGAGGCCAATTGTACGAGGTTCAACAAGGCCAAGCGCCAAGTCCTGCACTAGTGAGGCCACACCTTGAATACTGTGTTCAATTTTGGGTCCTTCACTACAGGAAAGAAACTGAGGTACTGGAGAATGTTCAGGAAAGGGCAATGAAACTGGTGAAATGTGTGGAGAACAAGTCTTATGAGAAGTGTCTGAGGGAACTGGGGCTGTTTACCTTAGAGAAAAGGAGGTTGAGGAGAGACCTTATCTCTCTCCACAACTACCTGAAAGGGGGTTGTAGCATGGAGGGTGTTGGTCTCTTCTCCAAAGTAGCAAGTGATAGGATGAGAGGTAATGGCCTCAGGTTGCACCGGGGAAGGTTCAGATTGCATAGTAGGAAAAATTTCTTCATGGAAAGGGTTATCAGGCATTGGAACAGGCTGCCCAGGGAAGTGGTGGAGTCACCATCCCTGGAGGTGTTTAAAAGATGTAAAGATGAGGTTCTTAGGGACATGGTTTAGTGCTAGAATTAGGTGAACAGCTGGACTCGATAATCTTGAGGGTCTTTTCCAACCAAAATGATTCTATGATTCTATTCTATGATTCATATTCTTTTACAGTGTTTCTCTCCCACATTCTACTGCTTCCTTTTCCAGATCCTTTTCCTTTCTCGTTGTCTCTTCTTGTCACTTTTTAATTTTGTCTTTTACTTCTTTTTTCTTTGCCCTCTTTTGCTGGTATCTTCATTCTCTTTTCCTCCCTCATCTTTTTCTCCTTTCATGATCTCTAATAACCTTGAAGTAGACAGTTCTTTCTTCTTTCCTCCTCTTTGTAGTTTCTCTCCATTATCTCTTCTTTCATCACCTTTCTTGTCCTCCCACTCCTTTCTCCCAGCTGATTTTATCTTTCCCTTAGTCTGCATTGCTTGTGGTCCTCTCACATAGGTGAGATGACTGGGTACACATCCTTGTGCCAGAGGAGAAAATGCTGTGTGTTGTGAAACCTTAACATAGAATTTCTTGGCTGCCAAGACACAGTGAGTCATTTTAAGTATATTGCACTCTTTTATTTTCATTAAAGTCCTTGTAAGCTTTATCACTGGCTTCAAAGGGAGCAGAATCAGGCTGGCACTTCTGAAAACTGCATTCAGAGCTCATCTGAAGCTCATTTGAGTTGGTTCAAGAGGCAACATAAACTCTGTGGGGCAGGTATGCAAATAATGAATATTTCAGTGGATCTTGAGTCTATGGCTTCATGTTTAAGGGAAAAATCTACACTCTAGTCTTCACAAATATACCTACAAAAGCATGTGAATTCAGACCCTTATAAATATCAAAGGTTCATAAAGATGTGTTGTAAGCCAAAAATAAAAAAGAAGTTAAATTTAGATTCATATGCTAATTATTTTCCGATATTCAGCCTAACTAGGAGTACTTAATCACAGAAATTTAGTTTTAGCAAAAGTGCTAAATATTACTTTTTCATATGTAAAATACTGCTAACATTTCTTGCTTAGCAGAATACTACTGACACAACAGACCTCACTGGAGGTAACAGAAAAATTTAAAACCCCAAACCACAGCAGATATAAAGGAAGAGGATTTAAGGGGAAAACAAGAGCCAGGAAAAAAAAAAAAGGAAAAGAAAAAAAAAAAAAANAAAAAAAAAGAAAAAGTTGTGCAGTGGCAAACGGGTTAATTGAGAAAAGTCTTCTTCTATCTTGTCAGCTGCTTTTTGGCATTGGATGCAGCGCAGCCCCAGTAGGAATGGGCAGGAGATCAGGGAATCCAGGCAGGGGTCACTCCTTGTGGGGCATTACTGAGCCCTCTCAGAAGCCACTGGGAGAAGTGCAGGTTGGAGATTAGAAAGAAGTGTAGAATGGGAGGATTTGTTGTTACCATTTTCACTGTACAGTCTTCCTGTCCATGAGGGAATGATGCCAGGCCTATGGAGCTAGTCCAGGCATGAGACTAAAATAATTTTGGCTCAGAGGCTTCATGGAGTAACTTCAGTCCCTTCTATCTCTGCTGAGAGATTACTCTGTCTCTCTCTTTGCCTCTAGAAACTGGAGATGGCTGACTGCATACTCTTCTCTTTAGGTAAAATTTAATTAATTCCCTGACTTTCTGCATGTACAATTTTTTCGGTCCATAGCTGCTGGTATTATCTGTATTGCATTCCTGCATTTTTGAACTGTGTGGGGGTAGGAAAGAACACGATAAGATTTTTTAATTACACTGAAATCCATTTTCCTATAAGCAGACTAAAATGCATCACGCTGGCATTTAAAATATTGCTGTGCACTCGAATGCACAGATACATATGATGTGTTTAAATTAATTATGTTGCTTTATAAAAAATATTCTTTTGCCTTCGGTTACCACCTCTGCAGGCTGCCTGCTCTGCTAGCAGTCAGGGCTTCCCAGCAGCAAGTGCCACGACGCGCTGCCCGCTGTTCTCACATCTAGCACCAGCATATACTGCCTAACATGCAGCTCGCCAAAGGCATGGTATGTGCCTAATGTAAAAGAGCTTCTGTGCGCTACCCAGGGGGTGCTCCGTTCACAGAAGATGCCAGGGGGAAGCTGTGAATCAGCTCTCTCCATGGGCACCTTGCCCACGCTTTGCCTCCTGCCAGCATCGCCTGCCTCAGAGGCAGCACCGGCCAGCTGCAGATCCCCTCCCCGCAGCACAGAGCGCTTCCTGACACCACGGATGAATCCGTTCCAACATATGCAAATTCGAATGTTCGTTTCCAAATGCCTCAGCCCTTGAAAAAAAGGTTCATTTTTATAGTGAAGGAATAACACAAAATGGTCGAGGCGCAGAGAAAAACACAGGAGAAGACAACCGTAACAGAACGTGCCCTACAACTAGGGGCAAAGCCGTGTGAGTTCTCTGTCTCCTAATAGCATCGCTGCAAGCCTGTGCTTGAAAAAAGAATAAACCATGTGGGCTTTTTTTCAGCAATTTTGGGTAGACACATTTGTTTCTGAAGAAGAATGTCCTGTTGCTGGTTGGTTTGCTAAAATGGGAACCACTAAGCCCCTCAGGAATATCTGCCACACAGCCACTGTGCAGCAAGACTTGTCCAGAGTTTGCAGAACAGCCAGTGACACAATTTCTCTTCCTCGCTGTATGTGAAAATGGGTCCAAGAGAAGCAACTGAAGACAGGAGCACAGGTATAGCATTTTGGTATTCTTCAACTTAAAAGGTATCTTCAAAAACTCATACAACTGGCCTAATTTTTCTGCATATGAAGTAAATGGAAGTTTTAGCAAAAAAAATCAATTAAAATTAGGCCACATGTTGAGTACTTTGAAAATGCACTCTTTAAAGCAGGGAATTTTTCCTTGGTAAGAGGTTTACGTTATGGTCAGTAGCCTGCTGGTTGCCTTGAACACCATGAAATTATGAATAGCATAGTTCTTGAGTTGTTGTCTCTATGTTGCTGCTCCTCCCATGGTCTGCTCTTTTGTACTTCGTGTATCTTCTCCCAGGTAAAGCAATTACTAAAACATCTGGTGGGCACAGCAGTATGACCTTGAATTTGTCACTTCCTGAGAGTTTCCTGGAGTTTTGGGATAGCTTCAAAATCTATGAATCTGGAATACTCAAAACGGTCAGCACCTCCCCAAGAAACACTGAGGAAAACTATCAGATTAGGATTGCTAAAAGCAGAGGTTACAAATTAACAATTTGCATATAGTCTGTCGTTTTAAGAATCCACTGAAGTCACTGGGAAGAGAATGGGCACAACCCAGCATTAGCCATTCTTTAGCTATTCTGTTTATCTATTTTTCACTTAAGCAGAACTGTTCAGCTTGTGCTTACACAAATACTTGGTCAAGAGCATGACTCCAGAAGAACATAGGAAAAGAAACTGTTGGATTGAATGTAAGGGGGAAAGGAAAGGCTGAGTGGGAAAGACGGAAAGAATAAGAGCATGAAGAATGTCCAGTTCATATGCCCTCTTTGAAAAGAGTATATCAGATATTGGTATGAAAGATGAAACCTATGAAATATTTCTAGCCCTATATAATTGAGAGGAGCAGTATACCTGCCTCTAGTGAGTCCTCTCAGTCTAGCATTATGGCAAAGCCAGAAATGAATAGGACTGCAAAGATCAATGAGTCACCTAGGAAATATATCATGAGCAGGATGAGGATGCAAAAGTTTGCAAAGAAAACTCTATTAAAACAATCCAAATGACAGAGAATGCAATGACTTGGAAATTTTTTCACTATTAACATCTTATTTCTTACTGTCCTGTTCAAAAGAACAAGTAAAAAGATGATTTTCAGTGCACACTCAGAAAGGTAAGGTAAGGTTAACATAATAGTTTGGTGTAAAATGCGTTTAGGTGACTAATTGCATCTGAAGGCTGAAAAGTAAGTCTTGTTCCATATGCAGTCACTGCACTGTGCCCATTAGCACTGAGAAGTTCCATTGTACCATGAAGTTCCTATACTGGATGAACTTTTAAATCTCTTCTGAATGCATGAGTTTCTATCTGAAAACATGTGCCATCCAATAACAGGGCAGCAAACTCTCAACAGTTTTGCTTTCCACGACAGATAAAGCAGAGATACTACTTTCTATTTTAGGGGTGAAGAGTCAACAGCAAGAGAGTAAAATCCTTCAGTTTTCATTTCATGAAAACAAGCAGCTTTTTCCCTCTAGGCCTAAAAACATTTGTCAGAAGCCCAAGGGAGGAAACGTGAAAATACTGAGTGTGAATTATATCAGACTGTGAGAGGCAGTCTGGTCTAGTAAGAAGGCTAATGAACAGTACAGCTAAGGGAAATCCAGTTTTGTCACTGGTTTTCTGTGTGAGTTTATACTAATTTTTGAGCAATTCTCAAACATACTCTATTTTTGGTGCAATTGACTTAAGACATGCTCCATCTACACTGATGTTTAAGTATAACCTCATCATTTACTTGAATTTCCCTCAGGCCTTCAATGTTAAGCAAGACTTAATTAATACTGAAGGGAAAAATTCTTAGGGTGAGTCCAGTCAAGAACCTCTCTGCAAGGAGGACAGGTTGGGCATGAGCACAGGGCACTTCTACAAGTACTCCATCCTACTGCCTTGAGGTAGTCTCAGATGGTAGACAGTGGGCAGACAAATCAGCCTTAATGAAGTAACACTTAGAGGGCACAACGTCTTCTGTATTCTTCCCAGAGTTCTGAGAACTACAAACACTAAGATGCAAGTTTGCATTGTTGAAAGAGGTTGCAGGAGGGTTATGGGCCTGGAGCACTTGATATACAAGGCTGAGAGCGGTGGCTTGTTCATTCTTATGAAGAAAAGTGTAAGAAATCGGATTGTTATTTACTAATGCCTAACAGGATGGTGTGGTGAAGGCATAGCAAAAGTTTTCTCAGAGCTGCACAGCTGAAGAATGAGAGGCAATGAGGACAAGTTTCAGCATGGGAAAGCCCAATTCATTATAAAGGGAAAAAAATTACCATCAAGCTGGTCAAACACTGGAACAAGTTGTGAGAACTCAAAGACAGAGATACCTAGAGATATTTTATAGAGATTATAATCTCTTATTAGATAGAGAAACTTAGAGATACTAAAAACTTGACTGAACAAAGTCCTGAGCAACCTGCTCCAAGTGGACTCAGTCTGAGCAGGAGTTTGGACTAGGTAACATTTGGAAGTCCCGACCTACACGGTCTTATAATTCTGTAATACATCTTAAAAGCTGTATCAGAAAGCATGATGTTTGGCCTCCTATTGCAGTACGGATGCAAACTTTCCTTACAGGCTTATTTCCACAAAGATCAGGCACTATCATTCTACTTGATTTTAGTCTCTTTTTGATAGTTCGAGTTCAACCATCAGCCAATTTCTTTGTATAGTTGCATATATTAAAGATATTAGTATATTTATTTGTATTCGTATTTGTATTTGTTCTTTTCAACAATTGAAAGTGATGGCTTTGAAGTCCAGTTTGGAGAGCTAATGAATGCTCAGAAATTCTCGGTGAGGTGGATAAAGTGGATCACACCAAATGTCCCGATCAGTGAGAGGGGCTGTGTGGCTGAGATAATACTCCCAGTTTTCACTCCGGGCATCCATCTGCCTCTACTTCCAGGTCTCCTGTCCCTCCTGAGGGGATGTATGTTGCAGCTGTCTGGGTAGCAGTAAAAGAAACAATGGAGCTTTTAGTATGGTATTCAATAACCTGAAATTGGTGCCATTTCACCCTAACCTGTCAGACTGTATGAGGCAGTTTGCACATTATGTGAACAAAGGACACGTCCCTTCAGTGAGGGCAGGAAGCTCTGAGAAGACCATTAAAACTGTTCCAAGATAAACTATTCCTTCTTGTGCTGGAATCTGAGGCTGTATTGAAAAGCATATAAGTAATAATTCCAGCTTCATAAGACTGTTCCAAGGTATCATTAAATAGAACACTTGAAAATGAATTGTGCTTTTTATTGTCATGGGATACACTCTGGTGTCTTTTCTTACTTTTTGGCCCTTTTTACTTTCTCCTTAAAGTTAACAAAGGCAGAAAGCCCACGCTTTTGTACAATTTCCCCTCCTGCAACTCCCACAAGGTTAGGCAGCACAAGCTTGGTTTATACGGTAAACACTTCATGAAAAGCCACTTTAATTTTGCAGTCTAATAGCTGCAGGAACATTTTCCTGAGTTGCTGCACGGAGTGCAGGAGAGGCCGGAGGTTACACGCCGGGACAACTGGCTGCGCAGCACGATGAGCGGCTGCAGCAGCAGTGGGGAAAGCAGCTCGCTCACCCAGAAGCACTTTGCTACACCTTTGGGCTCAGAGCTCTCATGCACTGCACAATTAGAAAAGCAGCCTTGAGTGAGAGGCTAATATGATTCTTACAAGAGAAGGGCTTCCCTCTGATTTTTTAAAGCAATACACTTCTCTTCCAAAATCACTTGTTGTTTTTGTGTGCTTACAGCCAAACATCCCTGAGTGGTGTCCCTCAGGGGTCCATACTGGGACCAGGAGTGTTTAATATCTTCATCAGTGACACAGATAGTGGGACTGAATGCACGCTCAGCAAGTCTGTGGATGACACCAAGCTGAGTGGTGCAGTTGACACACATGAGGGACAGGATGCCATCCAGAGGGACCTGGACAAGCTCAAGAAGTGGGCCCATGTGAACCTCATGAGGTTGAACAAGACCAAGTGAAGGACCTGCACCATGGTTGGGGCAACCCCTGGTATCAATACAGGCTGCGGGGTGAAGGGATTGAGAGCAGCCCTGTGGAGAAGGACTTGTGGGTACTGGCGGATGAAAGACTGGACGTGAGCCGGCAATGTGCGCTTGCAGCACAGAAGGTAAATTGTACCTTGGGCCGCATCAAAAGGAGTGTGGCCAGGTTGAGGGAGGTGATTCTGTCCCTCTGCTCTGGTGAGACCCCACCTGGAGTCCTGCGTCCAGCTCTGGAGTCCTCAGCACAGGAGAGACATGGACCTGTTGGAGAGGGGCCAGAGGAGGCCACAAAAATGATCAGAGGGCTGGAACAGCTCTGCTATGAGGACAGGCTGAGAGAGTTGGGGTTGTTCAGCCTGGAGAGGAGAAGGCTCTGGGGAGACCTTATTGCGGCCTTTCAGTACTTAAAAGGGGCCTATAAGAAAGATGAGGACAGACTTTTAGTAGGGCCTGTAACAATAGGAAAAGGGGCAATGATTTTTAAACTAAAAAACGGCAGACTCATACTAGATATAAGGAAAGCATTTTTTACAATGGTGGTAGTAAAATACTGGCACAGCTTGCCTGGAGAGGTGGTAGGTGCCCCATCCCTGGAAACATTCAAGGCCAGGCTGGACAGGGCTCTGAGCAACCTGATCTAGTTGAAGATGTTCCTGCTCATTGCAGGGGGTTGGACTAGATGATCTTTGTATGTTCCTTCCAACCCAAACCATTCTATGATTCTATAATCTGTTTACTGCTCTATATTCTGATTTTTAGTTCACTTGGTGAACATGGATACAGATCTCACCTAAACATTGATTAATACTTTTCTTTTTCCAGGCTGGAAAAGAAGAACCATAACTTTCTGTTTTCCAAGTGAATTTTTACATCCTTTATTCAAACTCTGACAAAATAATTTTAAAAATATCACTGTCCTCATAAACACTCCTGCTGATTAAATGCCCCCTGATGAGGATTTGGGAGAATAATACATAAGGCAGGTACACAGCTGAAATAAACTCTTTGTTTTGATTAGCTCAGAGGTTGCGATCCTCAGCTATACATAACATGGAAGAAGACCATCTTATTAACCTGCTGGCATGAGCTAGGAATAGGCAGAATTCCAGCCTTAACACTCATTCAGCCATAGGAAAAACACTAATTTCAAGACGAATATAGCATCTCAAGAAGGTCAAACGAAAGACTGTGGAACAGGTTACCCAGCAAACTACATCTTATGGAAATGTCTCCTCTAGGCTGCCACTTCCCAGTACTCACTGTTGTGGATGTTATCTCTTGCACAGAATTTAATCCATTGGCAGTGTCTTTAGAAATTGGCATATTTATCTTTTTTATGGTGAGGGAAATGTATAAGAAAAAAAATGCCCTTTGGCTAAACATCTTATACATTACACTTACTTTACTTTTGAATGGAAAGTATTTTCATTGATGTGAACAGACAAAAAAAGTTTTTCTTAGCCTTAAAGACAATCCCACTACCTCGAAATAATGGCCTTTCAAGTTTAAGACGGAGAAAAATTATTTTTTAGATCATTCTTGGTTATATAAGACTTTATATAAATATATAAAACACATTTGGTCTGTGGTACACTGACATTCACAAGAATTTTTGCAAAAATCAGAGATATGTAGTCCTTATACGTTTACTTATTACCCATTTATGAATCTGGGTTCAGTAGAGTTAATGCCAAAATTTGTAAAAATTTTATTAAAATCAGGTAAACTATAGTTAAAATATTGTATTCTGAATACAAGTTTTGCACACAAACTGGTAGGCAATTACCTCTCATTTGCATTAAATAGTAATTATTTTTAATTTACAGAGGTTAATTAACCTCTGTTTTCAATAGAAGTCACACAAAAATAATTTTCTTACTAATATTTGACTAATTAATACCTTAAAAATACCTTTTAACAAGTAATGGTGGGACTCTGCCTATGCCAGTATCAACCTGAAACTGGTTTTGTCAAGTGTAAAGAGTGCAAATTCTGCTGATGGAGTTATGCATGGAATTTGGCCTTGTAATATTTTTCTCACTCCATTAAAAACATGCTGCTCAGGGAAAGCTTTTCACAGTTACAGAACATAACCTCAGATCCAAAGCCAGCTAAAGATGGTGGAAGGTTTTCCATTCACTTTAAACGACTTTGGATCAGGCCTCAGAAAAGACTTAGAACCGTTGAAGGTCTTTTTCTGTTAATGGGAGTGTTGAGGATTAAACCTTTGCTGGCTTAAAGAAATAAAGAAAATATTTATTAAGAATTCTGTTCTTTTAGATTCTTCACATTGAAGTCACAACAGGTGTATTGGGTGTTATTCAAAAACAAGGCCCTTGCCCCTCCTCCATTACACCTGTACTAATGGAACATACTTACACTTTCCTGACAGATGTTTCTCGATTAGTGCATCAGAGGAAACAAATCCCAACTAAAATGGTTCCTGGAGAAGCCTTGAGGAGAAACCCACAATCTAGGTTTTTTTAATTACTCAATTCTTTTAATATCAATTTTTATGATTTTCCTGCTTTTTTCCCCATAATCAGCTTATAACTCTTATTCACAGGGCACAAACCCAGTGACATATCTCTGCAGCGTCCAACATACCTAACATTTACAGCTTTTACATTAAAACTTATTTGTGAAACACGCAAAAGTTAAAATAGCAGGTACTGAATTCACTCTCTTTTAAAGAATAACCCTGGTATTTAAAAGAAAAATATGCAAATATTTTTAAGAAATAACCAAGATTTTTTTTTTCATTTTTATATCTATCATCTGATATCACATCTAACACATGGCTGAATTAAGATCATACAATCAAAAAGTAAATTATATGTTGTTTACCTATTAAACTCTGAATTCACATTCAGTAGACTGCGTTTAACACAGGGTCATATTAGTTCCTTCAGCCATTATCAGTTTATACAAGCAAACAAAAAATCTGTAAGCTCAGTTTTATAGGCAAAACGAGTAAGTTGTGATTTTCTAAGAAGTCTGCTTTAACATGATTTTTGTGTGAACTATGCGTTCAAGAAAAGTGCCAGACTGACCGGCCTGGAAAAAATAGTTCTCTATGTGTAAAAAACAAACAAACAAACAAAAAGAACAACAACAAAAAAAGGCTATGTTGGCTTGTTTTTCTTATGGATTGCTTCTGCATGTTTTGATTCCTTTCCTGCTTAACACAGAAGAAAAGTGCTACAGTATCTAATCTCTCTTGAATAAATTATATTTATAGCTCTTTTAAGCTGATAATATGCTTTCATAATGATGTCCCCATTAATTTGCAGTCTGAAAATTTGGAAACAAGATTCCATTCATCTTCATGTAGTCTTAACTCTGAAGCCTGAAGACGGCATTTTAAATATCACTCTGATTTACTATTTTACAGCTGATGATTTTAATGAAACTATGTGAATATTATAAGTCTGGAAAGTGTATCTTAAATATAATTTATTTAGATTTAATTTTTTCAAGGGTCTGTCTTTTTTTTTTTCCTTCTTACCACAGTGCAGAAAATAATACGTAACAATAGTAATGTGCTTATACTGTAGTCCTCCTCTGCCTCTTTTTTATTACAGAAAACAGATATTGCTGGAGCTGAGTGCAGTGCAAGCACAGTCAAGCATACAAAAACAATTAATGATGGCCACTGTTAAAATACTCCTCAAAATCTAAGGTTGTTTCACACAGTGTACAACAAATGAGCCCATGTTGAAAGAGCACAATGTCGTTATCTGTAGAAGGAGAGAAACCAGCAGACTTTGAAGCAGTGGAAATTCTGTGTGTGTTCAGGGTAGAAGAGCAGATTTCACATGCAGATGAGCAAATGTAAATTCAAGTTACTGGGAATACAAAAAATATTGTAAAAGAAGATTATGATGAGGTGTTTATGAGGGATATGGGATATTTAAGAGATATAAAACATTGATATAGGTACTACGGTGCTGCAAAAAATGTGTGCCACATAAAGTCCCAATAGCACTGAGGTAAAAATAAACTTAACTGCATGGCAAAATCATATGTTACTGTGCAGATACAGACACCACGTAATCAAGTCAGCAATTGGCCGTTCTAAGAAACCAAACAATGCAAGGAATTTTATAACTTCAAAAGATTTAAATAAGGCAATCAAACATGAATGCTAACCCAAGAGAGCAGCTGAGGGCATCTGTCCAGATCATCACTGTTGTATCTTAGCGTAACTCCGTGGAACGCAACAGAGCTATGCTAATTTACACCAACTGAGGATCTGGACAATCGTATTTAGGACTTTGAGTGACAAAATTACTTTTATTTTGGGATATACATTAAAGGGTTTTGGCAAGTCTGACCAAACACAGAAAGTGCAAAACACTGCACTTTTAATTCCCCTTTTAGCAACTGTATAGTTTATGCAACTTCCCATGGGGATTGCCTCAGCACTTGGGATATACCACAGCATCATGTTGCAGATCTTTGCGGATCTGGATGGAATGAGCAATTGGTTATGATCTGTCGATTTGAAGCAAAAATGATCAACATCACAATGGGAGTTTGCACAATAACCAAATTGTGCCAAAGTAAAGACCCTTGAATTGAATATGAGCAAATGCCAGGCTGAATGAGATTAATTATGTAGGACACATTCAATGACAAGAAGTTATGACCAAACCCAAGGAAGGCAAATGGAAACACTCCAAGACAAGAAGGCCTTAGAGAGGTTCATTGGGCATATTAACATAACTAAGCAATTAATTGGTAACTAGTCACAATTAAGTGCTCCTCTCAGAATAGCTGGTTAGGGACTGCACAGAAATGGCACTGGAATGACTGACAGGAGAAAAGTTTTGAAAATTAAAATGAGCTGTCAAATAAACATTCACACTGAAATATTTGGTGATTAGCGAAGAACCTAGGAACTAAGGGTTGTGTCTTCTAGAATGCCTAAGTTGTTACGGTAGACACTGAATTTTACTTTCGAAGTTAGGCATATAGAAGTTGCAGGGATGTGGATGCCCAGCACTTACATTCCTTCTGAAAACAAAGTTTAGACTCTTAAGTCATACCAGTTGTTTTGAAAAAAATTACTCTAATTCAATGAACATTCATCTGAATCGAGACTATTTTGAGTGACAACTAAGTGGCAAGTGGTTTTAAATACAGATTAAAATCCAAACAGTAAAAAAGTACAGCTATCATATCTTTTGTTTTAAATAATTAAGCACAGAAAGAAAGAGGCCATAAACTATTGGGGTACTGTAGATGCCACTGTACAAATGAAGCCTCTAATTTCAGAGCATTTAACGGTATTGAAAACTTACTAAGGCCCTGATGCTGCAAGGTGCTTCATGCAAGCAATTTTGTGCCTGCATGGAACATTTCACAGGATCAGAGGTACTGATATGCAGATGGCTTTTAAGGAGCTTTTTAGAGAGCACATGCTTTTAAGACTACCTCTCAGTAATGAAAATAATGATGAAGGGTCTTATGTAAACAAAACTGAAGTATTTTCTAACAGAAAAAAAGCCCAGCCACTTCCATATGTAAAACTTATTGTGACTACAGAGATGAGGTTGCTGCAGATGATGGGTTTCTATACAAAGGACATTATAATAACACCACACAACATGAGGTTGGAAATGCTAGGTATAACCTACAGTGCCCATTTGAGTATTGAGAAGTGCAGGAACAGAGCCCAAGGTGTTCTGTTCTGGCCAGGCATGCATGCTGCCATCAAAGATAAGGTATCCAAGTGGAAATCTGCAATAAATACAGGAAACAAAAATGCAAAAAAAACCCACTGAAACCACATGAGATTCCTAATTTCACTTGGCCCAAGGATCTAGTAGAACGAAATGGGAAAGGTTATTCCTTAAAGGTGAACTAATATTGGGGATCTATGTTCCTTGGTTTTGGTTTTAATGATTTAAATTACACTTGCACGCTAACTTGCAATTTAATAACACATTAAACCCCAGTTTGTTTTACCATAACATTGCAGATAAATTAATAAAGCACTATCATTTACAAATGACTATACTAACTTTTAACATTACTCCAAACACATCTCATCTGGTCCTTGCAATCGCATTTTCTATACAAAAGTTAGCTAAAACACCAAGGAACTTAAAAATTATCTGCAGATTCAAAGGATATGTACTTATCATCAAAGGAGTATTTCTTTATAACACGAGATTACTTACTAGGCTCAACAACCTCAGTATTCAAGAAAAATGTAATGACAACTTCTATTAAGTTTCCCATGTAGAAAAACACAGAGAGGACATAAACAACAGGGGTAAAAAAAGGGATAAAAATGGAAATGGTTATTCTCCTGGTAATAAAAGGTAATTTTCTATGAGAAAAATGAGTGAAAATTATATAATGGGTCATAGTCTTACTGAGTTCTTATAGGAGGACAGATGTAATTTCAGCAGAAAAGGGAAGGGAAGGCAAGGCAAGGGGTAATAGTCCTGTGCAGGTGAAGCAACAAATGTACACCCAGGCACTGAACATCGGAAACACCTCATGTGGCAAACACAGGATGTAGGTGGAGAAATCGCTTCAGTAGATAAACAGATCTCTGCAGAAATAACTGGTCTGAGTATAAAATGTGCTCGTATATTGGGAGAGCTATCAAGGTTTTAAGAGTATATGTACCAATCCATGCTCAAGAATAATCTGGTTACCTGTCTAAAGAGGGAATATTTCTGTGGTATTTTACTAATCTATCCTATTCATTTCTCTTTCTGCATTTTAATTTTGTACTCTGAGAAGGCCTATTTTTTTGCAAGATCACTAAAGCGAGGAAGAAAATATTACTTTTTCAGTAATATTTTATTTTATATATTCATCAGAATAAACACAATGCAGGCTTCTCCATTTCTGGGAGGACATCCCTTCTTCCCAGCTGCTAGTTCTTGCTGAGCAAATTGCAGTAAAATTACACCAATAAAAACTGAATACTAGGTATTATGCTGACATGGAAGAGCTTCCCTAGAAGCATGTGCTAAGGATATCCTTTCTGTCCAGAAAAAAAATGTACTGCATGGAGTTGTTCTTCTTAGAAGAGTTGTGGTTAACAGGGAAAGCTTCAGAGAAGTTCACCTTTCCGTCTGAAATGAATGGAAAACACTACTAGGATGGCACATCTGGGAATAGGGAGGCAAGGATAAAAGGAAGATAAGAGAAAGACTAGAAGATGACCACCAAGAATGTAGAAAATAGGGCAGAGTGACATAGAAAGAAGAAGGAGGAACAGAAATACCAACTCTTACTTCATTGTGGACAATGTGCAAAAACAGACTGAGCTCCTGAGTTCAAGTTAGGAAGAGTTGTGGAAAAGAAAAGCACTTAGGCTTAATTGTAGAGAGGGAAATGAGACTGTACTCCTCCCTCTAAGTGCCACAGGGGAATACCAAAAGATGTCCACCACAGAAAACAATGACACGTAAGATCTACACAGAGACACGTGCTTTGGGACTGAAGAACGGGGCACACTACAACAGTATCAGGTAAGTATCCAAACTTGTAGGCACCTGGTTGAACTGCAAATCTTTCAGAAGTTCAGATTCTCTAATATAAGCACTAATGGGATTTTTCTGGCAGAAAACTGATCAAAAGAATAAGGATAAATGTTGACAATTTGATCATCAGTTCCATGGTAGACCAAGCTAATACTTAGTTATCTCCAGCCTTTGACAAAGTATGATTATTTCTACATGAATGCAGCACTAAGTAGAACTAAGTTTGTCATTTTCTGGTAGTCTCTGGTGCCCAACTTCTCTGGTTCCCAAGCTGGAAGTATACCAAGCAGAAATGTTCTGAGTCAGTAGGCTGCATTTTGGCTGAGATTGAATTACTGATGATCAAAATGTGTCCTTCTAAAAGCAATAATTAATTTTAGTGTTTGGTTTTTTTAAAATTTTGAATAAGATTAAAAGCACTTCAAAATGTTGCTTTTTTATAGTATTTATAATACTACAATGGGATCAAATTTTTGAAGCAATTTTAACTGTTGTAAAAACCTCCTATGATATGGAGTAAATAAGGAACACTGATAAAAAAAAGCCCCTGGGTAAGATTAAACTGGATTTAACTTGTGAATATTTTAATATTGGTAGCTGTCACTGGGTGGGCTGTTAATTGCTTTCCCATCACAGTTAAGTTTACTCATCAATATAGTGTCCCTAGGTCCTTTAAAAATTAGTTGCTTTTCACAAGCACTGTAACCCAGATCTTCATGCTGGAAAAGCTTGGGTTCTTGCCAGATATTAATTTCTTCAGAGACCCTTAAAGCTGTTGACCTCTTTTTTTTTTTTGCCAGCAGAAGTAACTGAGAATGAAAGCTAAAGAAATTCTTCTGTTATTTGGAGATCATTGACCAGGCTGCGTAAGTGCTTTGGTCTGCTGATAAACTCTGCACAAAGATTCTCATGTTTCCACTTGGACTTTGGGTGAAAGTGGAGATTTGTACAATCTGCACAGTAAACCTGAGCAAGAAGCCTTACAGGTGAGAAGCATGAGTGGTAAGGAATGATTAGGCCAGCCATGGAATAACTTAATTGAAAGCTGCAACATTATTACTCTAGGAGCCAGGGAAGGTAGGTGATGGAATTCATGGAGCCACAACTACCAAAATGCAATACACTGAGCAGAGCTGTTAAGTGAAATAAACTTTCTCTAACCTTTTCAGATTCTTATTTTATTTTGATTATGACTATTATGTGGATGATGTTATTCATGGATATTATTTGAAGTATCTGCTACTCTTCCTTTTATTATTGTTAGGGCTTAAAAAGAATTAGTGAGTTAGCAAAATTCCAGTTAGGAAGCTGCATTACTCATAACTTGTTTGTGTTATACAATGCTCAGAAGGAGATCTTGTATTGGTAAAATGTGATATAAAGGCTTTAGCAGCTCAAATGCAATATTTGCTGCACAATATATGGATGGCAAAGCCATAAAAGTAGGAAATCTTTCCAAACTATGCAGTCCAGAAATACAATCCCTATGCTGCACTATCAATTCTACCACACTATCAATTTTTCTTTATACTCCGTACATTAGCAAACTATTTTCCAGGAATTTTACAGAGGTGGAGGTCTTTATGGATGACTGGAAACAACTACATTGAAAACTGGAACAAGGAATAAAAGATGAAGAAGAGATGGAAACAGTACAGATCGGTAGGGACAGGACAGAAGGGATCTCAGCTTGGGATACAGGCAAAAAAATGTGTATACATTTCTCTCTACAGCCTGGGGCAGGAGCCAAGGTTACTGATTCTCACCACTCTTCCGCTGCCAGCAAATATGTATGAAAAACACCAGCAACGTTCCCCACCTCCTTCTGGTGCCAGTGCATGCAGAGCATTATACCTTCTACTGCTGTTTGCTGCCACAGGAGTTCAGGTGACCTACCATCAGATACGAAAAGTTCCTGTGGTGGCTGGTGGCCTGATATAGCCAGTAGAATCCCACGTTATGGAATTTCTGCTTCTTTTCAGCTTGCTCTTTTTAAAAGCAAGGAAATCATACCCCCAAACCTCACACAGAGAAGTATAACAGATGTAAATGGAGTTCTTCACAGCTTAAAAAATTTCAAAACCAGAATCATTTGTGTAGCTTTCAGTTAGCTGTTTTGTGCATATGCATTATCATATACATGATCACATCTTCTTACATCTTAGGCAGAGAACAAGAGCATAAATGAGAGCCGTATAAAGGGTGCTGCCACGCATAGGACTCCTACTTCCCTGCTTTCAAAGATGTGAGAAATGCACAGATGCTTTATTTCTCTCTGCACCAACTTCAGTAGGATGGCTAAGAGGTAGAGAATAATAAAGATACAAAAGTGATGGCAGGAGATGGGCTGATTAGGCAAGAATCTTGAGACAGGGAGCAATGTAGAAAAAATTATGAAGGAAAACAGGACAGAGTGAACAGACCAAGTGGAAGCTGGAAGTGATCAGAGTTTTGGGGAAGGTGACAGGACAGTTCTTTTGCTGTTCTGGAACACCAGACACTATCCTGCTTTTTCTATGGAGTTCATCCCTTCTCACAAAGGGTCAATCACTCACTGTGTAAAACTGCCGAACTGAATTCAGGGGGTACTTTGTATGTATACAGCTCTCTACAATGACAACTCTGACAAATTTAGTCCTAGAAGTCTCAAACTGAGCAATCAAAATTATATGCTTAAGTTTTCTGGCTTTAAAATTAGGATAATACTAACGCTGACTTACTTCAGTGTACAATTGCAAGTGAAAATAAATTAATTCCTTTATAACCGTGGAAAATTAATTAGGAAACACTCCAGTGTCATGGTAGTGGCAAATATGTGAGTGAATTAGTAGCTACATCCTGAAAGTACAGTCTGAGAAAAGTGCAATGGATAGCAGACAGGGCCACACATGGGATAATGAGGAAAACAGAAGAAATTTATTAGTTGCTTGTGCAGTGATTACTGTCTGTCTTGTGCAAAAAATTACTTTGTTACACTGTGAAAAAAATATGTGGACAGAAAATGAAGGACTGCCTTGTAATGAAAATACAAAAGAGAGTCTGCTTAGGATTCTGGCATTTCCTAACTTTTGAGTTCACTTAACAGAATTTTTATGTGTTCAATAGGTATTACGATAACTAATAAATAAATAATTTATGCTAAATAAATAATCGATGCTAAATCTAAAAATATAACTTTAAGTATAGCTTAATCTTGTTCTCTCTGCTTAAGCAAAACTTGAAATAGGTAGATAGAACACCATGAGATGGTAGTGGGGTCTCAAGTTCAAGAGACATTTTTTTTCTTCCTGGTCTGTATTAGGTAGGCTTGACTGCAGATACTTGAGAAAGGCAGAGGAGATGGCGTAATTCAGGAACACTTTCCTAACGTAAGTGGAAACTTTATAATGGGTTAGTGCAGCAAAGTATGTGCTTACAGTATTATTCATGCTGCCCCAAGAGTCTTGTCTGTGTTTTGTTTATGTAATTACATTTCCTTGAACGTCTACCACTTGAGCCTTCGCAACCCAAAATCCAGGTCCAAATCTGAGTTTCTCTGGGATTATGTGCCCATGTCTTACTCTGCTTATACTTACATGTTTTCCCTGATCTCATTTACATCCCTTCACCTTGCATATCACACAGCCTTCTAGCAGCAGATACCAGCACGATCTAAACTGATAGTTTCAAAAAGTTGTTTTTGACTGGGTGGGAAAGAAATTGTAAATTTTGTACCTATTGTTTGCATCTAGTGACTAGATTAGCTAAGACTAGAGATCAGTCTTACTTTAGCAGGTTTCTCATGTTTGCTTTCTTATCCTTCCCATGCTTTACAGTTATTTTTTTTCATCAAGGTATGTACTGAACTCAAGAAATGCTATTTAAGGCATTCATGGATGGTAAAGACAGAATACTATTTAGCATGGCAGCATAAGCTACCTAGTCATACTTTCCCTACCCAATTTTTCCTCTTCCTTGTGAACATCTTTCCATGTTAACCAAAGTACCAACTCCGGAGTACCAGTATCTCATAGCTCTAGCAAATGCTATACAGTTCTTCCACATACAGAGTTTTCAGTCAAGCAGGAAGACAGATCAAAGCTAAATCTCATGATTCTCTAACTTTAATTGCTCACAATTTCCACTCCAAATAACTGAAAGGAATTGTAAAGAATGCATTTTAAGTAGGGGAATAACTAAGTAAACACTAAAAAACCACAGTCAAATGAGAAAATGCATTAAGCTGATAACAGTGATACAAACCTGGGGAAAATTATGCAAGCATTAGGGATAAACAAATTGTTTTTTCTTCCCTTCAATCTATGTCTGAGAAACTACAGCACTTTACTGGTGGTATAATCAGAAGCATTTCATCAGTCTAATCGCATGAGAATTTTCTGCTCTAACTAGCAAACTCAAGTGTTTAGGAAAAAACTGAATAGGAATTGAAACTTCTAGATGAAAATCCAGAATTTGTGACTTTTGTCAATCGCTATCACCTATTGAATACACAACACTAAATACTATGTCAAGAGACTTATGTATAGAGCCAGCCTGTATGAAATTTCTAGAGACTTCAGCATATGTTCCAAGCAAGATCAGCCCCTTCTGCAGCAGATCTCTGGATAGCCTTTCTAATTTCTGATACAATTTAACACAATTTGCCATCAAATAAATGTTTAAAAAGAAAATATTTGTTCTTTATATCTTACTTGAGTTCTTGTGAGCTTGTGGCCAGCATACTTCGAATGCTTTTGTCAGCCAAGGGACAGCCAGATAAACTGTAAGACATGGCAGGACATACAAGTAAGTTAATCTTCTTATTAACTGAGCACTCCCAAACAAACACAACATAAAAATTAAAAAGTAAAAGTTTGTAATGCAGAAAAGCGATGGGGCAAGTGCTGTAATATTGAATTTTGTAATATAGTTAACCCTCTGAATATATTTAGGTATCAACATTACTTTCAAAATTACATACTGTAAATGTTCTTTTTTGTTTGTTTGTTTCTCTATGAGCTAGTAAAATGCAACAAAAAATATTTGAGATTCCTGGGTTAACTACTTAAATGCGTAAGAATACTTTGGAAATTTTAGTAATCTATTTAAAAATAAAAGACGCTTATACAACACACAAATTAGCATGCTTTTAAGATCAACATATATTACTCAAAGGGTTAACACATAGTTCAACGTTTTACTTTGACAGCATTGTTGAGGTAAGCTGAAAACAATAAATTGAAAAGACAGAATCCACCATGAAAAAAATGAAGTCACACCTTCTATGTGAGGCGTAATTACCAGTCACATGACCACTCCCATCACACCCTGGTGTTGGACATCTGCCACAAAACAAAAACAAAAACAGCCCAAATAGTAAGTATGTTTAAAAAAAAAACTTTTAAAAGTTTCATTGTTTCCAGTTTAGCTGCAATGACTGCAAGGGGTTTTAAGCATCCTAATCGAAAAGCTGCAAAATGAACAGGTTTAAATGAAAATGGCGTCTCAATACAATATAGCATCATTAAGAACAAGCAAATACACGTTAGCTTATCACTTTACTTAACTGGCAGTTCGAAACATTTATATGCTGCAAATGTTGCATGCTCATACTGCAAGGCGTATATGTACTTGTTTGTTTAAAAAAAGACAAAGAGAGAAAAGGTTAAAAGGAAAAAATAATTTCACCTCACATTATGCTTACGTTATTAAATCCTTTTTGCTCTCTTTGCATTGAGGGTATTTGGGTTTAGGACTTGGGATTGTAACTTCACCAGGATACCTTCTTTCTTCAAGTGCCTCTTGGAAAGGATCCAAATCTTCTGGCTACAGGCAAATATATATGTGTTAGTTTCAGCTAGGTGAGGTTGCAACTCACGCAAAATAATGCAAAGCAGAGTCATCAGACGTTATCTCCTTCTTTATCCTATTCTTCCAGAGAAAATTAATGAAATTATTTTATATTCCTTCATCTATTAAACCTTTCAATAATATTTGGGTATTTCCATGAAGACTCAACAATATATGAAATACATAGTTTATTTAATTAGGAAAGAAAAACAAAGGGCAAAACACAGCTTTTTCTCTATAGCTGTCATATTATTTTGCTTTAAAAGAATCACTATTTTTTTCCTAAAGTCACTCCAAAACACCCTCAAGGGAAAAAAGATAACAAAATACAGTTACGTATTTTACGTATCTTACGCATCAGACACCTTAAATAAGATTTTTAAGAGTTTAGAACATCTCAAAGATGAAATGGGAACAATCTTAATATCTAAACACCGAATCTAAATCTGAGCAAACCTCAATGGATCTGTCTGGCACAATAGAATTAGATAATTTGTAATTAACTTCAGTGATGCATTCAGAAATTCAAAATCATCTATTGCAGGAATGAAGTGGCTGAATGTATTGATTTAGCAACTCCTGCAGATGGTGCTATAAACACCACAGTAGAAACAGGGAGTTCTGCTTGCTCTGAAAAAACCACACTTTACTGTCTATCTCACGTTGCCTTGATAGTGACAGATTTCCTCCTAACTTCAGTGAAATTAATAGCAAAATTGTAATTAACACCAGAGTTAGAATGCATTCAGTGTATCTAGTGAAAATGCCACTTTGTTACATGTTTCAAAGTTACTGAAAATAGTTATGTGTTTTGATTAACATTGGCAGGAGACGTGCCACACACAAATGATTAGCCTAATTTTCTGTTATAAACCAAGAAAAAACAGAGAACAATCTCTGGAAGTCTCAAAATGGCTAAATTGCATTGAGTGATGCATTGCCACCTACACAGTGGATAAGGCTGAAACCTGATGGACAAAATCGCTGACCTTAAAACTTGTCAGCAGACCTCTTCAGTGCCCTGGTTGTTCTAAGTTTTGAAAACTAAAATAAATTCACTAACGTATTTTCTTTATTTGTGTCCTCCATTCAAAGGGCTTTGCTTTTGTCTTGGTATTATGAATTGAAAAGTAATACTTATTTCTAATATCCCTTCTTTGTATTCTTGAAATAAAGTACTTCATTAAAAGAGGCCCTTTCACACACAGAGCTATCAGGACTGTATAAGTAGTCTAGAAGATTAGCTGAAATAGTTGAAAGCTTACATTATACTCTGCCGCTTTTGTTTAAATTGATTTCTAAGTAATACATGCTTTCAAATACTCAGCACATCATTTATGGTTTTCAAATTCAGGAGAGTATCTTGTCTTGAGAGCTGATTATCCCAGTATTGCACAGTTATGCCAACTTGCCTATACAGAGTAACATAATCTGGATATAGCGAAACATCTTTGCTGCAGAAAATATTTGTTAACATGATGATGCTGTTAGAAAACATGATTCACATTCCTGGTTCAAATGTCTCATGGAACTTAGTCACAGATCAGATGTGTGCCAGCATGATATAGTCCTAAAGATTAACCATCAGAAAGCCTTTTTTGTAGAAACCCACCGTTTTTAGCATATATTAATTTTGTTTCCTCTTTCCTTCCAAATTTCAGAAATTTAATGAATTACCAAAATCAGACTGCAATGAGAACTAATAGATGAAAAAGACATACATTAATCTCTTTAGAATCATCTTCATCTATCCTACTGGGCTTCATTTTAGTGTAGTCCACTGGCAAGTCCCAGCAGTCACCCTCGTTCAGCTGGTAACACCGGTTGTTCATCACGGCTTGCCGTTGTGGGGACATTGGCTCCAGTGGTGTCAAAATGGTACAGCAACCGTCTCGCTGCCTCTGCTTGTTCATGCTCAGATCCAACGTCCCATTTTCATCGACTTCCATGTCAGGATTCTGTCAAAATAAGAAAAATATTGTTAATTTGGCTTCACACTAGCAAACTGTTACCTCTCTGTGTTCTTCAATCTGATTGCCTAGCAGAACGACAAAACGCTTTTCCATTCCTGTATAGATTGTAAGCATTGAGCCCCCTCCCACACATAGCATGATGCTGTTACACAACATTAATGCTGTTAAAGTAGATTTCTTCCTGAATGGCTAATCTGATGTTTGGAGGAAGAGGGGAGAGCCTTCCTTACTTCTCCTGCCAGCCAGCACACAGGTGCAAAATTTGGAATGAAAAGTAGAAATCTCTAAAGGTATTTTCTTGTTGTTTTCCTTATGCTCTTGATTTATTCTGTGACACCTATCTGTGAGGTAACATCTGTATAATTCTTGTTTCCAGTTCTGACACCTGCCTGGACGATTAGAGTAACAAACACCAGCTAGCATCAAATAATATTTGTTTATTTAATATTAACAGTCAATACTCAAATAGATGATGTCAGATAATTAAACAGGGAAGTAGGGTATCAAAACAAGTCCTTTTGGACACCATTTGCCAATGAGGAAATACCTTCAAATTTCACAGCTCCTTTCCGCAGATGTACATATATCAACATTTCATTCTTTCTTTGTAATCAATAAATTTAGGTAGCAGATAGTTGCAACATTATACCAATTTCTGTGGAGAATGAAGTACTGTGAAAAATAGGGTGTTTCTTCTATAGAAACAAAAAAGGGTTGTCTATTACATTAGGTGAGGGGAAATAAGGTATCTTAAAATGAAGACAAATTTTTAAAAACTAAGCACAGAAAAAAAAATGTCCACAGAGAATCCCTCATCCTTTCAAAAATGAAATGCTCCACAAGAAATTTGGTTTCAAAACTAATGCGAATGCAACTGACTCTGTGTACGTCTGACGACTTTCTCTCCTCTGGAGTAACAACAGAGCTGCAGAAAATCACTGTGTGTGCAAAACTTGTTTATCTTTTCAGATTCATTCCTTCAGTCTCAACATACGGTGACACATTATGAAAGAGGCCCCTTCTGGTTTTGACACAGAAGATTTTCAGCACTGTATTCCAGCTTTTTCTGTTGCATTGATATAGAGAACAAGCATATTTATTTACATGCCAGAAAGGGATTTCCCTCTTTAATAGTATTAAATAAATTAATATAAAATGCAGCATTTGAAAACGAAGTCACCAGCCATTCTGGCTTAAATCATTATTGTTACTAATACCTACTGCTATGGCGTTCTTATGTATGACCAAGGGGCTTTACACAATGACAGGAAGAAACCCTTTGTCTATATATAGAAGAACAGAAGATGTCTGCCAGCTCAAAAGATCTTCTATAAGCACAATAAAAATGTTTCCTCTGCACTACATCTGTCTGCTCAGCCATCTAGTGGTCTCCTACAGGAAGCAGCATACTGTCAGCTGGTGCATGTTAAATACTCATTTCTTAATAGCTATCAGAGTCAAAACTAAATGTTTATAATGAAAGAAATATCTCTGGGTAAATATTTAGTGAATGTTAATACTGGACTGTTTTTCTTAAAATATAAAGCTCCACAACAAAGGCTTTAATTTGCGTGTGTATAGGCATTTCGTAATACACTGAGGCTCTATGAACATACAGAACATTAGTGACCCTGCACTACTGCTAAACACATTTGAAGTCACCTGTATTTATGGATTTGTTCATTTCAAATGTATTATGCAGTGAATTAAGAACTGTGATATCACAGGCAAGAAATTATAACATACGAGTAGCATAGATTTCTTTGTGCTAGATCTTACAACCTTAGGTCCCATTTGTGACTTTCAAACAAAAATACATCATTAAATCTTAATTCTTGCACAAAATGTATGAATCAGACCATGTTTAGCAAAAAAAACCCCAAACCCAGTAGTGCAATTAATATGCCTTGAGCAATCCAAACACCTTTTATAATTATAGGTCTCACTAGTATGAGACAAATCAAAAAAGAAAGGAGTATATGCTATTAATATCACCAGTTTATATACCAATCAGGCTTTCCCGAGATATTTGTGAGAAACTTGCATCTTTCTTTTTATGCTTCTGAGAAAAAGAAAAACAAAACAAAACAAACCCCAAAACGAATTAAAGCTATTCTATCAGGGCCACAGAGCAACTGAAGTAGAAAGAAATCTTCATCAACAAACAGAATTACTGATTTTTACCCTTGCACAAAGATCCTGAGGCTTAGTGGAGAGGTTCTGAGGCATCTCCCTGCAGCGAGTGGAGAGATTCAGAATAGCAGTGGCAGCCATGTGCGCTGCCTCCATGTCATGAGTGTAGTCAAAGCTGCTCTTGCTGCAGGTGCTGCTGGCACTGCTGCCTCCGCCACAACTCATGTTGCTGCTGCTGCTGGGGGCATAACTGCTCGTTGTGCTGCTGGTTGGACTGGAATTCTTACAGTAGCGTTTAGCTGTGGGAAGAAATATGACAAGGATGAGTCAAAAGAACGAGTATTCTGCATAAATGAAGAGAAAAACAAACTGCTGGCGGTGAAATTTATAATGAGCAACAGTAACCGATGGGGGAAAAAAAAAAGCTGGCAATAAGAATGATGGCTGTATTTCTTGATTTCTGTCTGTGACTTTTATATGCTACATATGTGAGTTTGTATGAAATAACCTCCTGTAAAAATCTGCATGACATGATCATGAATCATTCTGACAAACAGGCTGGGTTTAGAAAACAATAAAAACACAGAAACACTGCTTTTACCCCACATATATATCCAGACAGAAGGCAGGATCTGCTCAGCTCATTCATGTTTATTAATGAGGGGCAACAAAACACTCCCGGACCTTTTCATATTTACATGAGCAAACTGCTAATTTGAGGCCTGGAATCCCCTGAGCTCAAGGCCGCTGCAAGGCTGACAGGCTTGGGCTCTGGGCCACGGTGCTACCCCACGTCCTCAGACACTCTCCGCTTCCTAAAAGGTTTCTACTTCCTACATCACAGGCAAATAATACGACACTGGCCATCAGAAAGGAGAGGAACACGGTGGAAGAAGAAAGGTGGTGGTCACACGTGAGCTCTACCATGGCTTGCGCAAAAGCAGAAGCAGTGGCTGTATAAATGGATACAGACATGAGTGAAATGTCTCCCACCTTCAAACAACCTCAGCACCTACAACTCTCCATAAAAACAGTAAGTACCAGAGACACCCTGTCCTGCTCACACCCAGGACAACAGCACTCAGCCGCACTCTGACTGACAGAGGCTGTGGGAAGAGCTCAGGGATGGACAAAGCTCACGTCCAGCCTATCTCAATACAGTGCAGCGCTGTTGCTGCTTTTAAGAAACACTCCTTGCAGCCAAAAGTATTGTAGTAATAGTGGAAAACAGCCCAATTAGCCCACTTATTTCTCCAGCCCTCTTCCCAAATTAGCTGGTTTAAGTGTTTATATAAAATGCAAGAAAGTGTCAGCTCATGTCCTAAATCTAAAAGTTTATGTATTTTCATTAAAAAATGAAAGTCAGAGGATACATACATGCATATTACAGCGACTATTTCCCTTTAAGATGGAAATGTAAACTGCAGAGATCATACCGTATAGCACAGTATAACAATAACCAACAAGCATGCTGATTAGAGAGCTAGACAAAAAAAGGTCAGGGCCTAGCTAGAGCTTTTCCGTGATGGGCTCCATTTAAATGCCAGACTCTTCAGGTGTATTTGTCTGAGCAGACATACATATAATAATCTGCTCCCATGAGCACAGCCTATTTGTGCACCACAGGCTGCTTTGCTAGGCAGGCAGGGTTCATAAAAAGAATCTGAAAGCAAAATTTCTCTGCTAGAGCTTATGTCATCCTCCTTTATCTAAAAAACTGGAAAAAATCGTGGCATTATTTTTACTGTAGAGGAAATAGTGGTTCACTTAATTCATAACAGATGGAGTTTTCTCAGGAAAGCCACATAATGCACAGGGTGTGATTTTTTTTAAGTGAAGTGAATGCTAAACATTCATCACATTTCTTTGTTTTGAACACATAGTATCACTACTTTAGCAGGGTATCCACTAGTAATAAACCTGTGAACTATTTTTCAAGAGTTTTATTATTAATATAGTAGTCAGTGGTGCTCATTAAAAAGTCAGCATTTATCTATTGTTACTTTGTAATGGTATCCAAAGCACACAAGAATTTTCCTATACTTAAGGAAGGAAATAATTGAATAATCCAGTTTCTACTGTGTTAACACAGCAAGCCCCCTGCACCACTGAACTTGTCAAATTAGAAGTATCTTTCAAAATTCATATGAACAAATAAGACTTCTGTCACTTGCAGAAAACGTTAGCCTTGTTATAGCAGGTCACATTTAGACAGACATAAGCGACAAGCTACATGGGAAATTATATGTATGAGAACGTGTGCTAAAGAAAGGGAGGGAAAGAGGCAGCTTTGTACATAGGACTAACCATCAGAAACTCATGCAGGCTCTGATATGGACTCCTCTGTGGCCTTGGTCAAACTACTTTATCCCTCAAATTCATTTTCCCTATAAATAGAAAGTTGCTTCTAAAATTTAGTTGTGTTGTGATTCACTTGCAAAACACTTTGAAGATGTAAAGTGCTAGAAGCATGCTATGCAATTATTAGCTTTCAGATTACCAATAATTTAAGCAAAACTCCAAGAGAAATGCCGTGGTTATTTTAACTTTACTGTAGCTGTACATTTTAAGATGAGTCACATAACCCAGACTGTTCATTTCACATTAGCTTTGTAGGAGAAACAAAGATCACCAATTTATCACGAACTAAATCAAGTAGAACTTTAATGAAGGGAAATATGCATTTTTTTTAATACCAGATAATTCTGCTTGATATGACACCCAACTCTGTGGCACCAGGTTTGGGAAACTCTGCAGTACTCCCTACACTTCGTCATCCAGAGTGAAACCAAATGTGGAGAACAGCTATTCCACTAAATAACAGACATGGGTCTAACAAGCTGCATACCCACATTGGTCTCCCATCAGACATGCCTGGGGCTCATTACAAAGAACCCCTCTAAGTCTACAGGCTCCTCTTGCTAATTAATAAAGTGGGCATTGGAGAGATCCCAACAACATAAAGGACTCAACTAAGGTATTTGAAGTGGAATTACTTCTGCCCAGGCACCCTCATCCCTAGTATTGCCTAAACAATGAATATGTTATGTAAATTAATTACAGTTTCAACACTTTTTCTGACTTGTACAGTAAGAGATTCTTCTCACCTAACTTCAAAATTCTGACCTAGTCATTACAGGTTTCCTCTACAGGCAGTGGAAAAAAATAGGAACTTTCAGTCGATGATTCACCTGACCAGTTTTAAATACATACTCCAGGAGGAGATGAAGTGCATCAGGGAGGTGTCTATCTTCCTCCTTGGATCTGAAAGGGGTGACGAGCTCAGATGTAGGTGTTGACAATATGAAAGTCTAGATATGGTCAGATGAATCCCACTCCTAACATATTCTCAGTGATTTGATGGAAGGAGCCAGCCCTGCTGGTGGGATGTGAGGAGCTCCTCCCATCACCTGAGCAACTGAAAGGGTTGCCACCTCCTCTGCCTTTTGTGTCCAGATGCTCCTGTATCTGCTGCTGCATACCAGAAACTCAACATCCAAACCATTATGAAACTTCTTTCAAAGGAAAAGCAAGCCCGCAAATACAAGATTTCTCAATAACTATCAGAGCATTCTATCCCACAATACACAGTATCCATTTTATGCTTGTTTTTTAGTAAAGCTTACTGGAAAAAAAAAATCAAGAAAACAATACAAATGAGCTATTTATGTTCATGTCACTCACAACCATACAATTACTGAACATATAATCCCTTTCTCTGATGATGAAACTACAGTGCTAGTTTACAATTAAAAAAGGGTTGAGACATGAAGTTATTGATTTTCTGGTCCTTAGACTATTTGTCTCACCTTATATAACCAGAAAAATTAAAGTGCTGTTTACTTACAAGTTCCCCCAAAACCTTAGGCTTACTTTCAGGTTTTTCAGTATGACTTTCAGAACTACATCTGCTTTTATGCAAGTGTGTTTGCTGACATACATAATTGGTGTGCACTCTGTGCCTCTGTAATGGCTTTAGTAGCAATAATTCATTTTTTACACACAAATATGAAATCACCTAGAAATACTGCAAAGTTTCTCAAGGAAAAGTGGCTCTCTTAAGTGAAGAGCCTCTTCCTGAAATCTCTTTCCTATTCAGTTATTTACAATAACTGTCAGCAAAATCCTTGTCCTGTTGAAAGTCAGTGCCAAAACTGACTGATCTCAGTGTGCCCAGGATTTCACTTCATCATTCTCTGAATTTAACTGATTTTCCTGAGGAACTTCAAATTGCCATTTTAAGCCAAACACAATGGAGTGCTTATGGAATACCAAAGAGATGTGAATCCTAAAGGTTTCACGACAATCACTGACAAGGTACAAAGAAAAACTCAAATTAGGTCTCATCTCTGGGACTGCGTTGGCATGTCTGTCTGGCCAAACAGCACACACAGCACTTAGAACCAGGTACAGCATGTGCTGCCTCCTGTAGAGCTCAGGGTGTGGAACAAATCCATAGAGAATTGGCCTTCCTTTGGCAAACAACCAGCTCCAGCTGTTCTGAGTACACAAGAACCAGGTATACTTGCTGTACCAGCATGAATCACATGTATACGGTGTTCCTCAGGCCTCTCTGGCTCACATTACTGAGCAGTGAAGCAAACTAGTCCCAGTCTTATCTCCCAATAAAATTCCTATTTACATCAAAGGAAGATGAGTGTGCCTGTATCACCCTAGCCTGTCATTATTTAAGGCTGCTGTTAAACTTGTGTTTAATGTTACCTTGTATTTTCATGTTCTGGTGATTTGGGGAAAAAAGTGCAGTTTGTAATTATCTGCTGAAATGGGATCTTAAATGAGAAAAATAAATGTCGGTTGCTTAAGCATCAGCAATTTGATCTGAAAATACGCATGTCCACAGGATACCCAGCAATATTCTGATTCTTTTTTCTCTACAAGAGTAGACTGAGCATACACAGAACAGCCAATATCTCTTTTACTTTATATTGATGTACAGTCATTAGCTTACTAACTACAGTTAGAGTTAGTGCTTTACCTTTAATAATGTTCAAGCCTTTATTCTCATACAGGCAAAGAAGACAAGAGTATGATAGAAAAAAACAAAGGGCACTTTTACTCAAAAATATGTTGTCTTTCACAACCCTTCTCCTTTCTGCTACAGTGCAAGAAAATACCTGTTGATTTTATGAGAAAGCAAAATATCCAAAATACCAGAAATACGAAGACAAGAGCTGTAGCAATTTTCCCTTACTCCACTTACCTGCTTTTGAATGTCAGAGTCTGTGTTCAGGCAACAGCATCAATTTTTCTATCTAGTATATTTATTTCTGTTTTCCTAAACAAAAATCTGACACCTGCCTGAAATTTCCTATGGTAGTCAGTGAGTAGAATCAAATATTTTAACCAAAAAATAAACTGTTAATGTTAAAAAAAAAGTTAAAAAAATGAAACTATAAGGGCACCATTTGGTTATATATATATATATATACACACACACACATAATATATATACACATGTAACTATATTGCTCTGAAAAAGTCCTGAAGTCCTCAAAAGCTACAATTCAAATTCTCATTCTTTATCCTGCAGTTCATTTTTGTCCCCTAATGAATTCCTCTTGCCTGACAGACCCCATCCATTGCCTTCTCCTGAACTGAAGCCACTTTCAGCCTATTCCTAAAGGTGTTACTTATGTTAGGTTTTCCAGATAATTCAACAGATGTATTCATGAGGACAAAATGAGCAGAAATGCCTCATTAAGTAAGTAGCAGTGATTTCTGAAGTGCAATGAGATCCAGATTTTCTACTTCCATATCCTCATAGAGCAAGTGTGTTATCTTTATGGGTTACCTGAACTACCCTACAGAAGCAAGAATCCTAATGTGACTCTCGAGGTCAGGTCTCCCAGACAGCAACATAAGGACTAGCTCTGTTACTTAGCTTTTATTGCCATCTCAACACATCCCAGGAGCTTAATAGCTGGAGATGTTCTTTTGCCAGTGCAACAATCCTGAAGCAAGCACCGTATAAAACAACGCTTCTTGAAAAGGTCTTTAAAATAATTTACACATGACAGCATTCCTCATAATACTACATGAACATGAAAACATCTTATTTGTATGATGTTTACATATACAACAACATGATTAACTGCAAACTTGTCTCTCATGTATAAGAGTGTGCACCTCCTACCATCATATCCTTTGGGGGATATATCCCTGGATTGCACCTTGGGAGCTATGGCTCTCTTGCCATAGGCATGGTTGTCATAACTGTTATATTCAAACGTAGTCTTAGAGTATTTCTCTAGTTCCTTGGCCAAGTTGGAGCGGGGTGTGGTGGTGGGGACATTGTTTCTGTAGCCATACTGAGGGATCTCCAACTGCTTAACAAAGCACATGGGCCTAGAAATTAAAGATATGTAAAGTTTGTTAGATGCAGTTCAGTTCACTGTGTCTGTGCATAATTTATATTTCAGATTAGAAAATCTTAGTTATTTCTTGTACTCAAAAGAGCAGTATGTCATGGCATTTGCTTAGTTTGGTTATTTTCAGCAGACAAACAATATATATTTTCTTGAACAAAGCCTAGACAAAATTAATTCTAATACTACTAAATGTATCCTGTAGCTAAAAGTATTTTAAAATTCTGGTTTTTAACACTTCAGGGTTTCCCTTTCCCCATGTAATTGCATCACATAGCAAACATTTTCTGTTTGGGGAGGTGAATTAAAGAGGGGCAAGCGGACTGACAGAAGAAGTTTGGACAAATTCCTTTAATTGTCAAAAAGAAAAAATAGCACTGGAAGCTCCACTTAATTAATGGAGTTTCCTCTGAATTTCTTTCAACAGAGCTGCATGCTGCTTTCCTATATGCTTTCCAAAGGAGTTAGTTCTGTTTCATCCCTCAATATATAAATCCATGTTCATCTTGAAGAATACACAGGAGACCCTCACAATTTCTGTTGACTTTGGGTGCTGCCTCACAGATCCTGGTAACCCTTAACTGCAAAGTTCTGACATGACCTGCTACTCCTGATACACACCTCAAGGAAGGTTCTGCAAATGAATACAGAATAAAATTGAATCAGCTGAATTTCTTTTTCATTTAGGATCAGGGAGGATAGTCAGGAGAAGTCCTGACTGAGCTCATTTGGCCATTGTAGAAACTTGTGAAATCTCAGTGAAAGAATGCTGTCGTGAACTCGTCCACTGTCATGCTCTTCTGCATATGGACACAGAAGTCATCAGCTCTCACAGCAGGCAAATGAAGGTCAGATCCTGCACACCCTACCTATATAAGGAAGTGTTATATGACTGGGTGATAGGGAGCAAATGCTACACAGTGCTGCCTGCCTACCTACTGCGTCTAGCAGGAGGTAAAGACGATGAATAGCACACCTGAGGTGCTTCTGCTTTTCTTTCTTTTTTTCTTTTTCTTTCTCTTTCTCTCTCTTTTTCTCTTTCTTTTTCTTTTTCTTTCTCTTTCTTTTTCTTTTTCTTTCTTTTTCTTTTTTCTTTTTCCTTTTTCTCTTCATTTATACCCAGAGGAAATGGAAGGAACATTCATAGGAACATAAATTCAGTCAAGACCAGAACTATCATCATGCTGACTGACAAAATGGAATGTGATAAATAGAAAAAAACATATTTTGAATATTATGTTTTTCTGAATGAATTCATTTTCATAGAATTTAGGCAGGATATTTATGTAAAGATCACCCAAGAAATCATATTAGTCATACTATTCGCTTTGATTTATGTATGCTTGTTCCTTTAGACACTTCATCACAAAATACAGTGGGCTCATTATACAACGAGCTGATACGAATAATATTTTGATCCTGTCTCAATATAATCTATATTTAGCAAAAAAAATGCAATTCAGATCCTGTACCTTCAATGCAAATTCAAAATTTCTGTGGAACAGAAGTCCTGTGAACTTGATTTCCTTTTAAGTAACGAATTTTAAATGCAGGTGGGATGGAAACTGGGATGAAGACAAATATTCAAGATTTACTCTTAGAATGTCATTGTCTGCCCATCAGTTGCCTGCATGCAAATATTATAAATAGCTCCCAAGATCTTAATTGTAAATACTTCAGTGACTCAAAGGTTAAAGGGAAGCAGAAGACAAGATGAAAGCATTATTTGAGTTGTCTATAAAATCTGAAACACAGGGCAGGCTCACAAACAAAGTTAAGACTGCAGAGCAACTTCCAAGGGAGTTTGCCAGCAAACCAGATGCTGGTTTTGAGCAGTTGCCTTCTTTGTCTGGCATCTGACTTCAGTGGTGTCCCTCCAATGAGCAGTGGCAAAAGCCACTGCATTTTTGATCTGTCTTTTGCCATCAAGTGAGAAACTGTGCTGTTCCCTCAAAGGCTGTTTTTTTGTTAATAGGTTTTGAAAAACCCTTCTATAAGAAAAGTGTCTGGGATGCTGTATTAAAAATTGTACAGTCTGAATTAGGGGCGGTTAAGATAAAGGCCATCAAAAACAATCCGAAGAAGGAAAACAGAGTCAACAGGCATGGCAAAAGATCTTCTGTAGATGTGAACCAACTTTCTTAGCTTTATAGAAAGACTGTTTTTTGAAAAGACCATCAAGATTAGATGAAATTTTAAGAGAATATTTAAAGAGTTATGTTGATAATATGGTAGAAAATATTCATTTTAAGCAGCCCTATCAGATTTTAAATCTAGAAGACAGCTAAGTACTAAGAAACCTATGGAATAAGTAGGTAATTCTGAGAACTAAAGCTGCGGCACTTCCTCCACGCTCTTCAAGGCATCTGGGAAGGATGTACCTATCCCAGCCCACAGATATCACAGTATCCATGGAGAAATTCTGCAGCTCTTGGGGCATCATCAGCATAAGGCTGGTACAATCATGCAGAAGTCTAGTTCCTTCACATGTATCCTTCACACTTCAGCTCCTTAGAAATAATACTTTTCCCACCCATGTATCTCTAAAGAGGAGACAATAGCACAAAGCTGGATACACCTTTGGATAAAGGTAGAATCCTATACGGATGAATTCAAGGGGTATAATTATGTCAAATTGATTCAAGGTTCCCCTGTATGAAAATTTAGGAAAATTTTTCTCTTTTTCTATCCTTCCTGGCAGTGATTTGGGGAAGAGAGATAAAGAATTAGGCCTGACCTTATTTTGGAATCTAAGCTATACCTGGCATTTTTTGAAGTGTCCTGCCAGAAGGTGTACTACCAGTTTGGTAATGCAAATAGGGCTTCTGGTTTAATTTAAACTGATATTTACTAGTAAAAGCCTGCTGAAAAAACCAAGACTTACCGGTAAATATTAGTTTATTCCCAAAAGATACCAACTTTTTTTCACATTGTTCTTAGACTTTGCACTCCAGCAGTCATCTTTACACCAAACAATGCCTAAGACAAAAATGAGCTTTTCAGCTTTACATGTATTTGCCAAAATAATTACCAACCCTCCCCCATGTAAATTGAGTGGGAAATACACACTGTGAGAATTTGATCCAGAAGCCCTAATTCTAACTCTTCTTTAAAGGAGATATATATGTATATACAACGTATATAAATATAAATTCTCAGGTTAGGTGAACGTGTGATGAATTCTGCATAATAATAAGTATTATAGTGATTTCTAATACCTTAAAACCCGATCTGATGCCTGGTTTGATTTTGACACATCACAGTTCTGATGCTTCTCTTGAGCTTTAGCCAGTTTCTCTGCTGCAGCAATAGGACATCCAGAGAGGCTGCAATTACAGAAAGGAAATTTAATCGTCTTGTCCTGCGTAGTTTCACATTATAGCACTGACCCAATTACTCCTTCTCCTCCTTAGCCAGCACCAGGAAGAATCTGAAGGAAAAGAGTTTCCAAAAGCTTTTTGGTCATATGTATTTTCTCCAGAATAGACTTTCTTCTGCTTTCAAAGTTGCATGGTAGATCTTACATCTGCTCTTCTTCCCTGACTGCACATGGGTAGATTATTCATGGATGTCAGCCAGTGAAAATACCAGTAGGAGAGAAGAATATAAAATGGAATCTACTGTGCAGCTCTGCTAGCAGACTTGTGACCTTTATGCATCTACAAACGTTGCCAGTGAAGTGGCTCCTGAAGATGATTAAATGATACCACCATATAGGCCAAACCTTGTGCTGCTTCACACCTCATTCAGCTCCATTAACTCCAATATTTTTGCTAGGCTTATAAATAAGTGCAAAATTTGGCTTTGGGTCTCTAAATCTACATCTCAACTATGTTATACTTCGTGTTTGTTCATCAGTTTCAGCCACTAGAAGTATATTTTCTAATAGCTGATGATGTAACATGAAAAGAACTTCTGCACTTGAGATTCAATTAAATTTGCAAATGCTGAACTATTATTGAAGTGTCAAAAATAAGCCCGATTCTTTTGAAAAAGATTTAGAACAAGGAAAAATAAATATGTTGATGCCAGCAGATGGTGCTCTTAGTGAAGCTGTAAAAACCTGTGACCTAACAATGGAGGGGGTCCTTGCCTTGTCATAGTCTATTGCGTGCTTATGAGACCGCAGCTCTCTGTGTTCTCCACAGGAAAAGAAATTAAAATGAAAGACACATCAGTGCATTCCCAGATGTTCCCTGCTCTACAGGAAATAAGGGAAAAAAAAAAAAAAGAGTAAAAAAATGAAGCAGAGCAAAATGCCCCAAAAGCTGCAGAAAGAGGTGAGCACAGAGTGCAGACTGCTCCCCACACCCCTGCCTTGCTGGCCTAGTTCTGCAGAGGGGTGATGGGGCTCTGCGCGGGTTTGCAGTCATGCCAGAGGGCAGCTGTGCTCCACTGACATGCTCTTCTTCAGACACGCCAAATATTCCAGCAGATATTCAACCAGAAGTGAATGCTGCTTCAAGCAGCAGTAATTCCCATAAAGCCTTCTCAGAGGCTTTTGCTGCATCTACCGGCAGCATCACTGCAGAGAAGAAATGGGTACCAGAGCTTATTGCAGATGGGCTTGCACCCACAAGAGCCTTCCAGGAGACAGGCGGTTAATATGAGGAGTCTAGCAACCCAGAGCTTGATAGGACTGAACTTCCAGTACCTGTGTAGTCCCTTAAGCTTTCATGCTACAATTAGCAGTAAAAAAGGAATTCAATTATAGGAAGCTTGCATAGTTCCTTTTACCCTCTAACCCACGTTTCCTGGATGTTTTAAAATTGTGAAGAAATAAGCAAGATCTTGTTGTTCTGGGGGGAAATTATGACACATACTAAAAAATACAGTAACATTTTGATAATTTTGTTATTTGTTTGACAGAATTTAATAGGCAATGGCATCCTTTCCATAAGAATCTATTACTTAGAGAGTAATAGACCAGCAGGTTGGTCTACTCTGCCCTGGTGAGGCCGCATCTGGAGTACTGTGTCCAGTTCTGGACTCCCCAGTTTAAGAAGGACAAGGAATTACTGGAGGGAGTCCAGCGGAGGGCTACCAAGATGATGAGGGGTCGGGAGCATCTTTCTTATGAGGAGAGTCTGAGAGAGCTGGGTCTGTTCAGCCAGGAGAAGAGAAGGCTGAGAGGAGATCTCATCAATGTTTATAAATATCTCAAGGGCAGGTGTCAAGAGGATGGGACCAGACTCCTTTCGGTGGTGTCCAGCGATAGGATGAGGGGCAATGAGCGCAGTCTGAAACATCAGAAGTTCCATCTGAATACGAGGAGTAACTTTTTTACTTTGAGGGTTCCAGAGCACTGGAACAGGCTGCCCAGAGAGGTTGTGGAGTCTCCTTCTCTGGAGACATTCAAAACCTGCCTGGACACATTCCTGTGCAATCTGCTCTGGTGAACCTGCTTTAGCAGGTAGGTTGGACGAGATGATCTCCAGAGGTCCCTTCCAACCCCAACCATTCTGTGATTCTGTGATTCTGTGATTCTGTGATCTTAGCAAACTATAGAAGAATAGCTTTTTTCTTGATCTTCTTTTGTGTTCTTAGGGTATTTACATTGAACATTTCTGGATTCTCATTTTTATATTTAATGAGACATTTTCATAATGTTTCTTAAATAAGGAAAATTCTCATTCAGTTTCAGCTAGATAAGGACTTTGGGGTTGACACTGTGGTCAGCAGGAAAGCTAACTCTTATAATGTCTGTCTACTTAAAATGCTACTTCTCATGAACTGAAAAAAATCATTTTTAGGAGTAGAGTGGATTTTTTCACATACTATAACATAATTCCCGAAGAGAGTGAAGTGTGAGAACAAGATCTCTGCCTCAGTCCTGCTGATTTTGGCAAACTTTTCCTTTTCCCTGCAACATACCCATAAGGAGTCATACCATTCGTTTTGTACCACTGCTGTTCAGCTAATATCTAAACAAAAAGAAAAAAAAAATCCACACAAAAAAAAGGATGCTTAAAATGTCTTCTGTGGATCAATTCATCCATCCTGAAGCAAACGCACACTCGTCCTCCTCAGAAAACACATGAATAAATGTCACTCTTTAAAATGGATTAAGCACACGAAGCACCATCTGTCAATCTTAAGAACAAAACAACGAAACACACACTCACACCCCCCGCCAATGGACTGCCAGAAGGGCCGCAGTTCAGAGGCACCGTTCCCTCTAGACTGGCGTCCAGCGACGGCATCCTTACCTTCGGTGGGAATTCCTGTTGCTATTTACGTGGCCCCGGCCTGTGCAGCCTGGTGTAGGACACTTAAGAACATTTTCATGCATGGCAAGAACTTGACAAGGAGAGTAAGAGAAAACAGCAGAGTATGAAAACAAGAAAAAAAAAAAAATCAAATCCCAGTATATATGAAACCATTTTAAAACAAAGCAGGATTCATTAACAACCAGCATTCCTCAAAATACACATGACACACATAGCCGATAAAGCCTGATGAGAGAAGTAGGTATTGTGACCCTATGCTCATTAACACAGGGCAACAGTGAAAGTTATGAAGATTACAGAACCTATAAGCAAAGGCATTTCTGGTGCAACAGTGAAGCAGAAGACTTCCAATATCTTTTTCATACAAAAACACTGAGCAAAGATCAGCTCAATAGTAAAGTGTGAGCTAGCAACAGTCCAATACAAAATTACGGGCTAGAAAAATTCTTTCAGGAAATCTATGCATTCATAATGCATAGCTTTATACACACAGTATCAAACTCAAGAGCTGAAAATAGGCTCTCAATTTATACTGGTAGAACACTGAATTATTTGAAACACACCTTAATACAACCCTGAATAGAATTTAGCCCTAACTATAAGACAGCCCAATTGAGCTAGGGGCCAGTTCTGCCCACTTCCACAAAGATATACCATTAATATTTATATGATGAGCAGAATTGGTCCTTTAACTTTTACTTGTGTTCTGTACAGATGTGAAAACTGCAATAGATAGAAAGTTTTGGAAAAGATTAAAAACTAAAAATAAACGCTTAAAAAGTTGAAGGATGGTGGGGCAGGGGGCGGGGGGAGAAAACTGTGTAAAAAAGAAGTGAGTGGTACAAGCTTAAGCAAGTAAACTCATTTACATTTGCATCCATTGCAAGCTGGATGGAAAACTAACTGTCAAGGTTGCTCAGAGCAGCACTCTGAATCTTAAAGGTCGTGCTACGAAGTGCCAATTTATCAAGAAACTTTTGGTAATACTAAAGAGTTTTGCATGATGTGAGACATATCTGAGTCCACGTCTCAGAGCTGCATGGCAGTACTTCTCTCCACGGGAAAAGGCCATCCAGCCCTTGCAAAGTTCTGGTTTGCTCATACAATAACTAGTCTAGAAGATGGTATTTAGTTCTTAGTCAAAAAAAGATCTAATAAAACCAGTGAATCCCTTGACTGAGTTAAGAACTGAATAAACACTGTTCAGAGACTTGAGACTTTAACCGTGTATACTGATTAAAAGATAACCATCATCATCACCCCATCATCAGTGTACTAAAACATGTGTAGATGCAAAAGCTTTACGCCAAAACTCCTACTATTCAAAGCTGTTCTTGAAACATGCTTCACAAGGCCAACATCACAGGAAAAAAATAAAAAGATGAGCTCACCTTTTTCATTTTAGTAGGTACAGGAGCATGCAAACAGTTTAAAGCTATATTCTTCTTTGATTTACAAAGTCTTCTAAAGAGCCTTTTATTTGCCATTTTTAAAAATGAGAGAACTTTGAACAACTGAATAAATATTTGTGTTCCAGAAAATTAGAGGGTTTTGCAAAGCAGAGAAATTACTCTATTGGTTCTACCATATTCAGAGATCAGCCAAGCTACAGCAAAGTTTCCTAAAGCACTTCCTCATTATTTTACTTCTGGAAGAAGCCACTGTACCATGAAAGAGGAGACTTTTTATGTCTGCCGTTCTTGGTGTGTTAATCTACTTCTGTTTTCCTGCTTTTCAGAATCTACTTTCCTTCGGAAACTGGGGCCATTTTTAAATCTGACTGTCTTTATAACATTTCCTTTACGCTGTTGTAAATCCACTGAGTTTAGGGCTGTAAGTACTGATGGACAGTGGGGATTTTAGGTCTACAGGCTTCAATGTAATAACTCCATTTTAAAATTGGTATGAAAGAAAACTGGATCTTAGCTGGATGCTTGCCTGGTATAAATCAGCATAGAGCAATCAGCTTCACTAGAACTCTGCCAATTCCCCCAGCCAAGGAGGTGATTTCCAGAAACAGAGCCCTCTGCCTTCAGGTGAATGTCCGTGAACATATATGGGTGAACCTCGTTTGCAAAGAACCCGCTGACATGGCAGGAAACTCCACCCATGTGACTGACAGGGAAATATTACTCAAAATCTTGAGTTCTATAACTAAGTAAACATCCAAATTGTTATTTTCAATAATATAAATTAAATATAAACTCTGCTTAAGACACAACAACAACACAGGAAAGGGGTTGAGAGTTTTTCAAGTACAACTATTCCTGTACAAGACAACAGCGACAGTTAATGTGACATCAGCACGCAGAAGTAAAAGCAGTGCACATCTTCTGGAAACCTCTTTCTCTGTCGACTGAATATGTCTATTTAGAAATAGCCTAGCATCCTTAAAATCAAAGAATACAGCTTTAAAAGTTGTTCTTTTAGTGTAAAAGTTAGTAGAGAATGGAAATGATGGAATAAAGGAAAAAAAATATAACACAGAACAGTTGACTAAGTTGAGACAAATTATACTGAGAAATGAAAATATTTTTTAAAATAAAAGGTTTAAGAAGCATGCTAGAAAAATCTTTGTAGTTTTATCCCCGGTTTCCATGAAACAATGTGAACTTACTTTCTGGAGGGACCCTATCTTTGTGTGGGCATCCTGACAAACTGCGGTGATGGGGGTAAAGCCCCGTTACATGGCCAGTTCCATCACACCCAGGGGTAGGACATTTGCTCTCTTTCTTTTCTGTTCTTGAGGGATCTATAATTTACAACAAATGTGTCAAGTGAATGATGCTTTTCACATTTCTGTAAGAAGGTTCATTTAATCATGTCATTTACTCTTTGGTAAATGTACTTATGAAAACTAAAAGAAAAAAAAACAACAAAATTTCTTAACACAGTTCTGTCACTTTTATCCCGGTATCTTACTTTCAGACTGCAGGCTCCTATGTTCACAGCAATATCCATTCACAGTGATTGGAAAGTGACCTTTATACAGCAAAGCCATACCATTGTCAATCAATGTTGTTCTGGCAAGCATCAGCTCAAGGGTATAAGGTCATTTGGAAACTCTTTGGTCGGAGTTTCTTTTCTTTACATTCTATTTTGCCTGATGTGTTAAGGTCTGCAAATGTACTGTCACAGAAGTTCAGTGTCCTGAGAGCAGCAGAACTAGCTCTTTAGCATAATGATTCAACGATTCAGCACAAATAAATCCCTTTTCCAAGGCTCACTGAGGAGACAACTCTTGTTTTCTTTCAATTCCTTATGAAGTGGTAGAAATCGCACAAACGTTCTTTTCTCTTTGATTGGTTACGGTGAGGTAAACACTGTAATCAGAGTTACTGAAAGTATCTCTTGCTGTGTAAATTTGGCCATTAGAAACGTGCACATATAATGTTTGAATATTCATATGCTTAAAGGGTTAACGACCTTTTAGAATGTTGTTGGACCTTCTGCCTACAAATCAATGAAAAGTCTAAACAGACTTTTTTTTCAACAAAATAAGGTTTTCTGCCAATAATGTAGTGGAAATGCTGGTGAGATTAATCCTGAACTAGAACTTTCTCACATACTTCATCATTTTGTTTCCTTTAACAGAACATCTGTAAAATAATATCCTTGCTCTTCCAGCCCAGCACGATTCAAATTAAAACTTGTTGTCTTGACCACAGTTGCCAGAATTTGCAGAATAGTGCTGATTTTTGTATTAGGATTAAAGGAATAAAATTCAGGATTTTCTAACTGCCTCCATTTTGGCTCAAGTTCAACCAACATCTCCCTTCCATTTTTTTTGCCCATCCTCCTTTCAATACCCAGTTGGAGCTACCCTCATTTAAGTATTTTATGCTGCTCTTGTCATTACTCTGCTTCAGTATTTCTGCTTTCATCTCTGGAAAAAAAGATTTTGCTATTCATTTTCCTTTAAGTCCTTCTTACATTAAATTCCATCCCAGCTTCCACAAATGCAACCATCAGTATAACCAATGGAAATTTTAGTACTTGCAGAACTTTGCATAAACCCCATTTTTTTTTTTCAGCATGAATCAATACAATCCGGAGTTCACATTCAACTGTGGACTTTTTCCTTGATTTCTTGCTGGTAGCTTATATATATATATACACATATATATAAAAATATATATATGCTTTTGCATTCCAAGTTCTTCCAAAACATATTCATTTTAAAGAAATTCTTTAGCTCGTTGTAATGACTCTCCAGGTCTTAAATCCATCCCTAAATTTTAAGATGATATTGAAACCTTGTATTTGGTAAATTGAATCTCTAATCATGAAAGTTTTCTTTTATTTAACCTTCATGTAGACTGTAGAATGCAGTTCTTTTTTTCATGCTCTTTAACGATAAATACACATACAAATCTATCTCCAAAGTGCTCTACAGTTACCACAACACTCCTGGAAATACCATAATCTTACACGTCAGGAAATTGAAACAAAGAGATAAAAAAGTGAAACCCAAGGCCACAGAAGGAGCAAATGTCAGAGGAGGGATTTGAATTCCTGCCAGATAGGCCTGTGCTGAGACCACTAGAACAGCAAGCCCACAGCTACATACATACACAACTCTAAGCAACTCTTCATGTCAAGTACTTTGGGATGTGTAAAAGTATTACATAAGTGAATAAGTAATGTAAATGAAATATAAATAATGTAAATATAACAATATTCAAGGACTGCAAAAATGTAGATGATAAATAGACCATAATGGCTTTTTAGAGACTTTAAACTAGAGGAACTTTAGCTGCTCCACATTGTCAGAACTCAGCTGAAGTCAATGCAGGTATTCTGATTTAGAGCAGCTGAGGATCTGGACACTTGCATTCTAGAGTGTCAAGCAAATCCTCCTCTGTATTCAAGTCTATGCTGTAAAGTTATAGCATGTATCAGATCCTTAGGAGCCTTTATGGTCTAATGAGTCAGAAAAGATGCTGTATACTATTCTTAATGATTTCAAAACTTGCATAAAATCATACTTGCACAATTTCCCATTGCTTTTAATGGAAGACGTTTAACTAAACTTTTCACAACTGTATACAAAACACTGGATAATATTTTGTAAATCCTCTTCTGCTAATTGGGAGAAATATTGCACAGTTTTAGTTCTCTAACCTTTTCTTCCTCCTTGCCACAATGTGAATATTGCCTGAGTGAAGGTTGTCAGAGGGCTCAAAAGGTTTTAAAGTTCATAAATTTCAGAAGAAAGTCTGTTTAGAAGGCTTTAAATGGCAGGGAAAAAATGGTTAGTGGTCCCTTAACAGTCGTTTCAGCAATCTCTGAAAGCAGAACTCCTGAAGCCAGGAGGCAGTTCTCACTGTAAACTTGTATACCCAAAAAGGTTCCGCTTAGTCATATCACACATCTCTATGGGTATCTCTTCCAGATGCATTTGGAAGATAATGTGTGAGTTGAGAACAACTGATATAAGCAGTTGTCTTACTTAAAGCATCATCTCTCAAAAACTACCAGAATGTTTCCTATGTTTTTTAAAGTTAGGAAGAAATACTTTTTCATTCTTCCTCCATTAAAAAAGTGTAGAATGATCCAGTCCACCAAGTATCTTGGTCTAAACTACCACAGTATTTAATCCCTGGCTGGGGTTTGGACCTATTATCGATTCAGCCTGCAGCTCCAAAGAGATAGGATGGTGCAAAGAAGCTCTAGAATTTACTGAAACAGGAAGTCCCTACTTTTATGACTGTCAGAAATTACGTAGTCTTTTTGGGGGCACCAGATCTATTTGCATAAATGATTTTCGAGACATACATAGCCTGGAAAGGCTGGACAACACTAGAGTTAAGAAAATATTCAAAAGTTAATATTGATTTGCCATGTTTTCTGTGGTTTTAACAGAGACATATATTCAAAGGGAAATCTACCTAAAAAGGCCATAGGTGAACAACATTTAGCACAACATCCACATGGCTATGCAGTAATACACTAACTAAATAAAGTTGTCTGCCTCAAATACCCGAAGTTACTACAGCACTCACTGGACCATACATTTGTGTTTAAAACAAACAAAACTTCACTAAACTACATTGCAGAAGAATGTTTGACATCAGTAATTTCCACGCTTTTCTAAAAGACTGGTCATTACTTTAAGGCTTGTAAAAAGAGATCAAAACTTTTCTTAGACCAAGATGTTGTCTGCCTACCTGATTGTTGCAGGCAGATGGTAGGGTATTACTCTTTCAAAACAGGGATTTATAAAAAGGAGAAAAATGCCCACCATCTCAGTTGTAGAAAGGAAACCAAATAGTTTTTCAGCAAATATAAGATGAACTCGGTTCTTGCTTAGGATCTCCCAATAAATACCATGTCCTCAAATTCCACTAAAGTCAATGGGAATCAGGGGTGTTCAATGAGTCTCGGGAGGTATTGAACACTTTATACAACATGGCCCTACATGTACAGATGTAGACACGTTGAACAGGGGTGTGGTAATATAAGCACACCATCACCATGATAATCGCATAATTTAAAAGGCATCTAAAGGTAACCTTTGGTCTGTTCTTTTTTTATTTTTTTCTTTTGTATTGAATTATGGTCAAGGCAGCACCTTAACTGTTTCCACAATGGAATGAGACCAGTGAAGTGGAATGCACATAAGAAAGAAATTGCTATTGATCTCAGCCCAGGCCATACCATGCCTTGCATAGTAAATGGTTTCCATTACCTTACTATCTTAAGATAATTAATGTGCAGTCACTGCCCCTATCTTATGTTATTGGTCATTCTGATACTGTTCAATTTCTATCAGGCAATTCTACATTTTAGATGGAAGAGGCTTCATCAATAACTGTCATTTGATGATAATTTTATAAATCATGATGCCACCTACCCAATCCAATGTGTAAAATATGTACTTCATAGCTGATTGACTACCTACTACATAAAACCCCACTCTCCAATATAGTTTGCAACGCAATTCCCTTCATTGTTTTTTAATTATTACTATGAAATATATTAAAAACTTGAGAAAAATCTTTGCCTCTTTCAACATGATCTCTTATTTAAATGTTTTGTTTCCCTGAAAAGTTATGTTTTAACTTAGCCAAATGATATTCACTGAAATACTGTACATATTTCTAACACCGCAGAATGAATTCTTTTATTTTATAATTGCAGCATGATGCTATTTTACAATCATGCCATAGTACAACAATGCAAATAAAGTTCCCATTTTGTGGAATTTGTAACTTCATTTCCGAAATCTATCAAAACTTAACATATCAGCTCACACTTTCTCATGACATAACATATGGTATATAGAAATATTACCTTTACCATAATATGGCTTTTTGACATGGCCGTCACTGGGTTTAGGCTTCCTGTCATCTCCAGAAAGGTGTCTTGGAGACTGTTCCTCATATGATCTCATATTATCCCTCCTTCCAGCTTCCACTGCCATTTTTTCTCTCATGGCTTTTGCTCTCTCAGTTTCCAAAGCAATTGCTTTCTCAAGCAGGGTTAAGTTACCTTTTGTCATATCAAACACTTCTTCAGACCTATCTGAAGTAATAGAGGTGGTATCATCGTCTCTTTCATGACAACCATCCTCCTTTGCACAGCTAGAAAAAGTCCTAGATCTGGGGCTCAACTGCTCTTCAAGCCTCATTAGGTTCATCATATCAGAGTAATTCCGGTCTGGTGTTCTTCCTTGGAAGTCATCTTCTTGCCTGACATGCTGACGAGTGTTCATGTTTTGCTGTTGATTTCTTTCCTGTGGGTTTGTCTCACTGAGTTTCCTAGCCAGATCAAAACACTGGTTCCTTAAGCACTCCAAACTGCTGAGACACACCTCTTCATCACTTTCCTCCACCATTTTTTCCGTAAGTCCATTGTTCACAGGCTTCCCTAGCATTACAAAGTTCATATTCCTATTATCTTGCTGTGAAGTATTGTCTGCATAATTTCTGTCATTAATGTTTTCTGAAAGCACTACACCATGTCCTTGTGCTAATAACTTAAGGGAGTCCACTGTTTCCCTAACAACATCACTGTCTAAATCTAAACTCAGCTCACTTTTCCGACCAATATTTTCATTTTTGTCACTATCATCTTCCAGACTATTAGATGTATTGCTGTTCATTTCTGATTCTGTCCTGGCTCTGTATGCTGCATCCTCTGCAATTTTGCCAAGATTTAACAATGACTTGGCCACCAGTTCATCGTAATTATCATACTCATCATTATTGTTATCGTCTTTTTCTGTGTCTTGCATTATTCGAGTATTGTGACAATTCATTTGATGGTCTTCTGCATAAAAAACAGAAACAAAGAAAGAAACAAAGAAAGAAAGAAAAAGGAAAAAAAAGAAAAAAGTGGCTACAATTGGAACTGTTGTTGCAATCACACGGACAGAAAATAAACTGCATGTCAAATATTGTTAATCATACAGTAATTCTGTAACACTAAGGCCCATGTGAAGTGAATTTCTCTGTAGTCCATAAGGCTATTTTTGTTTATTTGTTATTCATATGAATTTCTTTCCCAGCACTGATAAGAAAAAGGTAATCAAAATGCTAATTACTGCTACTGCTAACATTATGGCATAAATACTTATGTTTCTCTTTTCACTTCTATATTTCCAGTTTTATGTGGTTTATTACAATCTTATTACTAATATGACATAATTGCTGTGTTTTCCAACTTTTCTCACTCCTGTATTTCCCGTAGATATGGCAGGTGGCACAGGAGTGAGTGCTACTGGATTTATTCTCTTACTGATGAATGCCATTCACCAAAAGAGAAAGAATACACACCAAGCAGAAAATTGTCACTTTTTTAACATCATACACACCATTAACACTAGATAACCAATAATTATATGCAAAGATCAAAATGGCATTTTACTTAGTGGATTCATCAGTAGAAATCGAAATGTCTCGGTTTAGCTGTGCAAACTGTGGAGAAGTAAGAATTTTAAAAGAGCTGCTACATGAAAGGAAGATAGAAGCAATTATATGCACAATATAATTTTAAGTAAATATGCCAGCCCAAATTATATGGTGGTACATGTATGATAGGGCTCTTATCTACTGTCCTGTGTATTGTAACATACTGGTGCAGAGTTACCATATTTTACTTAGCTTTGTTTTAGTAGCTGTTGAGTAACAGAGGATAACTGAATAAGATGGAGCCAACACGAGGCCCTGAGGATGAGATTCATCTTACCTAACTTTAGACATGAACAAGGCAGACATCTATGTCCGAGTAAGATACGTGATGTTCCCATCCTTAGCCAGTAAGAGAAGCAGACACTTTAAGGATACAGTCCACCTGATCTAGTTAAGATATCTTCTGGAGAATAAAATTAATAACTACTAGAAGTACCTGTTTCTCTTTATTGACAACAAAGGGACTCGGAGTAGATGTCTATGTTAAAGATATCTGTATTTGGTCAGATTAATTTCATCCAGAGAGCATTTTCTGATATCTCATGTTGACTCAGAAGTTATGTCATTCTTAGACCCATTCTTAAAACAGACATACATTCATCATTATTTACTAATGAACATCTTATAAATTATATTTTGATAATCAGCTACTCAAGCAATATTTAAATGTTTTGAATCACAACTGGAAAAGAAAGTTCCTAAATCTGTCATTACATTGACATGCTAGGCCAGTTTTTCAGCTGGTGCAAATAGAAATAAACCAGTAGAGCTAGGACAATTAACACCTGCTCAAGAGCTAGTCCATCAAATAGCATCTTTTCAGCTCAGATGTTCTTTCAACACTAAATAAGCAGTATTTTCTAAAATGTGACTTCTATGTTTTGGCTTAAACAAAGCGCGAAATTTCTGGTAGTGGGTGGCTTGTACACTAACATTTTGATCATAGGAAATAATTTTTGATAAAAATATTTTTTTTGTCAGTGGACAAAATAGTGAATCAGAGTTTTAGAAACAAAGCTCAACAGCACCATAATTAATATTTCAGCCACAAGACAGTATTCCTCTACACAGTGGTTAGGGATCCCGGGATGATAGTAGGCTGTAGTTAAGCAGCAGAACTGGTAGATGACTAGGCTACTTCTATGGAAAGAAAATGTTTAAATCGTAACATGTATACAGTATATATTATCTACCTGGGTACAGTGAGAAGATGATTAATAGGGAAGGATGTATGGTATTTTTACATGACAAGATATTCCAATTCAATAGTGGGTTACCTGTTTATCATCAAAGGTCGTTTTATTTTAGTTGCTGTTGTTCTCAAGAGAATCATAATTCGTATCTAAATTTCAGTCCCTCAATACCAGAGTATGGGATTTTCAGTGTAAAAGTAAGGTATGCCATTTACAGTTCCTATTTGAAAAATTCCATCTTGAATGACTGCATAGAAGAAGGATAATTAGTTTGTACTATTTAAAAAGTAAATGTTTAAATACACTAATAATAATTTTCTAAAGTGAAATGTACAAACAAATCCCACTTTAATTTAAATATTAAGGATAAAACTTGATGCCAAGAAGACTGTTCAATACGAACTGCTGCTTTTATGGAGTGCTTCTTGTAACTACGTCTGATGGGCAGTCAGATGTAGCAGAAGGAACGTCAGAGTAATTAAAGAAGCAGTGAGCTATAGCTCCAAGATTGCCAGTGCCTTCAAGTTTAGGATGAGATATCTACAAACACTGGTGGAATCAGTCCACATCTAGCTCTAACAGGATACTGAAATAAAGAGTAGGAAAAAAACATATTTTCTCAAACCATCCAGAGAACTGTCCAGGTAGTCAGTGACTATTTTGGGTCAGCTTTCGAAATGTGAAAAGATTAAGGCTTTGGCTTTAAAAAAGGGGTTTTTGTGTTTCTTTTTATATGAATGAGAATCATGTAAATGATCACCAATGGGAAGAATATGTTATACTTTGCCTGCACTACAGTGAAAAGTCAAAATATGAATCACGTACTATGTGAGTGAAGACATGTAAATTCCTTTTGAGTAGGTGAAGTTGCGTGAAAGCTGTAACTATAATATTTATTTATTCTGTTTGTTTGGTTATATCCTTTTCAGTTCTCCTGCTCCTTCAATCCTAAAAAGAAGAAAAAAAGGTGGTGGGGGACAAGAACGTGTAAAGCATGAATCCCAGATGAGAGGGGCAGGAAAACAAAATACTTTAAACAAGTTTAATTCCTCCTCTCTTAATTTTTAGCCTTTCCTTGCATCTCCTTTCTTTAACAACTATTTTGCTCAAGTTTCTTACCTCTGTGCAGCAGCTGATTTTAATGAAAGGGATATTTGTGTATACTATGTCATCTTGTCAATAACAGTTTGTTGGATGCTGACCCTACTCTGGTGAAGCACCCGTGTCACCTGTTTATTAAACCGAAACTTTAAGTATTGAATTACTTTGTGTATTAGTTAAGGGTCTTCTAGAAAGTATGTTAGCCTAGTAGCTCTACACGAACCTAAATGCATTTTCTTTGATTCACCTCTGTAAAATCTAATCTTGCTTTCATTTCACATTTCTACGATTCCTAAGATTTAATCTTTAACATGGTAACTACACTGTGCCATTTAATGACTATTTGTTAAATGACTGCATAGTGTACAGGACTATAACACCTACTCTACCCCTTACATAAGTTTTGTGACCCAAATTGACCCAAATTACAGTTTTCTATCTGGCAAAGAGGCTGAGTTTGTCTCAAAAGAAACAAGTTAGCCAGTTTAGGTGAAGAGCAGACAAAGCCAGAATACATCCTTTTCCTGTTAACTTTAGCGTTGTACAGACAAGGAATACACAACACAGTTTAAAAAGAATATCAGATTATTTTAGCCCCCATCTGCACAATACTATGACATATGATTGCAAGTTTTGTTCTTTTTATCTCCCAGCAGATATAATAAATGAAAGCAAGGAAATTATCGTGAAGAGTATGTGGAATAGCTATAAAGAACTGGAAGATTTTAGCCATCTCAACAGAAGTGCACTCTTGTATTGCACTATAAAAAGTGAATAATTTGATTTCTTATTGCATCTTTCATCCAAGGATCTCAAAGCACTTTACAAACATTATTTTAAAAAGCCTCACAACACCCCTGTGAGGTAGGTATTTTAACGCCGTTTTACAGATGGGAAATTTGAGACACAGAGAAGTTGAGTGACTCTTGCCATGTCATACTGGGAGTCACTGGAGAATGACTACAGCCTCTACATCCCTGATTGTTTCCTCTCTTTGTTCCTATCACATCCATATTGAAACATTTTCTGGCAGAAGAAATGGCTTGCTGTTTTTCATGTAGGGAGTCATGCAAAACAGCACCTTCTTTTTGGAAAGGAAAATACACAGAATTTAGTTTGAGAGATTCTGCAGAGAGAGGCAATGATACTTCAGCAGTTGCAGTGACATTCCTACCAAAGGCCAAAGACTTCAGACTTTCAAAATCAGTGGTTTGTGTATCAAATCACTCACTTTCTCCCAAGCACGGGAAAACATGATGGCTAACAAGCTAAACCTATATGTGGTCATACAGATGAATAGTTTCATTATCCAGGCAGTACTGCCTGTTTTAAAACACTTCACCGCTCTTGCTACTGCCCTTGTCAGTCCCTGAGTGCTCAGCATATGATACTAGTGCATCACCATTTTTCTCCCTCTAAACTGTAAAGTGAGGTGTGTGCGTCCATCTCCACATTACAATCTACCATAGCTGGCTTATGAGAAATATTTAGCAAGGCAATGTTGGCAAAAACGAATCACAAATCTTAGAAAGTTGGAGGATTGCATGGGGCAGGGGGTTGTTTGTACATTGCCTTCCACTGGGAAAATCTTACCAGTGAGGAAACTGAAGAGATGGAAAAATAAATGAGCTGTCAACAACTTCTCCAGTCCACACTGAAGAAATAGAGCACCCATGTACCTCTCCAAGGGCCTAAGCAAGGTCTCTAAAAGTCTCTAACACTCCTACTGACACGGGATTTGGATCACAGCCCAGGCCTTCGAATATGCCTGTTTCAGGGATGCACTGGAGTTGACCATGTGCATTTCTTTCTTCATCTCTGCCAAAGTTCTTGGAGTTCTTTTATACTGTAAGTACTCTAACTAAAGACCCAAGCAATTTGTCTTCACAGTAGTTGATTGTTTATGGACCTTATAATACCTTATGAAAGTCAAAAGAAAAAGATAATTGTTCACTTATTTACCTGATGCACTTTAATTATCCCATTATACCTATTTTTTTTTCACTCTTCCCCCTCAGCCTGCTACACCTACTTATTATAGCTATAATACTGGGATTTACTGTTTAGAGTCTCCTACAATAATTACAGTATTCAACTAATAACCAATGCTCAAAGTAAAATAAGAGTAGAAGTCATTAAGCATGGCAAGGAAAGTCTGAGCTAAAGAACATGGCACATCACAGTAGGATTCAGTATTATAAAGTAGGAGTAAGGACCACAGAGCAAGCCCATACAGACTTTTAAATATTGTACATAATTTGCTGGTTTGCTGTGTCTTTTCTTACTTTTTTTTTTCCTGTTACATTTTGATCTTTTCATTTTCTCTGGGTTTGAACTTTTATCTGGTTTTGTTCACTAGAAAATCAAGTACTAATTTGCTTTTTCCCCCCTCTAAGAACTAAAAGCGATCCTAACAGATCTGAACTTCTTTCCTGTTGTGGAGTGATTACTGACGTGTAAAGCATTCCTTGTTTTTTCTTATTTTTTTGCTGTTTAAAATATTTTAAATAGAAACTATGAATATTAATAAATTATTTTGGCATAGCAGCATTTTTGAAGATTTACTTTTATGTACAAGTTGTTATATTTTAATCTAAATGCACAGGTGTTTGTATACAGTCAATACTCTGAAATACTCTTTTTTCTTTGCCATCCTTACAACCTGTTATGCCTCTGCCTACATCAGACTTGTATGAACAGCAACGTAATCTACAAATATTCACATAAAGTATTACTAGAATATAGATGTTCTTACTTGGGTTATTCCTATTAACATTATAGAATCAGGCAGGAATTTAGATAAAGAGAGAACACAACAGATAACCCAGAAGAATGGTGAAGCAACACATTTTAAAAATTTAGGTAATTTGTTATTCATCCATGTTTTTGCACCCTAAGTCCCTACGAGCTACCTGTATCAGTACAGATTTGGAAAATGATCTGAAGATATCTAACAACTGCTCTGGCAAGATCATGACAGTGGTAATTTTGCTTCAAGTGACAAGACTGCAACAGCTGCTTAAAAGTTATCTATGTTTTGGCTCAAGCCAATATGCTCGAATTAAGATTTTTTCTTTTCACCTCAAGGTGCTGCTTGGCTTTCTTTAATCTTAGAGCATCTCACATGCCATCTCACATTGCACTGCTGCCAAGGAGCCATGGGGTAGCTGAGGGTAGAAAGGACTTCTGCAGGCTATCTAGTCCAAACCTTGCTCAAAAAAAGGGCCAGCTTAGAGCAGATTCTCAGGGCCCTGTCCTGTCAGTCCAGTTTTGAGTGTCTTCCAGGATGGAGATACCACAGCGTCTCTGGGAAATCTGTTCCAGCGTTTGACTGCTATTGTGGTGAAAAATACCTTCCTCATTTCTAAATGGTGTTGCTTTTGCTACAACTTGCATCTGTTGCCTCTTATTCTGTCACTGAACACCTTCATTTTCTCTCTGCCCTCCACACACATAGCTGAAGACAGGAATAAGATCTCCCCTTAGCGTTCTCCTCCTCACAGTGAACAAACCCTTTTTTCTCCATCTCTCTTTGTACATCATGTGCTCCAGCTCTTTAATAATCTTAGTTATTCACCCCTAGACTCCAGTATTTCAATGCTTTATTTTACTGATGAGCCCAAAACTGGATCTAGTGCTCCACATACAATAGTGTAAGTGCTGAATAAAGAGGAGTAATCACTTTCCACAGCCTTCTGGTTACAATCTCCAGTCTTTTCATCCTGACAGACAAACTTTCTTTCAAAAAAGTCAAAAGGTAATGAACATGCCGCGGAATTTTTTTTTTCTACCACAGAGAGAGCAGAAAATACTTTTCGGTTACCTGCAGGCATCCCTTCAAGTAGATAAGGTCCTGGCTGGTATGAAGCTTGCTTGGTTGGTTTGCAGTATCTGCTCTATTTGATATAAAGGCATATGTTTAGATTTGAGAAGGAACTTGCTGAGAATATCTGTAATTAGCAGTGGATATGCCGGGTCTGCAAGGGCAGTACAGTTTAGGCAGCCATCCCCATGTGGTCCATGCTTCTTGGAGAATCAGGCTCAGGCAGCCCTTACTGTTTTAACCTGACTTCTGTCTGGGCAGATAATGAGATGGCTTTAGCTGAGGACGCGCATTCATTTCATCCTACTTTTTCTCCCCAGGCAGTCTACATGAGGGAGGGGAGATAGAATATCTCATAGCCTTACAGTGACTCAGTGGAGTATGGCAGTTCCTTGCTTTCTCTCAGGTTTCCACAGCTCAGCAGGGCAGCAGGCAATGAGGAAGGCAAAGCTGTTCTCCAGAGATTGAAATACAGCAGGGAGACAGCAGGGGAGCAGAGGACCAGCTGCGGTGATGGGAGAACACCCACTCAGACAGCTCTTGATACAGAGCTTCTCATGGGGCTACTCCAAATGCTGTTCAGGAGACAGTGACCCCTACCTATACCCTTCTTCTTGATCATTGCTGTGCAAAGGATGCAGCCTGAAAAACACATTTTTGGTTCATTAACTAACATTTTCTTTCTCACGTATAAATCTCTGAACAAGATAGGTTGGAAGCTGTTACTATAGGGGCTCAATGCAGATGTCCATATTGAACATGTCTCCAGATGAACTAGACATCTAGACTCCATTTATAGGCAATGGACAATAAAATGCATCCTGGGATGTGATTTGTCTCATCCTAAGATAGGTATCTAAAGTAGATTGGCTGAATTATTCCCTAAAAGTGACTATTTCTCTTGATTGGTTATAAATGATATTGAGGGTATGGACCCTATTGCAATTTCTTTTACTCAGAACTTTCAAATTGCTCCTTGCTGAAATTCAACAATATCTTTAGTATGATACAGTAGGAATCATAGGGCGGAAAGAATGAAGGAGCTACCCAAAGGGAGCTACCTTTAGGTTGCAGACAAAGCAAAAGTTATACAGGGAAATGTTGGTGTGGATGGGGTAGTGTAGATGCTTTGGATGCAATGGGTGCTTGTGATCGCGTGCATTACATGGAATGAGTTATAGCTTATTGGATGAGTCTGATCTCCATTTTAAGTGTAATTACTTATTTTTGGTTGTGTTTGATTATCAAAGGAAGCTTGTTTGTACTTCGATAATACTGTGACCTGGCTGGCCAAGGGGACAGAGGCAGACAACACTACCGTTCTAGAGGATGAGACAACTTCTTGTCTCTCCTTCTACCCCATCAATGAGTTCAGCATCAAGGGGTCTGGAAGGACAAAGACTTCAATGTGCACAACTGCCAGTCTTCATCTGAAAAGTAAAGCTTTTCATTAGGGAGTCTGTTCCTATTTTTCTTATCCTCTTATCAGCTTCTTCATCTAAATTTCCCTCATTTCCCACCTTTTCATGAGAAAGTAAATACAAAGGGTGCTTTGCCTCTGATTGTAGCCATTATAGTATAAGCTACGGAGGGACAAAACACCAGACCAAGCAGTGGCATGTGATTATTCACACTGCTAAATGCTTAGTGAATCCCTGGCATGATTTTGACTTGAGTGACTTGTCATATTTCCAACAATGTCCAGATACAGTGCAGAAGTGCTGGTGAGAGACTACTCCCAAGAAGGAGTTCAAATGTGGTGATCCTATTTTGGAAGGCAAAAGCTCAGGTGTATGGACTCAAGTCATGCAACTGTTCAATTCAACATTAAATGGGTGGACTATAGTGTGTTTCATTCACGCACATAGATACAGCCTTGGATTACTGTGATTGAAGAGGTGGGGAACAGGCAGAAGAATCTGTAAGTTTGGTTTGATGGAAAGAACTCTGTTAACAGTAGCTTTTAAAAAAATGACTAAGACAAATGGGAACCTCTTCTTTTATCCATGCTACTCCAGTCGGTTAAGAACATGTTTACAGTGGACCTCAAAAAACAGAAAATGGTGACTCAATGGTGCAGCTATCTCTTAGCTAGCTAGAAAGATTCTTTATTATCTTGTGTTTATTTGCCGTCTACACTATGTGTACAGATGGCCTATGAGATTGGAAACATCTGAGATGGAGATTAGAGTACCAGAGACCTGTCAAATACAGGAAACATACACTATGGTAACAGATGTAAAAGATCTTTTTCTGTCACTACAGCATCTGCAAAGGTATTTCCCGTGAGGTTGTTCCAACTACCTCTCCACCTAAAGAACACACAGTGTCACCTTTTTAGAAACTGTCAACTCCTCCTTTCTATGAGGGATTTCCCAGTGCTTTTCAGACCTGCACTGGGATGTCTGTCCTGAGGATGAAAGCTTGTATCTAATAAAACTTTTGCTGGACAAAGGTAACCACCTGCATATTTACATATATTTGTATGTATTTCCAACTGAAGACATACCTGCCAGCTATGATGACAGTGGCTTCGTAGCCAGCCTCACAGCACCTAAATTGACTATAGCAGCACAAGCTCAGCACACTACATCTCTGCTGAAACTCTTACTCTTAACTGTCTCAGAGAAACAACAAACTACAAAGTGGATCAATCAAACAAATAACCACAATAGTCAGTTTTCCTAGATACACACGCACACATAGATACAGAGATAATCTTACACTGTACAAAACTAAAACCTGAGTCTCAGTCTGGTCTTCGGATGATTCAGCTCAGAACTTGTTTTGCTGCAGTTCACTGGTGAATGTAATATACATGAGATAAAGTCAGTACCCCTACTTCTGCCTGAAATTATTTTTGCTTTTATTTCTGTTCTTCAAGTATTTATCAGGTGATTCATACTGAAATCATCCCAAAATATTGTTCACTTACAATTGCACTTTGTATGATTATCTTTAGGCTCTAGTCTCATTAACTTAAATTTCTGCACACTGAATTACCTGAGCTACTTAAGAGCCAATGGAATTAACCTATCCAACATGAACTTTTCCCTGTTGCTGTTTTACGTTTTATGACATAAAAATTAATTTATCAAATGGAACTGCATCAAATCTTTTCCTAAACCTCAGATAAACTGTGCACATTATTTCCAGGCTGCCTATCTTCTCAGCAAAGTGCAATATGCAGATTTCAAGCAAAACACATATTTGCCAAATATTTGTATTATTGCTTTTATGAACACATTGGTATTACTTTTAGTTATGCACTTCTGAATAGTAATTTTGGCTCATCACTCATATCTTCACAGATCACGTTAAGTTTAATAATCCTGGTTTTCCATATTATAAAAAGTCTCAGAGAGCGAACACTTATTGGTTAGGTTTTCAAAAGTGCTCTGCATCTGTATAGTTCTGATTCTACTAATGACAGCTATACAAAATTCCATCAGTATGGTATAAAGAGACAGTAAGTTACATCACATCATGAAGTGTAGGAAAGTGCTCACATATTAGGGAGGGGAAAACATAGCAACAGAAAAGAAGTGCACTGTGTTGCATCAGCTGTGAATGTGGATATTTTGTCTAGCCCTGATCAGCAATTCCGCAAAATTACCCTTCTGTCTTAAAGCCTGTTTATTGTTATTTTAAACATCCCATGTAATGCAGATTCCTAGACTGCAGATTTCACACCTTTGTTATTCCTGCTGTCCCAGGAAGGAATCCTAACAGCATATTGCATATTTCACTTGCTCTCTTCTGGAGTAGGTGCTTTATGTCTTTCTGCATTCCTTTTTTTTTTTTTTTTTTTTTTTTNAAATCCTGTACTCCCTTTTACACTTGGAACTTAATTGTTTACATTTCTGTATCAGAAGGCCCTCTGGCCATTGAAACAAATTTGTCCTTAAACTCATACTCATCTTTGTTGGGCATTTTGATATGAAGTACTTCAACAAAATCTTTTGAATAGTAGCAGCAATTTCTACATCACTTTCAGATTGGGTTTCTCACGTGGCATGTTGTACAGAAAGGAACACTCAGATTTCTATTTCTCTTGATGATACAACTATACCTATGCTCATTTGTGGCTTAAACCTGGGAGACATCTAAACTTGAACACTGATCAGCTGTTGAAGGCTCTGCTTCTATGTGTACCAAAACAGCTCCAGCCTCAATAAGATCTCCACCTATCTAATATTTAAGTCTCAAAAGATTCTAGACCTTGGGTAGTCCTGGTTTTGGCTGGAATTGAGTTAATCTTCTTCATAGTATAGAATCATAGAATCATAGAAACATAGAAACATAGAAACATAGAATCATTTTGGTTGGAAGAGACCCTCCGGATCATCGAGTCCAACCACAACCTACCCTAACTCTAGCGCTAAACCATGTACCTAAGAACCTTGTCTACACATCTTTTAAACACCTCCAGGTTTGGTGACTCCACCACTTCCCTGGGCAGCCTGTTCCAATGCCTGTCAACCCTTTCTGTGAAGAATTTTTTCCTAATATCCAATCTAAACCTCCTCTGGCGCAACTTGAGGCCATTTCCTCTTGTCCTATCACTTGCTACTTGGGAGAAGAGACCAACCCCCTCCATGCCACAACCTCCTTTCAGGTAGTTGTAGACAGTGATAAAGTCTCCCCTCAGCCTCCTTTTCTCCAGGCTAAACAGCCCCAGTTCCCTCAACCGCTCCTCATCAGACTTGTGCTCCAGGCCCCTCAGCAACTTTGTCGCCCTCCTCTGAACACTCTAGTATTTCAATGTCTTTCTTACGATGAGGGGCCCCAAACTGAACACAGAATTCAAGGTGAGGCCTCACCAGCGACAAGCACACTGGCATGATCACTGCCCTAGTCCTGCTGACCACACTATTCCTGATACAAGCCAGGATGCTCTTGGCCTTTTTGGCCACCTGGGCACACTGCTGGCTCACTTCAGCTGCCTGTCAATCAACACCTCCAGATCCCTCTCTGCCAGGCAGCTTTCCAGCCACTCTTCACCGAGCCTGTAGTGCTGCCTGGGGTTGTTGTGACCCAAGCACAGGACCCGGCACTTGGCCTTGTTGAACCTCATACAATTGGCCTCAGCCCAACGATCCAGCTGGTCCAGATCCCTCTGTATGGCCTTCCCACCCTCCAGAAAATCAACACTCCCACCCAATGTAGTATTGTCTGCAAACTTTCTGAGGGTGCATTCAATCCCCTCATCCAGATCACTGATAAAGAGATTAAACAGATCTGGCCCCAATACGGAGGCCTGGGAAACACCACTTGTAACCCGCTGCCAAGTGGATTTGGCTCCGTTCACCACAACTCTATGGGCCCAGCCCTGCAGCCAGTTTTTTATCCTTCACAGAGTACACCCATCCAGGCCACGAGCTGCCACCTTCTTCAGGAGAGTGCTGTGGGATATGGTGTCAAATGCCTTCCTGAAGTCTAAGTACACAAAATCCACAGCCTTTTCCTCATCTCATAGTTGGGTCTCCTTGTTGTAGAAGGACATCAGGTTGGTCAAACAGGACCTGCCTTTCATAAAGCCATGTTGACTGGGCCTGATCGTATGGTTCTCTTGTATGTGCTGTGTGATGTTACTCAAGATCATCTGCTCCATGACCTTGCCTGGCACTGAGGTCAGACTGACAGGTCTGTAGTTCCCTGGATCGTCCTTCTGGCCCTTCTTGTAGATGGGCATCAGGTTAGCCAACTTCCAGTCAACTGGGACCTCCGCAGTCAGCCGAGATTGCTGGTAGATAATGGAAAGTGGCTCAGTGATCACCTCCACCAGCTCCCTCAGCACCCTTGGGTGTATTCCATCTGGCCCCATAGACTTGTGGGAAGTGGTGTAGCAGGTTGCTAACCATTTCCCCTTGGATTATTGAGGACTCATACTACTCCCCATCCTTGTCTTCTGGCTCAGGGGGCTGGGTACCTGGAGCACAACTGTTCTGACTATTAAAGCCTGAGGCAAAGGAGGCATTTAGTACCTCAGCTTTTCCCTCATCTTCTGTCACTATGTTTCTGCCCTCATCCATCAGGGGGTGGAGATTCTCCTTAGTCCTCCTTTTGTTGCTGATATCTTTATAGAAACATTTCTTGTTGCCTTTCACAGTGGTGGCCAGGCTCAGCTCTAGTTGGGCTTTGGCCCTTCTGATTTTGTCCCTGCATAACCTCACAGAGTTCTTGTATTCCTCTTGAGTGGCCTGCCCCTCCTTCCAATGGTTATAAATTCCCCTTTTATTACTGAGTTCCAGCCACAGCTCCCTCCTCAGCCAGGCCGGCCTTCTTCCCCGCCAGCGCCTTCTGGCACACCCGGACAGCCTGCTCCTGCGCCTCTAAGATTACCTTCTTGAAGACAGACCCGCCCTCCTGGATGCCTCTGTCCTTCAGATCTGCCTCCCAAGGGACTCTGCCAACCAGCCTCCTAAACAGGTCACAGTCTGCCCTTCGGAAATTCAAAGCAACAGTTCTGCTGACCACCTTTTTAACTTCTCTGAGGATAGTAAACTCAATAATTTCATGGTCACTATACCCAAGGTGACCTCCAACCGACACGTTGCCCGCGAGTCCTTCTCTATTAACAAACAACAAATCCAGTGGGGCTTCTTCCCTGGTAGGCTCACTGACCAGTTGTGTTAGGAAGTTGGCTTCCATACACTGCAGGAGCTTCCTGGACGGCTTCCTCTCTGCTGTCTCTATTTCCAGCAGACATCTGGTAGGTTTAATTCCCCCATAAGAACAAGGGCTAGCAATAGGGAGACTTCTCCCAGCTATCTGCAAAATATTTCATCTGCCTCTCCACCCTGGTTGGGTGGGCTGTAACAGACTCCCACCAGGATCCCGCCTTGTTGCCCGTTCCCTTGAATCTCACCCATAGACACTCAATCCTATCATTACCCTCCTCAAGTTCCAGACAACCAAAACTCTCCCTAACATACATGGCTACCCCACCTCCTCTCCTTCCTCGCCTATCCCTTCTGAAGAGTTTATAGCTGTTCATTGCAGCACTCCAGTTATGGGAGTCATCCCACCATGTTTCTGTGATGGCAATTAAATCACAGTTTTTCTGCCTCACAAGGGCTTCCAGCTCCTCCAGTTTGTTCCCCATGCTGCGTCCCCATAGACGCACTTGGGCTGAGCCATTGATTCCACTGGGACAGCAAACTGAAGGGCCTCGTTAGCACTACCCTCAGATGCCGGCATGTCTCCCTTGGGTGTGGCTCTGCCACATCTGGTTTCCTCCCCTGGTAGCTGGTATAGTGCTGTGTTTTGGATTTATGATGAGAGTGATGTTAATAACACACTGATGTTTCAGTTGTTGCTAAGCAGTCAAGGACTTCTCAGCTTCTCATACTGGCCAGCAAGAAGGTGGGGAGTGCACAAAAGGCTGTGAGGAGATACTGCTGGGACAGCTGACACCAACTGATCTAAGGGATATTCCATACTATATGACATCATGCTCAGTATATAAAGCTGGGGGAAGAAGAAGGAAGTGGGAGGATGTTCAGAGTCATGGTGTTTGCCTTCCCAAGTCACCATTACACATGATGGACCCCTGCTTTCGTGGGGATGGCTGAACACCTGCCTGACAACGGGAAGCAGTGAATGAATTCCTTGTTTTGCTTTGCTTGTGTGCACAGTCTTTGCTTTACCTCTTAAACTGTCGTTATCTCAACACACAAGTTTTCCGACTTTGCTTTCTGATTCTCTCCTGCATCCCATGTGAACAACGTGGGTGTTTACATACATAAGTTCCCAGAAAGACCCAATCCAATAGTTATGCTCTAATAGACACCTGAAAAAAAAAGGCTTCCCACAAACTGTTGCTTTGACTGCCTTGCTTTAATTGCCAAGGGAAGAACTGCCTGTTTCATCCTTCTTCTCCCCTGTTCACCACTACCTGCCCATCTCCCAGGTAAAATACATTGTTTAGCAGGTGACTTGCTAAAGAATTGGAAGACTGAGAGCAAAAGCTCTTCCAGTTCGAGTAGTTCAAATACCACATCTCCCATAAAAATTTGCTAGTCACCACAATAAAAGCTAGACTGGACACAAGCTCCACTAGGAAGCAGAAAACACAAGAGTAGCATAAAATCTATGCGTTTTTTTCATGCTATTTGGGTAATGCAAAAATATACTGCCTTATTGTACATATTATACAAGGGCACTTGCTTAAAACAGAGAAATGTAGTGTCTGATCTCTGCTCCCAGGACTGATTTTGTAACCTAATATTAAGCAGTCAATTTGTAAGATGGTTAGAGTGTCCTTGGAGCAAAGACAGGAACCCAGCATGTCCCACTCTGCCAGAAGAATGACCCTCTTTGGTCTACTACGGTTCTTATTGTTTTTTTTTCCTATGGTGTGATAGAGCTTCAGCAGAATGCATAAGAGCATTGCTTACACAAAACAGTCTCCGATCAAGATACTAACCCTCTGTGTAAGGCAAGGAGGAAATGTGGCATTGAACTCCTGCACCACCTCTCGCATTCAACTCAGGTACCAGAGTTACAGATAGGGGCAGAATTTCCATTTCATTCTATTCTGAAACATTTATCTTTCTCTATCAAATGTAGAAGCATCCTTGGCTCCCAAGAAAGGGTTTCAGTTTCTATTCAGTTAAAAGTTGCCCTTTCTGGCTGTATTTTCAGAGAAGGGCATCCACAGACTGCTCTCATTAGGTAATAAAGAAACTCTAATATAAACATTAGTATACTTTTTGTAAGTCCAACTCCAGCCCTATTCCTAGTGGTCTGGTAATAATTATCTGTCATTTTGTATTTCCACTGTTACTTTTCAAAATATATTTTGCACGTAATGATCTAAGGGCAAAGTTTTATTCAATATATTGCAATAGAAAAATAAAGAATTTTTAAATTTCCGTTGGATGCCAGCCTTTGAAGTTGAATGATGTCTTAATTATTGAAGATGATAAGAGGACAATCTTCTGTAAAGACTTCAGTCCAGTGTTTTACAGGGTATCCAAGAAACTGTTTAGCAGATACATATTGTTTATATAGAACTTCTATGATAAGCTGACACAGTTGGTGAAACAATAGATTTGATACAATAAAAAAGAGAAGAAAAGCAGTTGCATAGCATGCCTTAAAAGTGTACATGGTAAGTAAAGAATCTCACCATATACGCTTTGGAAAATGTAAAGACATAGCCCCAGCCTGACATGGGCCTGAGGTGCTTTGTCAACACTCCTGTATTTGGTGACTGGAAGTATTCATGTCACACAGGTCTTTTCCTTTTTACCATCAGTAATCCGTATCTATGGAGCACAAGGAAGAAAGTAAAGGCTTGTTTGTTTTTGTAATTGTGAAGTCAGCTCTTCTGTAGAGTTCCTTTAGTGTCACAGCAACTCTATTACTTACTCTTTCTATGAATAGCATAGCCTGCAAAATTAAGTTTTGGGATGACAAAACTATCAGATTGATGAATTCACCTAATAAACTCCCATTAAATCTTGAGCTGTCAATCCTGTTAACTTGCAAAACCTTCTCCTACAGACCATATATCTGCCATGGGTTACTCAGAAAAAAAACATTAAGAAACCCAACTGTGGTGTTATGGATACTTGACATGCTTAATGTTAGTGACTTACTATTTTCAGTACTTTCTGCATGAAGATTTTGTGTGTCAAATAATTCTGAGGATTTCAACAATAGCAACCCAAACCAGCTTGAGTCCATAACTCCTTGAGGAGGTTTCTTTCCTAACATTAATTCTCTTTGTCATCTAATAAATTACGTGGCCTTCCTTGCTGTCCATCTTGCTAATGGTCACTCGCACAATCTGCTCCCCCAAAATACCTGTAGAATACATTAATTCACAGAAGGGAAAGCATCTCTTATGGTATAAAAAGACTATTCCATGTGTAGTAGAGGTGATGAAAGAACAGAACTTAATTGTTCTGAGACCTGTAAAATGAGGAGGAAATGCTTCCACAATAAAAATTATTCAGGATTATATATATATATATAATACTGTGATACTGTGATATATGTTGATTATATATCAATGCTTTTGTTTCAAAAGAATGCTTTGTTAGTGTTGTTGTTTATATATTTCAGTTAAACAAAATTTTGGTGACTTGAGGCATTTGCCAGAACTGCAAATTTGATTCATGAAGATAGATATGGATCAGAAGAAATGATCAATCCAGTCTGGAATTTTATTTCATTTTATGATCTCCTGGAGGAACTGTAACAGGGGAAAATTAACTCCTACAGCTCCCAAATAGGGTTTTCTGGTTTTCAGGGTGAAAAGCTGCTATTTCTGTTCATTCTATTAGGACAAATAATGTAAGCCTGATTGGAACTGTGAATTAATAGGGTGATCAAAATTTCTCCTTAGAGCTGCACTCCAAATACAAGAGGAAAACCAAAAACTTCTAACACTGACTAAGCAAAACTAATTTTTAAGAATCATGACGTATATTGTCAAGAAGGATTCATACAGAGTCTGTGGTCTCTGTGTAAGCTGCAGTACAGTGTGGACAACGTAATCTTTGAAGTAGCGCTGTGAAAAGCAAAGGAATTCAAAGAGAGAACATGAAGAGTTCAGTTTTGTGCAACCTGTGAATATGTTTCCAAAACTGTCATATCCCAGATGTGAGAGTTTCTACAACCACATCAGGCCATTATATTTGCAAATAAGGATGCAAAGAGCTGCTATATAACTGAGTTCACTGTTGGTTCTTTAAAGCACTATAACACACAAGTAACCAGCTTCTTGGCACAGTTGTGCTGAAGCCAGAACATTGGGAACTAACTGTTTACAGTCTGAGTGAGAATGGGAATACAGTTTTAAGGCTACAGCACTTTTGCTCTGAATATCTTATTCTATGTTACTACAGAAAGAATTAATTTTACTATACGATCTTGCCAGACAACAAATGAAAGAGGCAAAATCAAGGATCCACTCAGCATTTATATAGAGACAGAAGGATGCTATGGAAACACAGAAAAGGCAACCTCTGTGCAGCCTCTTCTTGAGGACCACAGTCTGCGAGAACCCAAAGCAGCATTGCTGAGATATGCAGTTCCTTTCCAGACCTACTGCTCTGGCAAGACTAGAGAAAGATTCAGTCATGCATAAGCCCTGAAATATTTTGCTATTACAATGGGCCCAAAATCTCATGTTCAGCCAACACTGAAGGAAAGGGTTAGTGAATTAAAAATACAAGCAAGCAACTTCACACTATGTAGAAGAGATTCAGGATGAAGTAGCATTAAAATCAGATGTGGTGCTGAATGTGCTCTCTGATGCTCTTACTGAGGTCTCCAGGTCAGACCTGAAACTCCTTAAGCATTTCAATGTCCTCTACAGAATTTCTGCTTACGTCAACAGAAGTTGTATATAGCAGAGATCTATAATCTGTCTCATCAGAGATGAATAATTTCTTTACACTGCATAAAGCTATAATTGAATCATTTGCTCTTGAAGGATCAGATATTTTACATTATCACTTAAAGCCTTTTATTTGTAGGAAAGGAGCTAAATATACAAACCTCTACATCAGAAGGATACGCAAGTATTATACATTCCTCCCTTTAAACACGGAAGTTGAAGTGACGAGGGTTACTAACTGCCTAAAGTTACACATAAGTTTCTAGATGCAGACTGTAAGGTTTACTGAGCTTCTGAGTTTAACATTAACATAGAAAAAGGTATTTTAAAATAGTTCTTCAAGGGGAGGAAAAGTTATGTATGACACATGCAACATCGCCGCACGTAAATGTAATTTGCATAAAGTTACTCTTGATTTGTCCTGTTCTAAACAAGCTCAGTATCAGGCCCAATGTCACTTCAGAGGATTCAAAAATAATGTTTAAATAATGCTCTTAACAAATTATACTGTCTCTGAGCAGCAAACAGAAAGCACCTTAACATGGAACACCAAACTAACACCATAGTCATGTTTGACCAATCCACCAACCAACCAAACCACAAACACATAACAACTATAATAAATAGATCTGAACTCTTTTTCCGCAAGAACTAGAGGTATCCAAAGGGTATTTCCCTGCTGGCTTTTTCCCCATCCTACTCCACAACCCTGAGGTTTTCAACTCTGACGTACCTGTTCCAAATCTTTTAATCACATTCAGAGAAAATGTTTAGTTGGAATGTCTCTATGTGGAATAATATCACAAGCTCAATAGTAGAACATGCTGCAATGCCTGCTTGCACCTTGAGTGCAGAAAGAAGGTATAAATACAAGTTCTTATGCTGTGGTTTGACACAACCACTCCCAGAGTTGAGCACTTAGTAACTAGACCAGAAAGGCAGCTTTTCTTATCTAGAGAAAATCAATACAATGGCCAGGATAAATGCCTTCCAGCTGCAACTCTACTTTATTCTGTTCTTCATATTGTTATTGGTGAGATACTCTAAGCACGGGGTATCTCTTTTATGAAGAAGGTGAAACAATACAGCAATAGAGTTTATTAGCAAAGAGTTGAGATCTGCTTCACTTTATGAAGCTGTCAAGTATGTATTTAGTCTTCTTTGGCCCTGGAAAATGCATTTCTCTCCATGTACATTGTCCTAAGCAGTGAAATTATGCTTTCTGGCCTCTTAATTTAAAGCTATGCTTTTCTTCTAGTAGGTGTTTTGCCTGCAAGGCACACATGAATCTAGCTCTCTGCTCTTATTAATACTGAACACCTACTGTGTGCACCAAATAGATGACTACTTTCCTGGTAATAGTTTGAATAAATGAATATGACTAGTGAACATTAGGCTGGACAGGCAGCCTTGCTAATAGAGATCTGTTGTCTTTATTTTATGAAGATCTGGAGTGTCTTCGGAGGCAAGCACAGTTGGGAAGCTGTGTGCCACCACCATCTCCTCAGCACATCTGCTTCTTTCATCTTTAGATTGGTGTTTGTGGCTCCTCTTGCTTAGAGGACATAAGTGCTTCAGAAGGAACCCAGTGAGGGGATCAGGAAGATAGCAGAGGGCACTAGCAATCTTAACAGAGCTCATAGGTGTTTTTCAAATTATGAGGGCCCATGGGTCTGTGTCGAGTTCATGCAAGTGAAGGAAAAAACCCAAACATATTACCAGTCTTTTTAAAACAATCCAACAATTTAAATAAATGTGAAAACAGGTAGAACATCTATCTCTATGCCTATGTGCTAGATATGTTTTAAAAACTGTATTATGTCACCTTTTAATATACACTGCTATCTATGTTTTACAGCTATTTTTGCAGTGTATTCCATCTGAAAAATTAGGTGCAGTACCACTTCTGGCATATTGTATATGCCAGCTACCCTGAGTTTATTAGAGAATGTAAGGGAGTGTCTGAAAGATTTATACATCCCAACAATTCACCTCTTGGGAAACGGCGATAGTTTTTGTAGCATCATTTGTGCAATGCATTTGGTTGATGTTTCAAATTTCCTTATGTCTAGAATCAGCCTGACTCCTCCAGCCCCTGGCAGATTTTGAAATATGTGGAGCACAAGCCATCTTGAACGACCTCATCTGATATGGGCTAAAAGGTGCCGTAGAACAGCTGTTCCAGCAGCTCCTCCAATAGAGCTTGCTTTCTATAACAGAACAGCTTTGTGAAACAGTCTTTGGACACAACTGCCTGAAGCAAGCCCTTCTCAGGAGAAAATACTTCAGTTTGCCTTGCAAATCAAATGCACTCTTCAGGTTTCAATCCAAAGGTTCTCGGCGGTTGCCATCACAGAGACAGGGCGCTCCAAAAGCAGCCTTTTCTTTCACTCCTTCCCATTTGTATTGCAATTTACAGGTTAGGTTATCATAACACAGGTCATCTATCCGCTCTTTCTCTCTGGGATATAAGGGAAATTGCAAAGATTCACCTTTCCTTTAGTGGTAGTGCTGAATATGAGGGCTTCTCAAGTCTATTCATAGACAGATGGATGGATATTTGTTCTTCAGAGAGATTCAGTAGATTTATTGGAAATTTAAAGAGGATATGCCAGCCATTGCTGGGGATTTTTAAGTATTAATTTTGGTTCGACAGATTGTATACAGAAACATGAGCACAGAATTCGGAACTCATCTAAAAAAAGCTTGATGGGTTTTTTTATTATTATTTTAAATTGCTATTTTGAGACTTGTAAGAATTTTTCTTTAGGATACACTGGTATTTTCCAAGTCCTTTAGTTTATCAATGACAAGCCTAGAAAGGTGTGATTTTCAAAAAGGCTGAGATTATTTCAGCGGAAGTCCAAGTATTTCCAGTAAGAACTGTATACTTATATCACCTGTATATTATCTACCCTCTGAGAATTCCATACAAAATTAGCTTTCTTTCAACAAAAAGTATAGGCAATGAGATGCCGGCGAGGTACTTGAGTTTCCCAGGATGTACTGTTTTCTAACAGAAAACTGAATTTGGGCTAAAAACCAGTAAAATATCTTACTTGTCTCCTCTCTCCCCTTTCCCCCACCAGCTGCTGCCTCCATAGTCCTGTAATTGTTGTTGGAATTCTTCTCTTACGATTTTAGCTGTTTTGTCCACCTAGACTACAGTTACTTATGGAAATTTTCTGAACTGCTATAATCTACAGCACAAACGACAGAAACTTTTACGAGAACTGTGCAGGTATCCTGGTGTCCAGCGGGTAATTCTGCATTTTGTTTCTAGGGATAGGAACACTAAGACACATTCAGGCTTTCTGCTAAGGTGCCTTAAAAGGTGGATGGTAGTTTACTACAAAATCTGCATTGTAGTGAGGAAGTGATTGAGAGAAGTACATTCAGAACTGATAGACTTAATTTTCCCATATGGCAAGTGCCATATTCAGACCATGTAGTTTTAGAACCCCTAACTTGGATTGCACTTTGTTTCCCTGGAAAATCAACAGTCCAAATTCCTCCAAAGCTGCTTATGTGATGAGTGGAACAAAGTGAAATGCCAGGACTCCTATCATAATCAATAGGAAATAAACTATCCAAAAAAAGTCTGATCTATTGACCAGCTTCTAGACCTCACCAAGAACAAACTATTATCACTCTCCACTCCTGACAGATAAATAAGGAACTCCTCATTCATTACTACAACTCTTTCTTGTAAATCAGCTGTGCTCTACCTGGGATTGTTGCATAGTGTTTACTATGTTTATTCTCAAATTATCTCAAGATATTTTTCTTATAAAATTCTATTATCAGTTTTTCCATTTTATGAGGATATTTTCTTAATGACTAATATTTGACATAGAACATATATGTATTTATTAATGTACATATGTGTCATGACTGGGATAACATAGGATCCTAAGAAAAACTTGACCTGTATAAGTTTTAATTCCACGTAATATGCAGAGCAGCTAATACAGGTACTTCTGTAGAGTTTTTGCAGTTCTTAACCACAGCCTACTATATATGGAAGGAAAGCAGTCAAAAAGCAATGTCAGCCTCTGTAGATTGATTAGGACTACTAATTGCATCAGTAACTTTGTTGGAATAATTAAACCACTGTGTTTCATTACGATAGTAAAAGTAAAGTGAGTATCAAGCCTGCTGGCTTGCCAGAAGCAATTTTCTTGAGCTTTGCTTATTTTTTTTCCTTTTATCATTTTTGATAGTGTAGATTCAAAGTTTTCATGTCAGCTGAAATCACAGCTGAAGTCGCACCATAACCTAAGCACCAAGAAGCTCAGTCACCATTATCTCCTGAAGAAACTGCTAGACATCCTGTGCTTGCCCATCAGGACAGCAACAGCAGTTGCACATCAGCCTCATCTAACACAGCTTCTCTTCCAGGGTCTGAAACAGCAGAGTTCCCTGCCAAAGGACACGGCTTCCCTGGTGCATCAAGCTTGTGTACTTTTTAAGATGGGTCATTTATGCTCTACTGATTTTGCTGGCAAATTTAAGCAATTGAGGAAATGCTACAGGTTCAGATATCTGAGAAAATGCTTAGAGCCACCCAGCTGGCCACCATCTTGCCCAAATTGAAAGAATACTTCCAAAGTCTTTCTATGAGATTTAAGATCTGACCTTACAGAATGCTGAAACAAAAGTCACACAACTTTCATACCTGGTTCCTAAGAGGAATCCAACTGAGGAGTGCTGAAAGCTTTTCTTATATTTTTATTGGTTAGAAAGGTGAATCTACCCAACCAAAAACGTGTTCCCTGGAAATGGGAACAAAATACTTTTTAGATAGCTCATTAATTTTTGCATGATTCTTTCATTTCACCCCAGTGCATTATGATGTCTGTCATCAGCATATGGACTCGTGAGTAAATGGACACTTATTACATATTTTGAAAATACTGGTTATATAGAGTCCAATATCCCAAAAAAAAAGAGAAAGGTGAATAAGTTAATCATATTGCTACTACATTAATTTGGTTACTACCAGTGACCTGTATGTCTAAATGGCATTTTGCCATGGTATGATAAACAAAATATATGAATTTTAGAAGGACTTTATCTATGTAAACCTCTCACTCTCTGTCTTTTCAATAGAATCAACTGAAGTACATGTATTCAAGTCTCAAAGAACCAAAGGATATTGTAATAGTTCATTCTGAATAGTTTCTTGGGGTACGGGAGAGTATGAGGCAAAATTTTCAAAGAGAAGAAGCCCATTTTTGCTCACAAATATTATCTTCAAACTTGTGACAGCATTTATGCGGGCAACCATTGACATTATATAAGCAGATCCAGCAAATACACTTGCAAATGATCAGTACAGGCACCCAGCTGTAGTTGATGCTTTGCTTGTACCTTCGTGAATATTCTCCTGGTAACTGCCTGTATTAATCCATTACTAGGATTATATTTTACGCAAACATTTTTAGCACAAACACACCTCCACTCTCCTTGTTTGGAATGTGAGTGCTGGTGTATTAAAAAATATTTGGAAGACAGACTTAGTAAAATAAATGTTAAGAGAACACAGTGGGGTATATTTTCAGTGTGGAGCAGAGAGATTTAGCTGCATGACTTCCATTAGCTTTAATGAGAACCACACAGCTAAATCCTCACACACCACACTAGAAGATTAACCCAGAAAACACACATTGTTTACTTTTTACTAATACTCTGATTATTACCACGTTCTTCCTCCTCCTCCTCTTCTTCCTCCTCCTCTTCTTCCTCCTCCTCCTCTTCATCCTCCACATCTTCACCTTCCTCTTCATCCTCCTCTTCTTCTTCTTCAATCTCCTCTTCTTCTTCTCGATCTATCTCCTCATCATCCTCCTCCTCATCACCTTGCTCCTCATTATCATCAGAATATTCCTCCTCTTCTTCATCCTCTTCCTCTTCTTCCTCTTCCTTTTCATCCATCTCCTCTGTTCCATCAGTTTCATAGCACTCATCTACCGAAGAGTTGTCTGCTTTAACCACAAAGGGTTTTCTTTTAGGGGCTGGTTCCTGGGGCTGCTTGTCTTGTGTTTTTCGCTTTTTTGCCAAAGGACAGCCATAAACACTGTGCAAAAAGGAAAGATGCAAATTGTTACACTATCTTGCAGATTTCTGTAGGTTAGATTGTATAACTCATGTTATTTAGTCATATATTCTAAATTTACACCATGCTTAGTTGCTGTTCTCAAAATGCATGTTTTCAAATTAAAACGCAACGTAGGTAATAATGACCAAGGGAGAGGACACTTACAAACCTGTGAAATTGCAAAAAACTGTTATTTGCCTGACAGTGTCACATGTACATGCCAGTATAACAGTTACAGAACTGATACAAATGTGTGTTTTTCCTTCTCATTCTTTTCTCTCTTCTGCATGTTGCACTCTTTTCTAAGGCAGATGAATATAGTTGAAAAAACAGCAATGTGATCCTATCTGTTAGCTATGAGTACAACAATCAGGAATAAAGCAGTGCTTCATAATTTTGTAACATTCAGTAAGGTTTTGATTGTGTAAAATTAAGATATGTTTCAATGCTATTTAAATAATGAAAATACAACCACATTCTTAATGCTTGTTTGTTGTTACCATCATTAGTGATGAATTGCTCTTGAATTCTCCACTAGAGTGTTTCATTATAAGCTCCAAGTCTGGGTTAATGGGAAAGCAAGCTCCTCAACACAACCAAACCAGTTTTCATGGCCAGTGTTGGAAGTGTTCTCACATCGAAAAAATAAAAATAAATAAAACCAACCAACCAAACAAAAAAAACCCAAAACCAAACCAAACCAAAAAACACCAACCAGGCAATAAACAAAATCATTTGTCTCTGAAGGAAGTACAGCTTTTCAAAGTTGAGTACCACTTCCTCACCAATCATCTGATCTTCTACCAGAGTGGCCACCTGTTTCTCAAAGGGCATATAATCTGTGCTTGTTGAATGTGATCACCCTTGCGTAACCCATATAACCTCCTACCCAGAGTGACTGCACGCACAAACTACTTTTTGTTTAAAAAACTTCCTCTTTGAACTTTTTCATTCTGTGATTATAAATGCTACTCAAGCTACATTGGGTTTTAGTCTTCTTCCTGTGACTAACTAGTTTTGGGACATTTAAACTGTTCTCTCCAGCCCTTACTGCATATCTACCTATAACTTCCTCTCCTACGTTATATTTTTGTTCCTTTTATCTCCATTACAAAACACTGAGGATCTTTATCATTTTCTTCCACTCTAATACTGCCTCACTTTCTATTGACAGACGACTGAAAAATAGGGTGTTTCACTGCATTTAGTACTACAGATGTGCTCTTTGTGGCGTCTGCATGGTCTTGATCTTGGCCTGATTTAATTTCATCCCAGCAACTATGCACCCCAATTACTTAAACCTCTACTTAGGTAACAAGCATTTTATTTAAGTGCCTGACTGTTTTATTTAATTGTCTAATTTAGTCATTGTCTTACCTAAATTTTAAAGCACTTGTTCACAGTAGGGCTGGCTCAGGCTGCCTGGCACACACGTAACTAAAGAATGTATACAGTCACAAAAGGTGGTATTCATCATTGAAAACCTCCTAAGGGAAACCTTCTCTGCATAACGCAGGCACCTGTGTAGGGACTATACGTGTCTTTAAAATCTAATCCAGCGTACCTAAATTAAACACATTCCTCCATTAACACTACCAAGAAATACTGAGTAAACTTCAAGAACCTCCATCTAGCCAGATTACAATCCTCTTCATTTGGGAGTGGGTATGGGGCAGTAGTCCTAATGGGATAAAGTTTCCAGACACCACCATCAAAGTCAAGGTCAAACAGTGCAGGCTAGAGGGGGAACACACCCATATCCTCCAGATGCCAGCACCAGGCTCCATCCAGCAGGTAGCCTGACATGTCCTAGGGAAGAGCATCCCCTTCTAGAAGATGAGCCCCTGTGCACCTGGCTGCAAGAAACTCAGTCAGATACACAGCAGGCAAGCAAAAGCCCAAATCTTCACTAATTTGGAGAACCCTAAACTTGGGAAAAGAAAAGGCTAAGCTTTTGACATTTTTGGAGTATATTTGAGGTGCTTCAGCATAAAACAAATACATACATTGGAAATCTTTGTCCCTAGGTCACCACTCTTGCTCAATGCGAAACCACTGTCCTGCCTCTTGCCCTGTGAGTTCTTCTCTTGGCCAGGACCCAGCTGCTCAGAACCAAGAGGAAAGGCAGAACACTTTTTTATGGAAAATATCCCACATCATCACAGTCAGGCACAAAGAGGAATTCAATCTCCATCAGTCTGGAAGGTGCCTGAAACCTGGGGCAAAAGAGGAGCACTGTCTGTTGTCGTTCTGACCACAGCAGGTTTATTTGGGTCCTTCCCCTGGTGCTATGGGGGTTCAGGAACTGTCTATTTAAACTCTCCACACGGAGCTCTGAGAAAATGCAGATGAATTTTTCCTCAGAGCTGGAATTTCAGTGTATGTTGAGCCCAGGGAAATGACTAGATAATAAGGAAGGAACCTGTTTCATTTAGGTGCCTGACAGAGGCTGCAGCCTGGAAAACATGAGTGGGCCACAGCCTGGGGCTCGGGCAGAGTTTAGAAACTTGAATATCAGCTCAGTGGGATTTAAGGAGACAGGATAACATTTGTTGAGTGGATGTGTCTTGCTTTCTTGATTTCTGTTCCTTCTCTTCGTGATGCACACTGCCCTCACTACAGCTTCTTCAATGCCATTATCATTAAATGATTTTTTTCTCAAAACTCTGATCTTTATTTTGTCACATTGAACACAGAACATGAACCCCACGCTGCCAAAATCTTTGTTCAGTTGAAAACACTAAATACTTGCAAAAGTTTTCAACCAGTAATGCCCCCAAACAGTCCCCTTTGGAATTCACAATAGTCTAGGAACTGGGGAAGAGCACAGTAGGATAACAAATACATCTATTTTGTTTTGAACCGCTTTTTAAATTTTCTATTTGGCATCTAAATTTAATTGTATGACCTTTTAGATACAAGTTATTGGTCAAAGGTAGAAATAAATTGTTGTCATTGCCATTTCTGGTCATATTTAATCTTTCTTTTTCATGGCTTTATGCTTTTCTACACTACATTTTATAAAGTTTGTGAGAATTTCAGCTGTTCGTTGGGATTCAGGGCACCCTGGAAAGTGTACAACTAGCAATGGAAATCAATGCCAATGAGCTGTCTCATCAGCTTTGATGCTTTTATAAATCTCATTAAGTAACTATTTGCAACTCAGCTATTCAAGTTGTGAACTTGACCTTAGTTTTTCACTTCATTTATCTATTCTCAGTGCCTTTGCTCATAGAATAAAATTGAGGACACGGCAGCAACTAAGAGAAACAAACATTTGTATATTTTAAGGGTTGGGTGCGGCACTACGGACTTGGGAAGATGCCACTTTTCCAAGGCTATCAGTTATGTTAGTTAACTCTGACTCAGCTTTTGTGAACTTTTTCCTGATTAGCTTGTACCAAAGTGCTGCCCATTTCATCTACAACCCTGAATTTGGTTTTGCCTGTGCTTGGATTTGTGGTTTATAAACCTACCATTGCATGTGTTTTTCTTGTAAAACCTTTAAAATACTGTCTTGCACTGGCTCCCTTCTGCTCTTCGACTATATACCTCATATAGCTTATAGACACCTCACATACTACAGACTTCATAGTCCAAGAAAGTTAAAAAAAATATCCATGTCTCTCAGAAACCTGGGAAAGAGGTCAGCAGACCTGGTGCCTCCTGCTTAGCTGCCCTATTTTCTTCTTTTTCTTTCTTAACCTGTTCTTCTCCCATCCTCCGTTTCATTAATTTTTCAGATTCTGCCTCCAGGACGCTTCTCTGTGATTCTGGCACATTCCCTGCGGTGTCTCCGGTGAGCGCACCGAGGGGAAGGCGGCGCTGGCTTCCCGGCAGCCTCTGCCTCCAACCTCCCCTTCCTACCACACATGGCGACAACAGTCTCCCCACTGACCTCTTGTTCCGCATATATTTGTGAAATCTGTTATTGTTTGTCCTTACAGCTTCTGCAATTTTCTCTCCATTTCCAGTTTTGGCTTTTATTATCATCCCCTTATTTGCTTATTTTTTAGACTTGTTTATCCCTGCTCAAAGCAATGACCCCATTGATTTATCTGTCTCGTACGCCTTTATCCGTCCTTTTATTGCTCACTGTATTTCCCTGGTCAGCTGGGCTTGTCTTATTTTCCCCTCACGCTTCAGCTCGCTTGGCCTTCAGCAGAATATATATCTGGGCATCCTGAAACACATTTTTAAATATTCCATGGTACTTTGCTGTGTGTCTCAGTCATCTCCAGTTTTTGGAACCTGTCATGAATAATTCTTGTGGAAAGAACGCTGTTGAATTTTACAGCAATAAGCTCCAAGAGGACATATAGACATTAATAATTGAAGAAATGTAAGAAATAATATATGAATTTATACTCCTTATTTAGAAGATGATTTATGGTATTATTTAACTCTCACACAATTTTAATTCATTAAAAACAGGATGCTACTCATTTATACATTCAGTAGGACCTTTCTTCAGGAAATACATGTGTCTTTCCCAGAGCTAAACTTATTGATTTTTACATACTTTATTACTAATTTAGTATCATTTTCAGCATAATTAGTATGGTTATTATTTGTAAGTTATAACAATTAAACAGATCTCTTTAAACATGTGTAGGACCAGAGAATTCAAAGGGATTTTCTAAATCAGATTATTGATTAATATTCTCGTCTCCATGATGCGTCAACTCACACATCAAAGGTGGGACATGACACCTATGTCTGGAGAACTTTCTTCTTAGAGTGTCTTATTGCTCCACATGAATTACAGAGGGACCTCACGTGACTAATAAAGGTTCAGTCAACTTTATATACCACCAGCCCTTTTTTTTTCATTTGTATCTCTTTCCTATTGAATCTATTATTTCAGAAGCCTCATGCTATAAGATTTAAGTCAAGAAAAATAAGATGATGGCAATTCGTGCCTTAAATCTAAATACCTTTTTTCTTTTTTTTTTTTTTTTCTCATTAGTACTTTGAAAAATCTTACAAAGTGTTTTTCCAACCTAAAAAGTGTCCCCCACAACAGTGCTCTCATTCTTTCTTTTTTCATGTGATAATTTAACTTAACATAAACCAAAACATTTGGCAGGTAATAGAATCTAAAAATTTACTGTATAGATGCCCAGTGAGGTTATCAAAAAGCACTTAAGTATCTGAAGTGGCACTGAGATGGTATTTTATCATATACAGTCGAGGATAATAAATTAGGAAGACTCTGCTTAGAAGCAAACTTCTGCTTAAGGCTTCAGGCAGAAAGTTCCCAAGGCATTTACACTTGTCCCGCTGGATGCCGTGTTATTTTTGGTTTGGACTAGATAACTTCCAAGTTGGTATCTCCAGACTTATAGGATACTGCAAAACCAGGCATTTTGCAGATAAGTCCTCCATCAAATCCAATCTTCAAAGAATGGGCAAACCTAATTAATTTGCATAACATTGCATCCTATTAAATCACTCTAAAAGCAGTGACTACTTTCAGAATTAAAGGGCTAATACTATCAATTGATAGCATTTGAGCAGAAAACAAATATTTGGATTCCACCAAACCCTACAGGCTGAACTCCCTGCACTCCAGAAGGATGCTGTTCCCAGCAGACTATGCACTACTAGGAAAAAAGTTGGTAACACTCCTGTTAAGCTGGACCACTGAATTGACAGGAATGAAAGAATCATAATAAATTCAGGAAAAGAGACTGACCCAAATCTAGTGATTTGCCTCCTCAATTGCAAGAATAAACTCCTTTAGCTGAGGATGATTTTCCATTCTTATTTAAATCACTGCTTAAAGTATGCCAAGTTACTACAGGAACAAGCAGCAAACCTAGTGGACAGTAGTAACTGTGTGGCAGTAGAGTAAAATCATTTGTGGGAAATTATTTTTGCTCTCTAAGGCACCTGGTCAGGAATCTTTTCTATCCCATGGAAGTCCCATGTAATATCTGCGTACTGTCCTGGAATATGGGAGATATTGAGCTGCGCCTTTCCAGGCTGGAAAAGGTAGAGAACTTTACTGACTATTCTAATCACTAAGCTACAGAAGAGAAAATGGGAAGAGCAACAAGCTAAAGTTCAAGAAGGACATGGAATTTTTTGAGCTTTCATTTCTCAGAGATGGCTAAGTGCAACCTACAAGAAAGAGCTAGGACACACGGGTTTTGGTGGTTCCAACAAGCTGGATTAAAATTCTCTATGCTAGCATCCTGCCTGCTATGAATCCCAATCTAGCAGACTAATTTATATGAATCTGCTTTCTAGAAACCTGCTGGCAAGTGAGCCAGAGCCTTGAATACTGTTCCAGAGTTAGGCATGCTTCCTGCAACCATCGCACTGCCAAGCACCACAGCATCTAAGGCCACTTACAGAATCACTGCCCTCACCCCTGTCTTCTCAGGTGGAGACAGGCACCAATCCACAGTCAGTGCTTCGGAAAATCTGTGTTGCCATTCACATTTTACATGCTTAAACATTTTTGTAAAAGTGGCCTAAATTACTACGTTATTATCTATTTAAACTATAATTAAAACTAACAAATATCTTCAAAAATACAATAAAGTCATCTCTGCAATTCAATTGTATTTCAGACTTTCCCACTAAGTTCTGCTTCTAGTTCAATAAATCAGGTTATTATAAGCAGGAAATGCTTTTATATATGCAGTGTCAAAAGACATCATCGGTACTTCACTTATTTGTACCAAATAGAAGTTTGTTGACTTTTCAGATTAGGTATAATAGTATTTCAGTTCAGTGAAAACTATTAATTTACCTGAACAGGTATGAGCTTGCCTCATAGGAATGAATGCAATGTAGAGCATTCTACCCCTTTTTTCCTTCTGGTGTTTCAAATATTTGTGTAGTGCACTGTGGAACACTAAAAAAAATGACAGAAGTGACCAGAAGCATGCTGGATCTCGAAAGGTAAAGGCAGAAACTGTGATGTTTTCTTCACAGAGCTTTAAAAGCCAACTCAGTCCTTTTGCTTTTCAGAGCTTTTTTAAACATACGAATAGCTACAAACATAGTACTGATCTACTCAGGTATATAGCATTGTTTAACCAAATAAGCCCTATAGAAAAATTAGTATATTTTTAAAAAAGCATTGGAAAAGTAGTTAGGAGTAGAAAACTCGTGAGAATAGAATGATGTGCCAGAAGTAAATGACGGAACTCAAAACTTATGTATTTTCTTTTTAGAAATTCAAATATTGAAGTCTGTATTTTTAAACAAAATTGAGTGGACTAGCTTTGATGAAGTGAATACAGTCACAGTAACTTAAGTCAAAATGAAGATCTTTTGTTTAATTGGATCCTACACATCTCCAATGTCAAGCACCTCCTCACCCCCATTGGCTGAGACTCCAAACTGGCAGATCCGAACCCTGTGATGAACAGTGGCAAATTTACTGGCTCATCTGCCCTCTGGCTGGCAAAACTATTTCACCCATTGCCAAACTCTGCTCTTAGGACATGACAACTGGAAGGAAACTTTAAGTTTTGCAAGAATTAATCCATTTAAACAGTAAGTTTATTTAATTGGTTGAATCCAATAGCTGTTCAGTGGAGAAAAATAAGGCACAGTAATGTACTGCTAGGTGTTGTACAAATACACAGGAAAAATCTCAGCCCCGGAGAGCTCATTTAAAACAAGATGTAAAAAATAAATGTAACAAATCATGAGACTAAAACCTTATGTGGCAGCACAGGTTAGAAAAGTACAAGCCCTGCAGTTGTAGATCATTCAAAAGTATTTATATAAATAAATCAATATAATATTTGATTGCCCCATGACGTATGATGTCACAGATGGGGTTCATCTCTCACCTACCCCTAGGCTTCTAAAAACTAAGTCTATACATGTCAAGTTAAGCTCCCTTCATAAGTCAATGCAGAGAAACTGGAACCTACTGGGAGGCAATTCATTTCACCTTTCTTAGACACTCTGCCTGTCTCTCCACTGACAATAAAGGGAGTTAATGGTGATTAACTTGGATTTCTCGCATTTTTATCGGATTCTTAAGTGATAGAAATACAACTCTTTTTCTCTCTTTTTTTTTTCACTATATTGTATGCCCATTACCAACAAAGCCAGTACCTAGCAGATTTCAAACCCACATACCACAACATTTTTATAAAGAGAAAAGCAAACCCCTGCTTCTTTCCTTTCCACAGCTGCTCTATCACTTAACACAAAGAATTCTCCTCCCTGTATTTTAGCTATCTTTTCAAAACTACCTGCATGATCCAATGCCAGACTAATGCTTTAGTTGCACTCTACTCTTAGAATGGCAAATACCCAACTTAACTGTGCGTTCAAGAGCCGGAAGCCACAATTGATTATGTCTTGTTGCCAGACCCTTGAATGCAGGGACTGATCAAAGAAACCAGGATAGTGCAAAGAGTACAGGTTTAATGACTCATATTGATTCATTAGATGAAATGCATATAATCAAGTTTTGCTAAGAGAGTATTGATTCTGTAGACTTCAATGTTGATGTAGATGTAACCCAGACACATAAAAATGAGAACATACAAATCCAGTGACCACTCCTGCACTAACTCAAAATCCTGAAGTCCACGTTTATTTCAGACATCTAAACTGGAAGAAAAACATTGGGAAAGAAAACCCTCTATTTTTCTACATACAGACAAAAATGAGGTAGGCTACACTGAGCTAAATCAAAGCAGTACCTGGAGCTGCCAAGATATCCAACTTTATGTGGATCCTGTATTTTCAGCCACAGTGGTAATGACAACTCTGTTTACAGGTAAAGGGCAGGGGAGGTTCCAATTTATTTCTTTTTCATGATAACATGATATAATGAAAAGGGAAAAGTTCATAATGAATCATTCATCAATGCGAAAGGGTTGAGGTACGCTACAAGAGTGCATCTGTGTTACAAAAGATCTTTTCATAGTCACAATGTTTGAGCCTTGGACATCATATGAAATCTTTCTATTCCAGTATTATAAACATAATTGCTTTTAAGCAATTCAGTATGCTAAGTTCAAGCATCCAAAAATCAAGGGAAATAAGCTGCTGGAAATCAAAGACGATTCATGTAGTTATACTGTCAATCATTTACCAGCACGGCTAGGCATGTATTAGTAGAATCAACACCCTTAGACACAGACTCGATAGATCACATTTAACAACAACACAGCAGGTCAAACTATCATTCTAACAGGTACTTAAGTATTGAGTAATAGAGTACGCTGTCATTTTATTGCATCTCTAATATTGGGCTACTATAATATGACTATCAGCTACTGATTCTTATCACAAGTACTCTTCCATTATCTCTACATAGATACACAATAGCACTGGCTCCCAACTTAATTTTAACTGAGAAAGGTATATGGCACAGAATTAAGAAATGTAATACAACACACCAATTTTCCTGCAACTATAGCAGTAAGTATCTTACTTGAACTAAAAAGCTAATGGCTACAGAATATAACCAATGGAAGGGAATAATACTGTGGAGTAGCCTTCTAACACAAGAATGGGACTGTCATCAGTAAATATCTGAAATTACAGAAAAAAAATGACAAAAACAAAGTGATACAAGCTGCAATCACTTCAGTGCTTATGTACTGGATTCTCACCTCCAGCATAAGCTACAGGAAACTGTTCTTTGTCTTGCACAGTTGGTTAGGAGTCATTCAAGTAGGAAATATTCTGAATTCCACTTGTTAGAGGATTGAGATGTTTAAATCTTGCAATTTGGGGAAAATAAAAAAAAAAAGAAGTAAAAAAATTGTGCCTTCCTATAACATGAAGAAAATATGATTATTCTAAAACACAATAGAAATGACAGCATTCTGCCTATTGTATTGCATTATGGAGCTGCAGCTAGAATTGGACTCTTGGTAAAAATGTTAATCATTTTTAATATACATTTAGCAAACATTCTTACAAAGGAACTGAAAGTTTATCCTTCATATTTATTTTTAACTGCTTGTTTTCTTAGTGGACTCTACACCAAAAAAGTTACCATAAAAATCTGTTTAAGGTAAAGATGACTCCAAAAGCTACATGTCTAGAATTGGGCCTCAACGGCTTTGCCTTAATCTGGCCTCTTTTGATATTTCCGATGAAAGGAAGGATGCCTGTTCAAAAAAAAAAAAAAAAAAAAAAAAACACAAAAAAAAAAAAAAAAAAAAAAAAAAAAAAAAAAAAAAAAAAAAAAAAAAAAAAAAAAAAACCCAAACCAAAAAAAAACACCAACCAAAAAAACCAAAACCACAAACCACTAACTGAATTCCGTCACGTTCTAGTCCAGAATAGTGAGGCTCCAACTTGACTCATGTCATGATTAAAAAAAAAATACTACAGTATATGTTACTTTTTATAGCTGACAGTGAGTTCTATTAGACTGTAGAAGAATCTCTGACAGAAAATTAAAATAGCCTCCCAAGGGAGTGGAAGCCCCACACAGCATGATTTAAATGTGGCAGCTGTGTTGTGGGTGGAAATGGCGGTTTCCATTGAAAATCTGCTGCCAATATACCTCCTATGGCTAGATTTCACAGGGAAATGTGGCAGTTATCCCTCTCTGAAGTTCAGCTGTTCAGTTTCAAAGATGCACAGACAGGAAAGGCAGCAACAGTCAAAGACTGAATAGAGAAAGTCCAGAATGATGCACTGCCGAAGGACCAAAGCCTAAATTGGAAAACGCCTGGAACTCCAAGTGTGTAACAGGAAGATGGTAAGAAGAGGAATGGATTCCTTAGTTGTATAAGACGAAAGGCAACTTTTTAGAAAGTATATGCCACCTCAAAGACTGCTTTTAATTTTTTGAATAGTTTGAGGCATTCGATGCTTAACACTTACATCTCATTGACAGAAAGTTAGCAATGTGTTAGTCACTTTTAAAAATGGTGCCTATATATTTGGGGCACAGATCTATAACAGGAATAGTTGTGGCAAAATTAAATGTCAGCACACTTCACTTTAAAGTACTTCAATTTAGATGACTAAGTTCCTTAGTGAATAAATTCCCCAATGATAATAATATATAGGTATATAATCCTGGGAGTCACTATAGCAAGCATGTTGAATGTGGTATATCTATGCCAAGAAATATGAAGTACCATGAAACAAATGTCTCTTGTTGATGTCTGCATCTACTTGCAGCCCTGACCTAGGCATCATCTTGAAAATGTGACTCATAATCCAAAAAGAGACTTTCCCATGCAGGTACAAAAATCATGCCTGTAGTGTGGATGGCTACTTTATTGCTCTCTCTTTTGATACAGGCAGTGTGGTACTGTTTTCTGCTTTTTCTTTAAAAAAAACCCCCACAATTTGAGTTGAAACAATTGTCAAAACAGAGGAAGACTCTTTTATTTTTGTTGTTGTTGTTGTTGTTGTTGTTGTTGTTGTTGTTGTTGTTGTTGTTGTTGTTGTTGTTGTTGTTGGGTTTTTTTGACTGCTACGGCTCCAGATCCAGTTTCTCTAGAGGAATTATTTAGTGTGCTTGGGCCCTATCAGACTGATGGAGAAACCAAAGCGGTATGTTGCTTCCTGAGGTAGCATTCTCATTGCTGGTCCGGGGTGTACAACTATCACAAAACTTTTCAGGGCAAGGGGATGTGGCTGCTATGCTGACCACAGAAACCTGCGTTGTGTGTGCATGTCCGTGTGAGCAGAGGCAGAGAACACCCGCTGTGCCTACTGGGTCAGAGGACGCTGATGCAGGCACAGGTGATCTGCAAATCTCCAGGTCTGCGGCACGTAGGAAGCACCCAGCAGCACAGCTTGGCCTGAGCTGGCAGCACCTCTGGGCGCACATCCGTGGGTTTTCTATTACAAGTTGGGCCGACTACAGACCCGGGATTTTTGCGGATCCTTCTCTTGGAGTTCAGTACATAAGATCTATTTAAGTTATGCTCTGGGAGCTTGTGCTTATATTCTGGTTCAGGTGACTAAATGCTTTTTGTGAAAACCACAGATGCAGAAATTTAATGGTAAAAAATTTTTTTCTCTCATTGTCTAATTAACAGGTTAATGTACTACCCAGAAGGTGGGCCAGGTATCAGAAGATATTTTAGTATCCATAATACTTTTTTTTTTTTGAAGGTATGGATGATAAGCTGCACAGGTATGACATCAGTTCAAAGTATCTGACATCATGTAAAGTTATATTGTAATGTATCTAGCAGTTAAATTTTTCCTGACTCTGCACTAGATGATTCTAAATTTCTTTACATCTTGAAAATTAGGCAGTTTGGTATCATTTCTGGTTTTCAGAACTTTTGTCTTTCTGGGAAGTTCTTTCTTTTACAGACTTTTAAAGCAACGTAATTACAAACTGCCCTGGTGTAAGAGTAATGAAATTCTATTCCTGCTTACACAACAGATCAGTTTAATCCCTAGTATACATTAAAAGTAAAAAAAACAAAAAAAAAAAGAAAAAAAGAAAAGAAAAAAATTGCTGCTAGCAAATCTTAAATAACTGTGATAGTTCTGTTGTGGTTCTACCCAAGCTATTAGACTCTGTTTTCTAAATCTGACTGCTATAATTTTCAATTAACAATGAGAATTACAGTAGATACAAAAAGCTAAATGTTTCCTCTGTTCTACAGTTTTGCTTAAATGCTGACGTTTTAAAGAAGTGGTTCCACCTCTAGTCAATGCCATTTTAACTGTTCCATCCTCCCTCCTACATCCTTTAAATAACATAACTAGAAGCAGCAAGCTTGACTGCTAAGACATGAACTTAACACAGTAGTCAGAATTTATTGGCATTCTTTCTTAAATGATATTTGTTTTATAACTGACTTAGGTTCTGAATCTGTCTTTCCCTGTGATCTCTTTAGGTCTCACAAGCTTAGCGCAGCCAGGCCGTGCCAGTTCTGAGTGTGTCAGTATTTCCCAAGAACACACGGGTGCTGCAGAGACAGGGCCATGACTCAGAAATCAGTACACTTTCCTTGCCACTAGCACTGAAACAAATTCTTACCTCGCCATTGTGGAAGGGACAGAAGACTGTAAATCTGGTAATACCTTATGTCACATGGAACTAAAAAGAAGAGCTAAGTGTCTATGTTTTAAGAACAAGAAATGTTAATTTCAAAGCCCTGCTCAAAATAAAATCATGCAATTACATTCTGTCAGAATTATTCCTACGTTTTCAGACAGATAAACAATCTTTTTCTTCTCTCAGTTCCCATCCCAAACTCCTAAATGTGTGCTGGTAAAAAGTTGCTATGACCAGTTTTGTAAGTCAATGTGCTATTCTGAATATATTACAAAGCATAAGCAACATGACCTTTGGTGTGATTTGAAATCAAATGCTTAACAACAGAAAATGCACTGAGGCTACTGGGTTAACATTTGTGAAAGGTTTTGATACTAACAGCTGAAAAAGCTTTACAAATATAAAATACAGTTATCATAGTAAATTCGCTACAGAGCAGTCATCCATCTAGTTGGGACTTTGCTGCTTCTACTTCCTTTCACAAAGTACGGGATATCCAGAGAATTCTCTGAGAAACAGGATTCAAAACCAGCTTTTTTTTTTAATTTGGTAACTAGCGACATGCAAACATCTATAAGACTCATGTCAGAGAATATTCATCATATATGTCATGGTATATGACATATCCTCTTGTTTGAGATGACTGTTTGCTTATCCCCATCTCCTGAAGTAGTCCTTATGGTTACTAAGAACCAACAAATCATTAATCCTCCTTGATCATCCCAGAAGAAACCATGCCCAAGCTAGATCTATATTAAAATATATCAGTAATTCTAGTGCATTATTCTTATTGTCCCCGCAAATATTCAATAACAAGAAATCATTTGCTAATCTTGGTATAAATGAACTTCCAATATAGGAAGGATGGTCTAAAGCAAAAGGCACTGGAGTAGAATTCAGAGGCATGACTCAACTTCTGGCTGTGACGCAAATTCCTTGTGTTGGTAGCAGAGAGTCACGAACTGCGAGTTTACCAAGGGAGCGAATGCATTACAGCTCACAGTTTCTATGCTTAGCTGCACAGTGAAATTCTAACATCCAAGTGAGGTATGTCTGCTCCTCTTCTAATACCTAGGGACATATAGGCACTTAACACGCAGCAGAATTTAGATGCTGTAATCCGAACTGGAGGAAGATATTTTCTGCAGCGGGGGATTTCCGCTCCAGGAATTAATCACCTTAAGCCTTCTTTTTCTTACAGAAACAGAGATGAACTCAGTCTTTTGACTAGGAGATGGTCAGAGGAGGAATCACGATCCCAGTCTTAGCCATTATCTAATCTAGAACGTGCAGAAATGTGTGAGAAATTAGTATTTAATATCCTCTTTGCCAGAGGTAACTGAAGCTTTGTTTTACACCTCTCAGAAGACTGCTTGATCATGAGGTTTTATGGTAATCTGGGTTGAGAGTGCCCACTTCTTTAATACTTCATGCAAAAGAAAACATTTACATGTTCTTTGCTACTGGTGAAAGATTCATTCCATTCATCTCTAAAATAAGTGTTTGTCTTCTATAGGAAGTGCTAATGCCAGGACTGAAACAAGGTTCTTCTCTCTCCAAGTGACTTCTCAAAATTACAAAATTATATTCTTCCCTCTTCCTTTTGGATATACTACTGTCCATAAAATAAGAAAATACCAAGAAAAGAGAATACAAGCATCCTGACATCTTAGCTTCTTTATAGTCAGTGCAGGTTCCCAGAGAATGGGAGAAATGTCCTACCTCCTATTGACAAAGAATAAAACAGTGTGCAAGTGCCATGTTTGTATAGAATGCAAACTGGAGGGCTTTTAAAATACGTGCTATGCTGAAACAAGCAGATATGAGATTAGAGATGTACTAACTATGCCACTTACTTAGTATGACATAGGTATCAAGGTGTCCAAATAAACATTTCTTTACAAGTTTAATGTTAAAAGTACAGTTGTAATTTGACATCTGAGATAGATAGAAACCAAGGGAGAGCCCACATTTTGGCCTGGGTGACTTAAAGCAGAAGTTGAAAGCACGCCAGTTTTTATTTCTAGCTTATTTCTGAACATCTATTCCGTGTTCACAAAGTACAAGTAAGATTTTCTCATGGAGCCATTAAGAGGGTGAAAAAACAGTAGCAGGTTTGTATCATTGGTGAATTTCTTTCATGAGTATCAGTTGGACAGAAAGCATTCATTCACTACTTGATCATTCAATTTAGTGACCTGTTCATTGCATTAAATTAAAAAAAAAGTGATAGTAGAGAAATCTGTCCCAGCCCCAGGGAGCTGAAATTTATAAAGCTGTTTTAAATGGCTGGTATTGGCATTGAAACCAATCATATCCTGCCCTGTCTCATTTGGCTTTACAGTATCACACATTTTATCATAAATCATAGGTTTAAGACACAGGCCTAATTTCAGGCACACGAATATTTTCTTTTGGGCTCTATACCCCTTCTCTGCTCTTCCAGGCACACTTACAGGGTGACACTGCTGGTTCTTGCAAATAACAAAAGGATATTAGGTTCTGAAATCCCTGTTCAGGTAATCAATATGCTTCAAGATTTTCTTGGGAAAGTGATTCAGGGGAGTAGCCAAGAAAACAACTTGGTGTGTCCACTCATCTGGTTGAAGTTATCACCGTTTACAGTGTCCTAAGCTGTATAGTGATGAGGATGTCTTCAGGAGCTATCTGTCCCCTGGGCATTTGATTCTGTACTGCGGATATATTTATTTAGATATATTATTGCATTCAAGGGTGGCTCAGGACTATCTCTCCTTTCCCTGTCCTGAGCTGACACCACTAGAAGCAGTACTTCATATCAACCACTAATAAGAAGTGATGTCTTTGAAAGGGCTGTCTCAACTTATTGAAAAACTTCAATATAAGTCTTTAAAGACACATTCTAGTGTGTTTTTTGAGGGGGGAGGTGAAATCCACGAAACTATTCCTTTTTATCTTTTTTCTTACAAACTTGTTTTTGTTTTCTGACTACTTTTTGTGCCTCATTTCCCTCCTATTTCTATATATAAATCTATGTGGATTTTTGTGCTAGCATGGTCTAGTGACTTAGAACAAGCAGAAGGTAGATGGACCTTGGTTTCCAGTTCCTTCATATTTCAGTTGGTTTCTTCATTTCTTCGTATTCCTTTGCTACCTGAGGTAATACTTAGGGTGCCTGATCTAATAAAATATTAACATTTGAAAGAAAAAGATAACTATAACTTTATTTATTTTTTATGTGATTTCCCCTGCCCCTTTTTTGGATGATTCTGTCAGAGGTCAGGTGATTTTCACTGAGCTGGCAAGTAAGGTGCAGGGCAGTGCTATTATCTGATAGCATGGGTGCCATCTATGGATAAAACTTTGAAAAAGTCATCTATGTTATTTATGTTGGCATGGACACTGCAGCAAGGAATAAGATGGGGTTCCCTGTCTCTCTAGCTGCCAGTGTTCACCAGTAAATTCTCCTGTCTCCAAAGCCCTGACGTGGGATGCTCCATTCCACAGGCCATTTCTCAGCTGCACACAGTAGCTACGCTGCTGCTCAGAACTCTTGGTAGGAGGATACAGGCACCTCCCTCATACCCTAAATCCAGTGCACAATGCTGCTCGTGGCTTTTCTGGTTTAGTGTAAGGCTAGTGACCATGACTACATTGTTATAGAATCATAAAAACATTTAGGTTAGAAGAGACCCTCAAGATCATTGAGTCCAACCACAACCTAACTCTAGCACTAAATCATGTCCCTAAGAACCTCATCTATATATCTTTTCAACAACTCCAGGAACGGTGACTCCACCACTTCCCTGGGCAGCCTGTTCCAGTGCCTGACAAACCTTCCCATGAAGAAATGTTCCTAATATCCAATCTGAACCTCCCCTGGCACAACCTGAGGCCACCTGGGCACACTGCTGGCTCATTTCAGCTACTGTNGCCTTCCTACCCTCCAGCAAATCAATACTCCCACCCAATGTGGTGTTGTCTGCAAACTTACTGAGGGTGCACTCAATCCCCTCATCCAGATCATTGATAAAGAGATTAAACAGAACTGCCCCAAATACAGAGCCCTGGGGAACACCACTTGTGACTGGCCACCAACTGGATTTGGCTCCGTTCACCACAACTCTTTGGGCCCAGACAAATACACATGAATAAACAGATGTCTTAAAAATCCCCACCTTTTTAAATTTCAGAATCAATATTTTTAGAGAAATGTCATAGAAATAATTCACAAAATATGAAATAGGGAAACTGAAGTTGACTCTAAATGTAAAATTGTCTCATCATCACAACTCAGGTAATTGTGCTCTATCCTCCAGAAAAATGTTTTGATTCGAAAGGCACTAAAGCATAAGGTTAGATTTCTCTGACATCAAGAGTCATTTAACAGGTCTTTATTTAAATATCACATAAATATTGGAGACAGAGGTTTGGGCCCTGTGTTTGCAATAATCCCCAATATTTGCTTCTGTCTTTACATCTTAAGATGCCTGAAATTCTCTTTCTGTTTACAAGTGGGGAAATAGAGGCATAAGGAGATGAAATGTCTTGCCCTCCGTGTGAATTAACCCTGTAGAATCTCTTTTCCATTACAAAAAGCACAAATTATTCAACCTCAAATGTTTTATTTCTCTGATAAGAGAACACAATGTTCTCAGCAAAGCTACCAGGCCAACCAAATAAATTTCCCATAGGCAAAGGAAAAATGTGTATAGCTACTTCCAGGATCTTGCTGGGGAAATCATCTGCCCGGTATTACTGGATGTTCTGTTCTTTTTTTTTTTTTTTTTTAATTTTCTTTCCCATACTTTCTGCATGGTCTTCATTTATTTTGCCGCTGATGGCAACATCTCCAGACAGGTTCTTCCACAGCAAACACTGTGGCTGTAAGTGGGCTGCTGCATGAGAAATATGCCCAGCACCCGCCATGCGAAAGGAAACGAGCATATCGTTTCAGCAACACACAAGCCTGGGGACCCGCTGCAGAAAGCACATCCCAAATCTGCTGTTTGCTGTTGCTGCACAGTTGGGTCGGCACTTTCCATGCTCCTGCCTCTGATTTTATTCCCCCCCCATCTTTATTAGGCAAGTTCTCCTGGCACACGCAGATCCCGCAACTTGCTGCCACTGAAATTGCTATTCCCAATCCAGATGGTGGGAGGAGGAATTGAACTGCGGTTCCTTTGTGTAGTCACCTCTAAACAATGGCCACCAGCATGCAGAGCCACATGCCAATTGCTGGTGTATATTTGCTTGACGTTTCAGACCCAACTTTGCACCTTTCTAGTCATTAATCAACAATCAGACAAAGGATATATTGCTGAACCCAGACAGCAGCCAATACAGACCTCTAATACATTATAGATTCTCTGTCAGCACATTTATTTATTGTTTGCAGTGTTCTGCTTTAAAATCCTTGTGCTCTTTCACTTTATTTATTTATTTACTTATTTCTCTTTAGCTGGATTTAACAAAGCAGTGCAGCTTCATTTATTAACATTTTTTACAAACCCTGAATGGTGGATTACTTTACATAAAATACATTTATAATATTATTCTCGGTATTTACCACAACTTGCCAAAATCTTTAGCAAATATACCATTAAATTAAATAGTATTAAGTTGCATAGGCAGTATCAGAATATGTTTTTTCCTCTGCTAAATATCCAATGAATAATTTTATCTTTATTTAACACTATAATGAAGGTTGACTACCAGCTTAGAGAGAAACGAATATACATTTGTCTATACTTCCAGCATTCAGTGGGATTTGTCACAGTATCATAAAAGCAAGCAACAATAAGGACTTCACTGTTCTGTGGTCAGGCTTGAACACAAATGCATCAGTGGACCTTGGGTCCTGCACAGCGTGCAGCCACGCTCCGCTATCAAATTAATGTTAAAATTTGTATGTCCTGGCTTCTGATTTATAATATCGTTGATAAATAGTAAAAAGGACAGGCATGCCATAAAGTTTATGGATGGAGTGATGGCATGCACAATGATGTCTCATAAAGAATAAAAGGGGAGAAGTTATTTGTTCTTGTGGATTCAAGAACCAAAATACAGATAGACTGGCTGCGTGCACAGAATTTTTCATAAATATCCCACAGTGCACCCTGTTGTACAGCAGCCATACATTAATTAGAGCATTCAGCAGACACTGCAATGTGTTACACTCATCCAAGTGAATCTTCATTTTTCACATGCAGGGCCTTACTAATTAAAATCAGCTTTGCAATTAAATGTGGAAAATTGTGTTAAACTTTCAAGCGTGGTTTAGAAAAAAATGTATTTATTTTTAGGGTATTTTATTTTGATGCAAATGAATTCTCCATCAAAGTGAGACCAGTAAAAGGGAGGTATGAGGATTTCTCTTTTTTGTATTATAGATGCTCCTCTCAGTTGCAAGTTGCAATACTCCACTATCTCTCTGCCAGTACCTGGCCCTGTTCCAATGCTTTTAGTGAGTGCTATCTGTCAAGGCATGAATAATACAGCCCCTAGGCTGTCGGCAGAATCCAAATGAGGCATACATCAGGAAGCAAGCACTCGACTTTAGCTCCAGAACATGCTCCTGTGAAGACAGGCAATTATTCACCCACGGCTGCAGCCATGGCAATCAAACTGGTGGGTGAAAAGGTATATGAAATGAAAAAATTTAAATAAGAAATATGGCACAACAAGCCACAGAAATCCAATAATTTTCTAATAAGAGAGAGACATTTGAGTCTTTTAATTTTGAAGTTTGGGAGCATGAATTATTTCACTCACTCTGTTTTAAAACGTAGAAGACTAAACTACAGTATACAATGCCAAGGCAATACAAGCGTATGTGGGGCTTTTCCTAATCAAAACAGCAATGCTGAACTCTAAGGTATTTATAAATTCAAATAGATCTGTTGTACGAAGTCACAAATCTCACACTTAAAAATCAAGAGATGGTCAAAACAATTATATCTGTATAACGTAATAGAAACAGAGACAGCCTAGTAAAGCAACAAAGAACTGGCTGATATCGAGAAATTTGATGGAAAATTAAAATGCAATACATTTTATAAGGTTAGGGACAACTCACACATTATAGATCCAAACATTATTTCATGATCCCTCTTCATTTTTGAGACTCGCTTCTTTTTGCAAGACATTGTATCAGTGATTAATGAAAAAAAATCCCTTACAAATGCAATATGAACTGAAGAAAAGGCATGCAGAATTCCTTGGTAAGTTGTTTTTTATCTGAACTCTTATTTTCAGCAATGAAATTGTATCAGTATTTCCATTTTAGATCTGAAAGGTTTATAAATTGGTCTTAACAATTCATCCTTCACTGAAATTTGATGCATATTGTTTCAGACTAAGATGGTGTTTTGTTTTAATTTCTGTACAATGGCTTTCTCTGCTTTCAGATATGCACTGATATATGCATTAAACAAATTCTAAATTAATATACATAGTGTCATGCTATCAGCTTAAGATTCTTTTTGGGGTTCTTATTTGTTAGAATGTGTTTCATTCTGAAGCATGTGGCATTTGGGAAGTGATTAATCCATTACAGAATCTAATTGCTTTTGTTACTTGAGAAAAAACAAACAAACAACAACTATCATGTTAAGAAGCTTTTGAAATAGGCTACTGCATGTAAACAGTATTTTTTTAGAGGAATTCAGTTAGGATTTTTGTAATGTGTCCACACACCTATTTACATGGCAAAGCATAGGCATCTATTTGGTATATGATGTTTAAAAAAATGCTAAATGCAGAGCAACAAGGTAGATTGTAATATTTCTAAAACCATATTTCACATCTGCTCAGTAAATAGCATAGATCAGTTCACATTGTTTACTCCAGAGCAACTACTACATAACTGTGGAATTTGCTCCTGCAAAACATAGACCAGAAACTGGACTTGCTTTTACATTTGCATACATAGAATGTGAATCCTGCGGTCTTTAAAGCTGATAAATGAAACTGGCAAAGTTCCTGCTAAGTTCAATGAAACAACACTCGAATCTATGTTTTTCTTCAGATACTTAGCAGACAGACATCCTGAAAACACAGTCCTGGGAACACTCCTGGTGTGGTTTGAGTGACTGCTACATACCCAGATGGATTGTTCACAGCTAAAAGTATTCAGGGACCTGGACCAAGCTTTTTGTTCAAAATTAATTCACAGCTCTGAACATTCATTATTAGGCTGCTATCCAGAGTGGACGTGAAGAGCTACCAACTGTACAAAATAAACAGCATCAGGTCCAGGGAGAGGGTCTGGTTTTCACTTCAAGGTTTGAATTCTTTTATTCTCTCCACCACTATCTGAATGTGTTTATGGCTTATTTTTTGGTTTTGGTTTTGTTTTCATAACTTTCACAAGCTTTGTCTTTTTATTTTTTTAGGACCTGATGCTGCAAAGATCCATGTGTTTCTTTAACTGCACACTCTGTGAGTAGTTCAGCTGGCTGCAGGTGCCTGGAAACACAAACAAGTAGCACTGAAGTCCTACCTGTGTAAACTCTGACGTCTAGGCACTGCCTCATGCTGTGCAACATCGACAGTGCTAGAGGGTTCGTGATAGCTTTATGTTTCTAGGTATTATTAAAACACAAAAAGAAAGAGTTGAGTCTGCTCTGCAGAAGGCAGGCACACCACCTAACTTTGGGCACTCTGGGCTGCTAATCCTTCCCCAGCTTTCTGTGCAGTCACTGGAGAGAGGAACTTTCTCTGAGTTAATTTTAGAGATCGTGGCACCCTGGCCTGAAGTGCCCTGCAGAGCAGCCTGTCCATCTCAGCTGTCTTGTAGCGTGACCAACCAGCAAGCTAAAATTAAGCATCAAACCTAAGAGCTGAGAGCAAAGTACCAACTAAGTCACGCAAGGTTTCACTCCAGACTAAGATATGAAAAAGAAAGAAAGAAAAAATCATAAATGTGGAAATGATACAACAAGCTGTTACCATTACCAGCATTATCCCAACTAGTACCAGCCTTGTGTTCTGATACACCTCAAAGGAAATACCAGCAAGATGTAAGGCCTGTTGGTTTCCCCAGCTAACCCTAGCCCTGCAGTCCTTCTGTAATTAAAAATACAATTGCAGTACAAAATATTTGATAAGGGTCTCCTTTAACTTCTACCTAATATTTTATCAGCAGAACAACATTTCATCCCCTGAAACTGTCTGAAAATTTTAAAGGATCTGTTTATTTCACTACAAGTTTAATGTAGTATCTGAACACGGTTTTCACTGCCACATTGCTATTACAAGCATAACATTATAATGAAAAAAAAAAAGCCCTGAAATTCCAGAGACTTCAAGATGTTATAGAAGAAATAGAATTCTGGAGAGCTCTGACTACATCTAGTGGAAGCAAATACATTTCATTCCTAATAACGAGCCAGTCTGGTATTGTGAATGGAAAGGTCTTAACCTCATTAAAATGCTCTGTAGGTCTTAACGGAATTGAGTCAGGCATCAGCTGAGATATGCAATTCCCTGAACACATTAAATTTTTAAGACAGTCTGATTTCCTTGGAAGAAATGTTTGAGGGTCTTTCCCACTCAAATGGCAAAACAGAAAAGAGAAAAAGATAAATTCCTTCGGGTTCTTTCATAAACTTAAATTTAACATGTTTTGGTTGGATTAGATTAAAAAAATAATTCTCTTTTAGAAAGTAAATATGTATGTTGTAAACCTCAACAAAGAACTTAGTGCTTTTACCCTAAGACATATATTGGTTAAATATATTTTGATCAGTGGACTGGCAATTAGGATGGCAAGAAAACATAAAAATCCCACAAAATATTTAGCCAGGAGAAAAAAAAAAAAAATTGGTGTATTTCCAATTCTTATTCTTTGTGCATCCGCCCAAAATTTCATTTAATTAACAGCTCTAAGATTCAGTCTGTTTGTGTACTGACATACCAGAATCATGTCAAGAAAGCAAAATGTGGAATTAACATCTCAAAACTGCATGTAATATTTCCATACCTCACATCTATTCCTTCCACCTCCCTCAAAAAGGGTGATTTTACACAAACACAGACATGTAAATCAAAGTTAGAGCAATTCAGAAGAAAAGTTGGATTCTTTTTTAAGCTGAAGTGTTTCATTCCGTATTTTTCAAGACTTCTGTTCTTGAAATTTGCATGAAATCTCATGAAGTGTGAAGAAATGTACCTAGTTACAATCTTGTAACTAGAAAGGACATTATAATCATGTCATTTAACTGTTGACTGCTTGTGAAATTACTAAGGGAAAAGAAGGATCCGGTGTCATTCATTAATTACTGCTGATTCTTGTATTTACATGAAGAAAAATGAACAAAAGAAAACCATGGTTTGAAATGAAAAGTCACAAGTGAGTTCAAGAAGAATTTAAAGCGAGTGATTTTGGCTACTCCTCCTAAACCAGTGTTCCAACCTAACCAAACCCTTCAAATAACCACAAAAATGTTACCACTTTTATGAGTGAAAAAAAAAAATATTAGAAAAAGAAATTTGGATAGAATTATTTTATGGTTTATATTGCTTAAATGTAATCTAAAACCATTTTAATATCAGGCATATCACCCTGTTATATTTATGAAAGTATTTTCTGGACTTGTCCCTGAGTTTCTTCACTGATAAGAAAAAAGGTAGATGAGCGGACTGAGTGGCACTTAGTGGACTGAATGTCACTGGTTGGTATCTTTCCCTGTTTCATATAAATGCCTTAACCACAAACGTATAATTTCAATTTAATTAATTTAAAAAAATATGCCCTCATTACAAAGCAGTCATCAGATTTGGTGTGAAATATGTGTTCTTATAAACATCACAAGTGCTTTAAAACCTGAGAAAGTCAACAATGAAAAAACTCTTAACAGTTTAAGGAGAGTTTAACACTGGTTTGAACACCTCTTTCTATTCAGAACATCAGCCATTTTATCTCCTACAAGGGGCTGCTGTACGAAGTATGTTGAATGAAATGCACAGCATGTGAAAAAAAAAATCATATATTCTAGAGCTATTAAATTTTCAAAATATTGCACAAGAAATTCATAGACAAATGATTCAGGAAAGGAACACTGTTTATCCAGATGTACAATGCTATTGACATTGCAGTCACAGAAATGTAAAGATTGAGCTCTAAATTAATTTGAGGCACATGTAGCATGTGTAACACGTGCTATCTTAATATATAATTAACAATAAACAGCTAAAAACACTTTCTTAAAGGAGATGTCCCCACATATCATGGTTTCAAAACTGAAGATATTTCTAACTACAATATAACATATGAACCATGAATTCTTATTATGATTCATTTGTCTTAGGCTCTGACCTTTGAATCTAATGTGATCACCAAACTTAAATGTTCAGAAGCTCATTTCCATTCATTTATAAAATACATTAAATAACAGAAGTCACACTGGCACCAACATGTCAGTAGGGCCAAATTTTAATCTGCAAGACATGACCAAAAAAAATGTATGCAAAAATAGAGAGAAGACTGACAATGAGAACAAGCTTCCTTAGCAAAAATGGCAGTTAGATTTCATGTGACATTCAGAAAGAAAAAAAAAAAGTGAATCGGAATGGCTTCTAGAATGTCTAATTGCTAATTTCTATCATTGTTTGGTTTATCAAGGTCATGCCAGATAACTTGTTTACCAAATCTCTTCACTAAATTATGAAAAATTACATATATTACCTTCTGTGCCTTGCATATTTGCCACTGACATGACCACTGCCATCACAGCCAGGCGTGGGACAGCTGTGAAAGAGAGAGAATTAATTATGTAGGTGCCAGTGTGCTGCAGAAAGATTACACTAAAAGCAGGCAGTAGGTATTACAGAGATGGAGGGCAACAAAGACAGAAAGAGAAATCAAATAACTGAAGGGAAAAAAAAAAGAGGGGATGCTTTTTATTAGCAAGTCTCGAGGGAATTAATTTCATCAGTGCAGCAGGGCATGAGCAAACCACCAATGAACTTGAAAGTGCATTATACCCATTAAAAGGCTTGAATTTTCTAAATTGCTAATGGGGATACATTTTACACTCAGAGCACTAACCTGAACAGCTCTTGTATGGCTGGTTCCACGGGAACTGCAGAGAGATGGAAAATATATAAAAATTTATCATCTATTACAAGTACCCCTCTTCTACAGAAAATTACCAGAAAGGTTGTGTGAAAGCAAGGGTCAGAATGCATCGTGCAAAGAGATTCTGGAGGATGGAGGTCACCCTGAGTGGGGGCCTTGAGTGATTTACTGAAGCAAGAGACGTACCTCGAACACCTTTGGAGCGTGTGCGATGGCGCTTCTCGTCTGCATCCACCTCCATCTGGGAATAGATTAGCAGGCAGTCAATGTTCTTATCCTGCATGCACAGACTATCAATGCACAGACTGATACAGTCTCTCACACAATTTATTGACAGTATTTTAATTCAATTTTATCCCGCAAGGCAAAGTCCACCTTACAGGGGATTTTTAGGATTTTTATGTTTATTTAAAAACAGAAAATGAGGTAATTTTTGTTTTAATCAGTCAATTTGCATGCTCTGAGTTCATAGCAAATCGTGTGCAACGAAGCACCGGTTCCTTATATGAAGGGATATTTCTGGCATAAACCCCTGATTACACCCATGTATTTTGAAACAAGGATTCAACAGATTTCTATACAATTTAAAACTGAAGTCAAGGGCTCACACACCGTAGGTCACTTTCTAACTGAACACTTTGCAGTGGGAAAGAGAGAAAGGAATAATGGCTGAAAAGGACATAAAGAGTCATCATTAGAACTGCAAAGATTTCATGTTATTTAATAAGGCATTATGACCTTTGCCAACGTGTTTCATTGTTTAGATGTGTTTTTCACATTTCAGGAATGTGTTCCGTTGCTACATACGGGTAAAGCTTTACCCTCATTTTATAAACAGCACGCCTATCTGACATAGCTCTCTATGCTGTGATAAATATACAGCAATCTTAAATCTTTACCAGACAGGGGCAGGGCTGCAGATTAGACCTCGGAAAGTATCGTAAACACTGATCTACAGGAGTTACCATGAGGCCACATGGTTTCTTTGGATCTTCCATCTACTATTGTCACCAGACTTTCAAAGGTAAATGGCATAGACCAGCTAGAGTTTATGATTTTGTACAACACAAGCCGATTGCACGGGACTATGCTGAGAGACTGTGTCAGGGAAAATATGTGCAGTATTTGTATAATCAGCTGCTTTGGATGTGGAAGAACAGGATGGCAAGGTGGATCCGTGGAGGTTTGTACATAGAGATGATATTGTAAAGGTCAGGAAGCACAGAAATCAACCATGGGGCTCCAGTTTCCCCAGGGAAAAAAAAAAATCAATCACCGGTTTATAGCAATATTCTTGGATTGATATCTGGTAAGAATGTCACATATCTCACCCCAAAACAAGAAAACAGGTCCAAGTGACTTGTAGTTAACCCTTTAATCACCTAGCTTGCTTTGGTCAGCACCTTAACACAAATGATGGAGGTAGCTAAGAAGGAAGAAGTTACCCACCAGATGATGATATTATTTTCACTTTACTAAAAAGAAAACAGTACATTGTGCTATTCTGTAATTCCTGCAATGCAAAAGGACTTGATGGGAGACCAGAAGTAGAGTTATTTGATCTTCAGCTTATTATGTTTTTTAGAAAGTTTGGAAAACATTATCTATCATCATTTGCCACCACTGAAAAATCTGCTGAAAGAGCTATTATGATCTTAACCTGGAAATGTTGCCCAGGTTGTTATGATAGTCTGTGTAATTTCGGAAGAGGCAAACAATAATACAAAATAGATTTGCCTGTCTTTCTAAATGAAGGTAAGCACTTAGAGAATGCTGTGAGTACACTTTCAACTACACTGACAGTCTAAGAAGAAATCACTGAGCTGGAAAAGCCCCCATAGGATCCACACAATCCAGATCCAGAAGCAAGTCAAAGAAGTGAAGAACGATTTCAAAAGCTGTGCTGTTACTTTAAATTTTGTTGTGTATCCTACATAGCCTGGCGCTTCTCCAGAAAGGCAAAGAGCTACCTGCCTTAGTCTGTGACCTAGATGGCCTGTAGTATATGGAAACGTCTTGGATGCTCTAGGACACTGCAAATGATGGTAGGTGCCTTTGTTCAGCCAACTGAATCTTGCTTTATTTATATGCTTACTCACAGATCTTTGAGACTTTATGTGTTACATCAAACCTTCAGCCTTCACTCTTCTAGGTGTTCAATGTTGGATGCTGGGAGGAAGCGATTTTGTGAAGTTCTACATGAGGCGCACATTGGTTCTGTGACAGGAGGGTCACCTGCCAGCCCACCGCAGCGTCCCCAGGCGCACCCCTGGCATTTCCATGGCAGGGAACAGAATTCTGCTCCTGAGGCCATTAACCTCACACAAACATGGACTTCCTCACCATTTTCACATGCAGAAAATGGAAATATAGTCCTTACTGACTCACAAGGAGTTCACCTCAGTAGTCTTATTTTATTGGCGACCTTTACATTACAGTTCTGCAGAATACTGAGTCACTGTTCCAGAAGAGAATGTGTGGACCAAGAAAACAGGCTGGCTAGAGTTAGTTTTAGCCTGGCATCTAAGAGGAGTCACCTAAAAGGTTATGTATGAAAGCAAAGAGCAAGGCATCAGGAGTATGAAGAAAAGAAATTCTTAACATGGCTACAAAGAGAAGCTCCAGGGATGAAAACACAAAGGTCTAAATTCTTAATTCTGAGAAGGAAAAAAAAAAAAGTCTTGGTAGAAATTAAACCTGGTAAGTCATAATTAAAAATAATCAAATTATTGGATATGCTGTACTTAGGGATGATGGGCAGAGAGAGGTAGAGCTTGCAACTCTGTATCACCGTGATGTGCATTAGTGTTATTGAAGATTCAGAGAAACAAGGCCCTGAATAGTTAAGGTGTGTTAAAGTTAATAGTTAATAGTTAGTAGTAAACAGTAGATAGTAAATAGTTAAGGCGTTGTAAAGACAACCAAATAGGACACAAAACAGGCTGAGTAGTTTCTTTCTCACTGGAAAAAATGGAAAGGAAATAAATCTGTGTTGCAGTGAAGGATTCTTATGGAGTGGCAGATGAATGATATAACTACAGGAGTATCCTTGAAGTTTCTGAAGATTATATCTGATAAATTTCTCATGTAAGAAATTGCTTAACCAGATGAATGAAATTCTATACTAAATCTCCCTTTTCTGGGTAAAAATGAAAAAAGGCCATGTGTGGTCACCTGCATGCAGGCAACTAAGACTTGTTATGTCTTAATATACAGAATCCGAACCCAATAACTAAACCAAACATGCACGCACAAACACAAGGTGCTTTAAAAGTGTCAGTAAATGAAAGCTGGAAATAAACATGAGCCAAACTGAGAAGAAAGTCTTTCAACATAAAATTACTATGATTAGGAGCAGCTGAAAAATACTTCATTAAAAGATTTTTAAAAAATGCATAATCACACCAGAAGGATTCACAAATTAAAAAAAAAAAAAGGAGAGAGGTTAAAACTCAGCAATTCAAAACTTAAAAAAACACTGTGTAGCTCATGAAGATTAAAAAATAATTCATATCATATGCATGTATACACATGTAGAGCAGTAAACATGAACTATCGATGAGGAAAACTAAAAATATCAGTAAAAAACAAATGTTAAATGTGAAACACGGTAATAATAAGAAATAAAATACAATTGGAAGATTTTTATTATTGTTATTACTTTGAGATATTTAATAGCTAGTATCAAAAACCAGGAAGGAATTTTTTTAAAAGTAAAAAAGCAGCTATTTGTTCTTTTAAAATCCAAGTCCCAGGCATCATTTAGTACCCCTCAAATTAACAAAGCCTGATCATTCTCCAAGACATTGCTGTTGAAATGTTACAATCCTGAACACTCAGGAAATGCTGGAGAACTGAAAAAAAAAAAAATCTGAAAAAATGGTTCTTTTAACCGTTCAAGTCAACCTTTACTAAGTGCTGAGGGGATGGTGTGGTGCACTAAGTTAATCTTCCTGACATTGACCCTTAGTAATATCATACAAAAGCTGATAAGGGATACAAGATGATGTCATAATTAGTACCAGTCAACACTTTATCATGGAAAATCTGTAGTCAACAACACCTGAAACTGCTTATTGATAATACTTTAAAATTTCTTTATGAAGGTAGCTGTGTTAGGATATAGCATACTTAGACACCTTCTAAACATTTTGCTTTCTCTTACTGAATGTTCAGACAATAATATAATCACTTAATAAAATCAGCATATTTATAATGGTTGACTAATATTTCTCCAGAAAAACATATTATGTATAAAAATTATTTTCTTTACAAACATACTTGTAAAAATTAATATATATGTATTTAATATGAGCCTTTCTACTCTAATCTCACAGGTGTATGTTTTAGCCCTATAGTATTCGGTATTTTCACCAGTACTTTGGAAGATTATACACTGCTGAAATACGTGGGTAACACAGAAATTAAGAGTGATAAACTATGTTGGAGGCAGACCAGTTACATACGCTGGCCTGAGACATTTGGCAGGTTTGACTCATCTGAAGAACACGCCAGGGCCAAGGTCCTGTACCTATGAACAAATAATGTGGGCCATGCTTGAAAGACCAAAGCTCATAATTGGTAAGGCAATATCAGCCAGGAGGACTTGGGCAGCCAGATGAGCACGAGCGACTTTTGTGCTGCTGTAGCTGAAGGGCAGAATGTGATCCATAGCTGCACAACCTTTAAGGCTGCATTAATTTTCCAGAAAACCACTGAGGTGTTCAGATACGGTCAGTAACTTCTAACAATAGAGGGCAAGTTTTCATCAGGCCCTTATCTGTTTTTCTGTTAGCTTGCCCGATACCCTGTTGGAGAATTCAGGTTTTTACAGTATATAGATTTGAGGCTATGAGTCCCCTCATAGACTTAGCCGAGACTAAGCTCCCAAAAGTTTCACAGTCACCACTGCTTTCCCTGTCTAGATATGCTCACATAGCTACCATACAGCTTCCCTCAGGGCTGCCAGCTGTGAGGGATCCAGAGCTTTGGGCCCCTTTGCAGGACAAATGGTGATTTTTTTTCTCCCTTGTGGGGAGGTAGTTCAGCATTTTCTTCCCTTGCAGGCAGGTAGTCCGGAGAACGATCGTTCTTGTTAAAATTGTCCGGGTATCTGAATTTCTTGCTAGAAGCATGAAGGCTGAAAGGTTAAGTCCCAAGTTCCAAAACTTCCAGCTCAGACAATGCTTGCTTAGTGAATTAATCTGGTTTCCCTCTAGCTGTGACGTACCAGAAGCCTAGAAAGCCAAGAATGAGCTAAGATCCTTAGATCTGGACTTGCAAATTTTTTCCTTCCCAATTTGGTTTCTTCAAAACCAAAAACTGGATTCTCAAATACTCTCCAAAATTGTCCAATGTTTCCTCAGATAGAGCATTCACTGTCTACACTACACAAAGGTAGAAGATGATCACTTATGACCTTAAAATCTATGGCAAGTACTAGTATACACTAGAATCACTGCATAATTGTTATTGCCAATCAAGCATGTTGCTAAAATTATTAAAAATCTTGCTCTTTCCCAATAAGTAGTATTAGACATATTCATAATGTGCTAAAAGTAAAATCTTCAAAACAAAAATTGTGATTTCCTGAAAATGTAATGAAAAAGACTGCAGTTCAAAAATTGATCGCCTTCTGACTATCAAATTACTCAGTAAAGGCAGATTTTCAGTCAGCCATGTGCAAGATTCAAATTTCTACAAGCAAGGTTCCTTTACTACTTCTATAGCCAATGTTTGCTCAGCTTTTATTTTTATAACTTAAAAAATGTACATTATCCTATGTAAAAGTTAAAGTGAAAGGATTCGAAGAATTTATTTAAAATCTAATATCTCAAAGAACAAAATAAAATATGTCAAATGTATTTCCCTCAGTTAAAATGCTTCTTCTATATTCTCATAATCAAAGAAATATGACTTGGAGAAAATTATAAACAGTTTACATGAGCAGCATATCTCATATATAGCACTTTGTGCAATCTTCCTATAAAAAAGATAAACAGACTTTCTACTGTTCTCCTCAGAAAATAACAGGAAAATCCAAATTCTAAAATAACCTTTTTCAGGATGTCTAGGTATCCAAAAAGCAATTAGTTGTCTAATAATTATATTTGTCAATTATGGCTCCTGATAATCTGAATACGTTCATAGAAACTGGATGTGTTTTGTGAAATACTATAGAACCTGTTTCATAAAAGTGACATTTACCAATCATTTCAATGGGTCCCCAAGTATCTCACTATATGAAAGTCAGTAACTATACTCCTATACTGACCTCCACTTTCAAATAATAGAAGACAAACAAATCATGATTGGAACCAACACTGTGTGAAAGAAATAAGTAAATAATATCCTACACTTAAACTGAAAGTACAGGACATAATTTTTCACAATATATCAGTTTACTTTAAGAAGCTATTCTGCTGTTTTCTGCAATTGTAATTTAGTTCTCTGTTAATCTGAACTCATGTAAAATGACCCAGAAGAAAGGCAATTCTAAAGATTAAGAAGAAAGAAGATGCAGAATATATATTGACACAAGTTAACTGAAAATCTGGACTAAACTAATTTAAGCTTATTTAAGACAACTAAAAGTATCAATGCTTAGCATGTGATTCCTACCACTGTACTTAAACTACAAAGTTATGGCACTGTTTCAGTGTTACATTAAGATAACACTGTATCTGTCCTTACATTGCTCCTCAGTGTCCCTTAACCTAGAATGATCCAGGATTGAGGCACTTATGTTTTTTTTTTTCTTTTCAATAAGTTTGTATTTTAGACTATTCAACCAAAACATGATCACAGATGTATAGATTCATTTGCAGCCGTCAAGCAGAAGGGAGAATGAGGTGAAGATTCTGAGGAACTAAAACGCGCAGATCAAGTAGACACAAATATGTTCTCATAATCTCGTAAATTAATTGCATTCTAGGATACAGTGACCTCATTTGTGGATGAAGGGAGTGCAGTAGATGTCATTTACCTCAGCTTCAACAAGGCTTTTGACAGTGTTCTTGTATCTCGTTATGGCTGTATTTGCATAGTCAGTTCTTTAAAATCAGTTCTTAACGTTCCAGCCCTCTTAATCACATGTGGCCTATGGCCGCTCTTAACAGAGTAGAATAACATTGAGACTCATGGTTTTGACAGAAAACCAGTTTGATTCTCCCAGAAATATTTAATGCACTTGTTTCTGATTATAAGATCTACAAGACAAAAGAGAGACAGGATAGAAACTGCAGGATAGAAAGTTATTCTAAGAAGCTACTGGAATGCTTAAAGAAAAGTCAGGCAGAAGGGAAAGCAATTTCCCTGTCCTTTCAGACCCTTCCCACCACAAACCCAAGTGTATTCTTGGCATGGACATGTGAAATTTAGTTCAAATATTTTATAGCAGCTTTTTCAAGTAAAAAGGCAAACTTTGTAAAAGAACTATCGCATTTGAATCTTCCCCTCAGGAAAACACCAGCATACAACCATGCCCTCTTAGAGCAAAGTTCCAGAGGGATCTGCAAAGATAGAAGTTACAAGTTGAGGGTATATATTACAAAGCAACCAAATAGACAGGAGAGCAAATTAAGGACTAGAATACAAATTGCTCCTTTGTCCTCTTCCACTTGTGATGAACACACGAAGCTTTTATTGATATCAAGGAGAGTCCTTCCTGCTGAACAATAGGAGAATATATCCCTAGGACTTGCTCTCAGACTTTGAGTGAGAGTCTTTCTCCTGTGGTAAAGCACAAAGGGAATGCAACCCTTCCATTTTCAGAAGAATAGCACAGGCAGCAACCAAATCTGTAAATGCAGGCTAGATTAAGCAGAATTTTGGATAAACTCACGAGTTCACCATATATTCTTTTTGTGAGTAAATACATTTGTGATTCGTTGAATTACTCTGGTAGGAAGGCAGGAAACACTTTCAAGTATTTGTCATTGGCTGTGTGTCAGTGAGAGTGGAAAAGACCCGAAGTGCACACAGCTCATTTGAGCATTCATTCTCGTATTACTTTTTTGACATTCTTAGGTACAAGGAGTGAAAAAGTAGATGGAAGTTAGAGGTAAGGGGAAATAGCACTGGATCTATAGAACTTTTTTCTTGGGAGAGAAGATATCCTGTCAGTAGTCTGTGGTTGCCTAAAGATGCTTTGGATATGTTTAGTGAGTTGGCTTTGGGACATAAGATGCAGTAGAAGTAGAACTTCCATCTAGAAGAAGAAATGCAGAACATGTCTACACATGACGTCAAGAAATTAGAAGGAAGATGATTTTCTTTATTGTTATTGAATCTGAAGGAAATTTGCACAAAGTTAACTAAATTTCTTCTAGAAGTTCTAGTGGCATGGGGCTACATCCCTGAAAATAAAGACATTATCATATTTTTTATCTGATAGTCTAGGAGTTGTTAGTTACATTCAGTGTCAACGTGCAAGAAATAGTTTCCCAGTCCCTCCGTCTTCTGAAATCAGCTAAACCCATGTGAAGAATTTCTCATCCACCATAAGCCAAGGCAGTGGGTGATGTCTGTGTCCATACGAGTGCTCTTAGTGTCATGCTACAGTATAAAAAAGATACGAAGCTACTGCAGAGTGTCCAGAAGAGGGCTATGAAGTTGATGAAGGGTTTGGAGGAGAGCAGCTAAAGTCACTGTGTTTGTTCAGCCTGGAGAAGAGGAGACTAAGAGGAGACCTCATCACGGTCTGCAGCTTCCTCACAAGGGGAGAAGGAGGGGCAGGTGCCAAACTCTTCTCTCTGGTGACCAATGATAGAACTTGAGGGAATGTCAGGAAGATGTGCCAGGGGAGGTTTAGGTTGGACATTAGGAGAAGGTTCTTCACCCAGAGGGTGGTGGACACTGGAACAGGCTCCCCAGGGAGGTGTCACAGCCCCAAGCCTGACAGTGTTCAAGAAGAGACCGGACAACACCCCCAGACACATGGTGTGAACTGTGGGGTTGTCATATCCAGGGACAGGAGTTGGACTCAACGATCCTAGTGGGTCCCTTCCAATGCAGGACACTCTGTCTATCTATCTATATCCATCCAGGATCTGTGTAACCAGCCGTGTATGTGTGCATCTATGTACACATGTGGTATACACATGTGCTTTGTGTACATGTGTCTGCTGGGGATGCATCTTCAGCCTTGTTACTGATTGGACTTGGGACCATAGAGCAGCAGCAGCTTCTTCTCTTTTTGAGCTGTTGGATCTGGTAAGATTTATCTTCCATTAAAAATCCTGTTCCCAAATACAGTGTGTTGAAAAATGACAAGTATATGACATCAGAAAGGTTACTTCTCTAATTCTCAAATTGAAGTATGGCAATTTCTTATATTTTGTACAGGAACAGAGGTAGAAAAATAATTTAGCTCATGGCAGACCTAAATTTATTGATTATGGAAGGAAATTGGTGAGAAGAGTGCTTTAAAAGAGAAAATACACTAGAAATTTTAGAAATTAAGACGTTAATAAGACCAAAATCTGAACGGTTAAATTTCAGTGACATGAAAAAAACAAAAGGTATTTCACAAAAGCTTATTAAATCACTTCCATTGCTCACACCTGCTACCTGCCCACGGTAAAGGTCCAAATTCCTTTAAAAATTGGCATGATGCTGTGTGAAACGGTCTTGGCAAACAGGAACTAAGCTAAACTTGAGTTCAAGTTACAGAGCATGCAAGCACATTCACTTCCACATTTGTTGCATTCCAGTCCTGCAACTCATGTTTTATTATTCTATACTACTGAGCAGTATCTAACACCTCATAGATGGCAAATAAATGTGCAACTTCAAGTCCGTTTTAGAATGGATCAAGTTAAATCCATTTAAACTAGTTCTGATGACAACTCACAGAATCACAGAATGTTAGGGATTAGAAGGGACCTTGGAAGATCATCTAGTCCAATCCCCCCACCGGTGCAGGAACACCTAGATGAGGTTACACAGGAAGGCTGTGTTTACCTTTCCAATGATGGTAAAACTACTTGTACAGGTCTGACATTTTCTTTCTGTATCAGTGGATATGGAAGTTAAATGTTTTGCAAGATGGAAACAGTTTGAGGTGTTCTGAGATACCTTTGAGGGGCTTCAGCAACCTCTGTCCTTACCCAATCCCCAGGGAACTGATCGTGGTTTGCACTCTTCAATGGCTGTGGTTCAAGGAATCAGGGTCATATTCCACAAAAGAGTTAAATTTTGTATGTCATAATCTACTGATCACACACAAAAAAAACCCCAACTAGTATAGGATACCATGGGGCTCAAAAGTAACACAAAATGTTCTGTTTTCACTGTTAGGCTTAAACCTACTAGCTTAGGGAAGGCAGGCAAGGTAGTTGCACAGCCTCTATAAAGACAATCTAGTTCATCTTTGATGTGCGTGTGTAACTTGTGCTGACACCAACTGCCTGCACATCCTGAGGTGTCATATGTTTCAAAAGACAGGTTTACATTTAACTCATAGGATTTATCACTGAAGACTAATTTCACAGGAGTCTATGTTCTGAACAGACACCAATAGCTAAATACAACTTCATCTAAATCTTATTAGTACATATAATGGTCTTTTGGATACAGGACGTCTAACGGAAGTTTTCATATTTGTATTTGTCTAATATTTTGTGTGTACGTTTCTATAAGCACATATTTTATTAGCTGAAATGTAACTACATTTGAAGGGCCGTAACCCAGCCTTTACTGTGACTCTCATACAATATATTATCACTACACATTTTTAAATTATCATTAAAACCCTGGGAGAATAAAGAACAAGCCAAATGTGGGACACTTTAATAACCTGCACCAATACTGAGGAACATGAAGGCGTACAGTGCGTATAGTCACACACAGAAATAAGACCACACAATAAAAAGCTGAAGCACAATCACAGAAATTCCGGTCAAAGAGGTCGTAACTTTAGAGTTTCAGCTTTGACTTTGAATGTCCTAATGAATGTAATCACAATCACGCTGTGTTTCAACCTCTTCGTTCGCTTGAATCACCCACGTTCGACTCAGGCCCAGAGGCCCTTTGCTGGGGGAACCCAGAGCTGCGCCTGCAAACAGCTGGGAAAAGAGTGCCCAGCCCCGCAGAAACATCGACTCATGACTCACTCCCACCCCTCAGCCAGAAGCACAGAGCTTCTGGAGGGCTGTAAACCAAAAGATCATTATGGAAAATTAAAGGGCAAAAAGAAAAAAAAAAAAAAATCAACTGTCCCACTTTGCTCAGCGAATTTCACTTCCAGTTCTGCCACAGCGAGCGGCAGGCTCACCTTCAGGATTTCTGAAGAAAAAATACCGAGCCTGTTTGTGTGTCTTGTGCATTTTTTAATTGGGCTGGGGTTTACCCTCCAGAACTTATCTACATTATCTGAGACTGTAATTAAACTGAGGAGTCTATTGGTTTCTCTTGGATTGATTCACTCTTTCAATAAGGAATGTATAAAAATACATCACTTTCTGAATCCAAAGAGAAAACAGATCAGCTTTGAACATGCAATTTAAACATATTTAGTACCGACATGTATTCTGTTTTTCACTGAGAAGCATACACAGATATGTATGATCCAAGATACCCACAATGAGCTTTTGTAGAAGCCAAGTCACCAAATCCACAAATAAATATTAGTATGTCACCCATGCAATTTGTGTGCTTATAAAAACTAGGATATCAGATTTTAAAATCTGCTTTCTAGTACCCAAAACTCAAAAATATACCACAACTAATTCACATGCAAAAGTTTGCTGATCCAGTATTATAGCATCCACTGTAGACAACAGTAGTATCTTCACAGGCCCTGAATCAGACTGACAACTATTGAAGACAATTATGAGCATTTCAGAACAAAAAAGACTAAGACACCACGTGAAATGAAAGCATTATTGGAAAGATGAGACTCATGTTTAATGTTTTGATTAAGCACAAACATAAGCCAGCTCTAGTGGGTATGTACCATACAGAAGACAAAGTATTTCAGGTAAAGAAAGAGGAAACATTTATTAACTATATACTCTTTTTAATGCTATAAAAACATGCAAGCCTTGCAGTTTAAAAATTATCAGTCTTCACATTGAAAGCATCACAGTAAAAACAGAAATCTTAGTCTGTTAAAACTAGCTAATTGTTGCTGCTGTTAAGTATACAGATGAGCATCCCTTCTTTCCCTTTCACTACTACACAGCAACAAAAGCTCACTTCTGGTTTTAGGTTTTGCCTAATTGCAGAGATGGCAAGGGTACTATTTCAAAACTACACGGAATCAGAAATGTTTGTTGCTGTTAGTGTGCAGACCATTATGCTTATCAAACGGTATGTTATAAATAGCTTACAGCTATTAGAAATACAACAACCAGCTGATAAATTAATAAGACAGAGAAGCAAAATATCAATCATGGCACTGCTAACATAATTAGCATAAATTAAACATGATCACAGATTACTGCTGCTGTTGCATAAAACAAGAGCACCTACTTACGTTGTTCAATAACTTGCATAGTTTTAACACTAAAACTATACTATACAATGCTCAAAAGATAAAAGGAGACCACAAGAAAACAATAAAGAATATTCACTGGTAGTTTTCTGCCTAAGACTTGTTTAGAGCAATTTCTGGGGTTAAAACAAACAAACAAACAAGCAAAAAACCAAAACCAAAACCAAAAACCACCCAGATGGATAGGAATTTGTAGATTAACATGCAGCAAAAACCCAGATATCTTCCTAGGACAGAAACGACAGCAAGTGTAGTGATAACTACTGCATAGTGACCTAGTGGCCTCTACAAGGCCTGTACAAGTGCTACATTAAAATAGACCCATTATTACCAGCATATTCAGCAATTTCAGTGTTTGCATGAGTTTTGGAATACAATTAAGCTGACATAAACAGTGCCCCTTTAACTCCTGGAATCAAGGGACAGAGTGGAAGTGATTTTATTTTAATTTCTTAATATAATATATATTTGTTGTATTTTTCCATTTTCTTTTATTTCTTGCCATCACCATGACATCAGAACACCTGTAAATTCTATTATCATAAATAGAGATTTTTTTTAAGCAAATTGAAAGCACATTTATTCTTAACCAGGCACAAAAAGAGACTTCTTGCTCCAGAAGCTTATGCTGTCTAAAGAAGTTTTAGGGTATAGAAAGAAAATTACTCATGTTAAATAATTCAAAGTGGTCAAACAAGACTGAATAGGTAGAACTGCCCATATTCAACCCTCAGTTAAAACTTTGCATTCTGACTTAATACAGCTACTCAGATAACAGTGAGACAGATTCATTCTGTTCATGTTCGTAAGATATCAGGATAAAAGAATGAAAACTGAGACTTTCAAAATTATGTCTCTGCATCTTTAATGGCAGTTTTGTGACATACTCTCCTATTATACCACCAGCCACACAGGACCAATGGAGTAAAGATTTTATCTCCGTGATTCATGTTGTAAAGATGGGAAACTGCATCATTAGGCTTTGTTTTGACAACTAGGTGAAAGGACTGAAGTGAATTCTGCATAAAAAGAGCTCCCTTTTCATCCTTGAGTAACAGAGATAAACCAAAGATGATTTATAGAAGTATGCATGTGCATTATTTTACACACACTCTGAAAGAGCTGATCTATTGCAGGCCCAAGTCAGCACTGGAGAGTGCAGGTGCTTCCCTGTTTTCTGGACTTCTTTTCTCCCCAAATTCCATGTTAAAGTACTTAATACTAAATTTAGGATCTGAGGCAACTTTTCTGAGGAGAAAACATACCTTTAATATACTTGTTATGCTGTCTGGGTGAGAGAATGTTTCTTGGCAAAGAAACTCTTTCATGAAGAAAAGGCATTCTGGCAAACAAGGACATTGAAACAGGATGTCCAAAGCTCTGACTGTTCTTTCCACCTATGGGAAAGGGCCAGGGCCAGCAACAGGAGCAGAATCTGCCTTCACAAAATTTGCAACAGCAAAAAGGCTTAGAGCTTCTAATTTTTGTGATTTTATGAAGCTGGGACAACCTTTTGCATAAACCAGTGGCTGACATGTCTGCAGAAGGCCTTCAGAACCAAAAAGTTCAAATTTTGTTCAAAGATTTATAAAAATAATTAAACAAGCACCACATATTAAAAAAGTATAATGCAAAATTATTTCTCTGAGCTGCACGTCCTTAAGAGTTGATACATCACGTCAGATATCACATAACAGTATTATATACACAGAAAACTAAATTTGAACTTGCATGCAAACTCAGATGCTGTAAATATGTATATATGAATGTAACACAAAATGAAACAGTTAAAAATATCTGAAAACATATGTCATATTCCTAACAGATAACGCAGATACACCACATCAATGTGCTGAAAGTCATGCATGGCTGTGCTCTGTTTCTATTAGATCACACTGGCCTATAATGCAACCTAACATGCAGATCCTTGAACTCATCTCATGTCCTGCTAACACAAAAATTGAAAACATTCATTTGTTTAGACTGTAAGTCTTCCAGAGCAGGGTATGAGTTTGTACAGCATTTGGCAGAATAAAGTTCTGGATTGTGATTACAGCCCATATGCACTATTGTACTACAAGTAATATATGCAGTAGCATGTACGTGCACACTCACGTTTTCAAGGCTGAGCAGAGATATTTAGCCTAACAGCTACCTAACACCAGTGAAAAAAGCTAGGTATTGTATACCCCAGAAGTACTTCCCATGAAAACATCCTACTGTTTTCATGTGATCAGAGAAGAAAGCCACAAGAAGCGAAAATCTCACGGAAAATTGGCTAAATACAAACACTAGAGCTTGATATTACAGTTATCCGAAGATACATAAGGACAAAAACATAATGGAGAAAAAGAGTTGCAAAAGTCATAGTAATACCAATAGATTTCTCAAAAATAGAGTCTTTCTGTTTAACTCAAGGTAGTATTACTCAGTCTGGAGGAGAAAAAAAAAATGAATATTAGCAAAAACGAAGGCAGGACTTGCATCTTCATTACAAGAAATGGAATTACACAGATTTCTCTTCTTCCTTACTAATTGTGCATTCTCAGCAGAATGGGAACTGCAGATGAGAAAAAACCTGCAAATTTTGGACCGCCATGCGATTTAGTACAGTTATCCTGGAGGTTAAATCAGAGCCTTAGCAGAACAGAGCACCTGCACATGTGTTTAACATTTATCTTGTGCATTACCTATCACTTTACATTTTTGAAAGCCACAAATACTGCAGCTTCTCTTTGCAGTCACAAAACCTAGAAAGATTCTTGTTTTAAACTGAAGTTTAGATTTTTGTATAGCTGATGCTACAAAGAACACCTTTCAGAAAATAATCTCGTATTATTAACTACCATTTTTCTGTCAGGCTTTTTTTCATGCCTAAGACACAGATGAAGGTTCTTCCTATAGCATCGCTGTTCCTTTCTTTCAAAGCTCTCCAAAGCTGATCCACAAGAGTATGTTTATGGGATTAGCTGACATTGCCTACCTACAGCATGCACTTGCAAATCTTGAATTACACCTAAGTCCTAGACCTGGTGTTTGGTATTGGTGAGACAACTGATAGATCTGAGAGCCATAAAGTAGGAAGTTAAAGGCACAGGAATTTAGATGTAGCTTAAGCTCTTCATATTTAAACCATATTTTCAAAAGTGTAACTTATTTGAAATCACTGAGGACATCTATAGATAGTTTATATAATAGCAGGTTTGCAACTACTCTCTCTGTTCTTCCTTCTTTCTTAAATTCATGGATCATACCCTCTCGTGAACTGGAGCATAACTAACCTGAAAGGGAACTGTCTTTTAATCACACTGGGTATCTCCAAATTAAATTTTCACATCCCTTTAGTCATAGTGTCCCATTCTCTGTGTCTTTCTGGTTGAAAAAAAAATAATGGAGTACCACGGGACCAACAATTTCAAAATGCAATCAGATATTCTTGTTACAGCATAAAAGGAAGGAGTGTAAACTCATAGTAGAGGTTGCAGAAAGCCATAGAATCAGTGCATTATCATCACATGCAACCTAGGGTTATCAGTGGGATTTGAAAAGCAGCACTGAGAAAACATGGATAAAATAATACTCAAAATGGTTGTCCTCCTGTCTGTTTCTTCATGTTCATTTATTTTCTAAATTATTTTTCACCTTCTATTTTATTATCTCTGCTGGATGTCTCTGTACACACTCACAATATTTGTCCTGCATCAGCTGCTCGGGAAGAGAATTAAATGGTTAAATTTCTGACTTTTTGTGGAAAAGATTTTAGATTCTTTCACTAAAAAGTATATATTTCATTATCAATTCAGGAACCCATTAGAGTGTTGCAGGTTTTTGTTTGCTTTCTATTAAGAAAAGCCTTAAAAGTGACAGCAATTAAAATTACTGTATGAACCAGTTATATACTTTGTACAGATTTTAACGGGTTTATTTTTAATGTGATTTTGACTGAGACATGTGCATATATGTCTGTGTATGCATGTGTGTGAATGTATGCACTTAGGTGCATGTGTGCCCCTTCTGTTAGGTGTATTTATACCACATTTGTCTTTGTGAGGAAAGTAGAACTGGGTTTGAATAAGAAGTAAATCTGAAACCTAAATCTCCTAAAATACAGGTTTTAGAACGTAAACCCAGACAGACCCACAACTACGCTGGCGTTCACAGGCACCATGGTGTCCTGGTTTTGTTAAGAACCTTAGACCTTGACACATGGTGATGTCTGCTTTTTCAGGCTGCACGGAATTGTAACACAGCAATAGCTTCTGTGCTTTATTCCTCCAGGTTTTCAGGTTTCCATGGAAATGAGTGGGAATCCCAACACAAGGGAAATATAACAGGCTATCCATCTCACACTATGGTGCTAGATCTCTGAACAGCTGATACATGAGGCACTCATCACAAGAATAAAAATACACATAATACAATGCTACACATAATGCTGGCACCAAAGAAAACAGTTATGACTGTGCCTTAAAGGAACACATGTAAACTACTGCCCGAGTAGATAAACAAACTCTGCAATAAAAGGCTTTACACATTTTTGAAGCTACCCAGTATACAAATACGGGTACTATATGATGTTCCGAAAAGAATTAATTGAGCAAGTTATAGCTAATTAAAGCAGAGCCTAATTTTCCTATTGTCGACTACACAGATGGTGAATTAAAAAGCATCTACCTTTTGAATTGCAATTTAAATCATGTGTGGTATTAACGTTCTACTAACACTAATGTCCAAAGATGCATCAACTGCTGCCTTAAAGAACGCATAGACCATTTGCAAAAATTTCCCTCTGTAGCGATACAATACCTTTATTTGAATTGTGACGATTCATGCCAGTTCTTCTGCCCTTTTTGCATAGAAGTGGCAGTGTCATATGGTTTCTCCTTATTTGATATTCATATCTATGATTCATGGAATTGTTGGTATGGTCACATAAATGCTTTTAGTGTTAATGAACTGTTGAAAACTAGAACCAGCACAGTTCTTAAACTTCCTTAGATCAGGAAAAAAAAAAAAAAAAAAAAGAAGAAAAGTTTAAGCTTGTTTGAGTAAATTTTCTCTCTGACCGGGCAATAAGTGTGAACAAGTGTGTCCTACTACTTTTGTTGGTTCAACTGGAATTGCTCCAGGCTCGTTGCTGGACCTAACACACCATATTTTTCTGATCAGATGCACACAATGTTTGGGATGCTTGCAAACGATGTGGAGTACATTTTAGGATGAAGCCTTGGAGCATACAAAACAACATGCTAAGCCCAGCAGACAGGCTGCCGGACCTCGTAATGATATCTCCTGCTCCTTGTTAGGTTCATCAGCCATGTGGTAGGAAACAAATCATGAGGCAAACAAGATCTTTGAGACTGGGAGAGAAGAAAGGAAAAATAAATGAAGATTATAGAATTGCCAGAGAGAAAAAGACAAAACTGCTGCGTGGCATTATCCGTGAGGAAAAATACAGCATAGAAGTATTGAATGTCAACAGTGACTGACCACAGGGCCTAGGCGAGCATGTAACTTCTGTACCAAAAGATGAGCAAATGTTAGCACAAGCTGTGAGCAGGCTCATCAGGCTTTGTGAGGCACAACTTCCCAGGGGAACAAAGCAGCACTGGGACTCAATATCACTGCACTTGTACAAGGTCAGCCTTCACCCAAGCCTAGAAGGCTTCCTTTCCATACCATTGTTTGTATGACAAAGAACAGTTCGAAGGAACCGTGATCAACAGTATCTCCTAAACACATGGTCAACAGGTAAACATACTGTCATCTCAAAGTGATTCTGTTATGGCATCTCAAACAAGAAACAAGAGGTAAGGAGTTATCTGAGTTGTGCCTGTACGAAATGGGATTACCAGTTTGCACTTTTCTATGAAATACATCTGTCAGTGTGTCAAGAACATCACACTGAGCTTTGATCACTGGCTGACCAAGTAGTGGTGCCTTCCTAGCGTTTTACCTGACAATGGATTAACGATTCATTAATGGCTTGACCACCCCCCTCAGCCCTATTGAACTTTGTTTACCTTTGAGGCAGGTGACAATTCCACTGAAACAAGCTCAGGAAACAGCATCTCTGAAACTAGAGGAGAAAGTCTGCCTGTGACAGGAAGGTCAAAACCTTTTCCTGCCTGAGGTAAATCAGCAATGAAAGAGAACTAAGAAGCCCATTTCTTGATCTAACACATCATTTCTATGCCTGTATGGCATTTTGACAACTATTAGTGGTGTCAGGCTGTAAGCACAGTCATTGAAATTATCCCTCTTTCGGTGGATTATTTTGATTTTCAGGTAAGCACCACTTAGCTGCATCACCATAACTAAGGGGATAGTGGCCTGTGGCACGAGGGAAGGAACAAGAAGCCAGCAACAGATGTGGACAAATATTCCTTAAAATGGCTTCAGTGCTAAGAAAATGTGATGCAATAGTTTAGCTGAGAGGCACACGTATATTTCAAAGAGGTGGGGACCATTTGTTCACATAAAGTGAGGCTGACACAAACGTAAAGTGTCTGGATTAGAGCAGGTTCAACCTAAAGCTGCCATTGAGATGGGACAAACTGAACTTGAGTGAGTCTCTCAGCCCCCGTATATGTAGGTGCCTTAGGAAATAGTTAAATATCTGTACCTCCATGCTGCTAAGAAGAGCACCCGCAACCCCTACCTAAGGTTCACCAGAAGTACTACTGGTTGCTTTGTCACATTCTGGCTCCCCTTTATCCACAACCACTCCCCAAGACCAATTGCTCTCCAGCACCCTTCATTGTCTGGGTTAAGGTTGAATATGGTCTGATTCTATCTCAAACTGATTAGAGGGCTGGAACACCTTTCCTACAAAGAAAGGCTGAGAAAGTTGTGTGGCTCAGGCTGGAGGAGAGAAGGCTCCAGGGAGACCATTATGAGGCCTTTCAATACTTCAAAAGAGCTTGTAAGAAAGACACATGAAACAGAAACATGAGAGAAATGAAAACAAGCAGCTTTTTCTGTAAATAAAGTAAGTAGCATAAGACTTATTCACTTCAGAGCTGAGATAGGACCAGAAGGACTGGAAAAGGTGATGCCCTGTTTCTCTGGTGGCAGCAGGTGACATCACTGCTGTCACTACTCTGGTCTTTTGTGTTGCTGCCATTTGTCCTTAGTTCACTAGCACACTGTATTTGGTTTGCATGGCAAGGTTTTGGTAGCAGGGGAGCTACAGGGGTGGCTTCTGTGAGAAGCTGCCAGAAGCTTCCCTGATGTCCAATAGAGTCAATGCCAGATGGCTCCAAGATGGGCTCTCCACTGGCCAAGACTGAGCCCATCAGTGACAGTGGTAGCACCTCTGGGATAACATGGTTAAGAAAAAGCGAAAAAGCTGCCCAACTGCAGTCAGAAGAGAAGAGTGGGAACATGTGAGAGAAACAGCTCTGCAGACACTCAGGTCAGTGCAGGTGGGCAGGAGCTGCTGCAGGTGCCAGAGCAGAGATTCCCCTGCAGCCCATGGTGCAGACCCTGGTGAGGCCGGCTGTCCCACTGCAGCCCATGGAGGTCCATGGTGGAGCAGAGATCCACCAGCAGCCTGGAGAGGACCCCACGGTGGAGCAGGTAGATGCCTAAAGGAGGCTGTGACCCCATTGGAAGCCCACACTGGAGCAGGCTCCTGGCAGGACTTGTGGCCCCATGGAGAGAGGAGGCCAGGCTGGAGCAGGTTTGCTGGCAGGACTTGCGACCCCCTGGGGGACCCAGGCTGGAGCAGTGTGTTCCTGAAGGACTGTACTCCATGGGAGGGAGCCGTGCCAGAGCAGTTAATGAGGAACTGCAGGCCGTGGGAAGGAGTCATGTTGGAGCTGTTCACAGAGGAATGTCTCCTGTGGGAGGGGCCCCACAATGGAGCAGGAGAAGAGTGCAAGGAGTCCTCCCCATGAGGAAGAAGGAACGACAGAGACAACTTGTGATTAACTGATCAAAATCCCTGTCCCACTGCACTACTGGAGGGAAGGAGGCAGAGAATTTGGGAGTAAAGTTGAATCCATCAAGAAGGAAGGGGTGGGAGGAATGTGTTTTAAGATCTGGTTTTATTTCTCATTACCTTACCTTGATTTGATTTGCAATAAATTAAATAGATTTTTCGCAAGTCAAGTCTGTTTTGACCATGATGGTAATTGGCGAGTGATCTCTCCCTGTCTTTATTTCAATCCACGAGCCTTTCATTATATTTTCTCTCTCCTGTCCAGTTGAGGAAGGGAGTAATAGAGCAGCCTTGTTGGGCACCTTGTGTCCAGACAAGGTCAACCCACCACAGACACAAAATTTGTTCACTATAAGATGCACCTGTGCAGTCACAGGCCAAGGATGATGTGGAATCTCCCTGAGAGAAGAAGCAATGAACTGTGCAGGGGGCAGGCATGTTTTCATCGCATCTCCGTATTTCTGGGAAACATACTTCTGAAAAGTCCTTTCAATATTCAAGCTGTGCTTTCAGTTCTAGTTCTATTTTGATGAAAAGAAAAGCTAAACATGCCTTATATTTTTCAGTGTATAAAATATTTGATTTTTAACATGTTTCTATATCTGCCTTCACCAATCACATGCCCATAACCTTTTTATGCTACAAGAAATGATGATAATAAAGAACAGCAAATGGCAACTACAACAGTAATCATGTCAGATTATTTATACATCAGTGGCTGAAGTATTAATTATCGTATTCAATATTTTTTGTATATTTCTCTGCAGAATCTATGTGAAAAAATCACTACTTGTTAGTCAAAATATGCTCAATGAGTAGTTGTTCCCACATTCAAAGACCTGTTATTTTTAAGTATTGCTTTACTATTATTTGGTAAAAAGTCATATTTATTTCTGCTGGCTGGGTGAGGGATGGTCATACAGTAATGTTGGGCTCATTCCCTGCAAGTTCCTGAGCGGGCTACAGGTACTCATCCAGCACACAGGCCAGTGAAACAGGTGAAGGAAAGCCTTTAGGTGCAAAAGGCAGGTGGGAACAGAGAGAATGGAAGAAGAGGAACTACAAGGGGTTTGTTGCATGGTCAGGGACATTATACAGAATAAGATTCTTATTACATGCAAAAATATACACAACTGATTTTAATTTGATTGGGGTTTTGATGAGTCCTTGTAAGAAGGTTTGACTGGAGCCCAGGCCTGCCTAACCTCTAGCATCTGGCCTTAGGCTCTGGCTTTCTGTCCTGTTCTCTGGCTCCCTAGTATTGCAGCTGGCATTGCCTGCTTTTGTTGGCCATCAGCCCAAATTATTTTCTCTCTTCATTTTCACCTCTCCCATGGCTGTGGAGCAGGTGGGAGGCCGGTGCCGTCACTCTTCCCCTCATGACCTCGCTGCTTATCACCTTCCCTCTTGTGCCTTTAGCAAAAGAAATGAAACATAAACCGGATGAGGAGACAAAGCAGATGGATTTATGGCAGGAAGCAAAAGGGACACACTGTTAAAAGCCTCCTTCTCCAGAGGCATACGAGCATTAAGAAGAAAAGCTAGAGCCAGGCACAGTCAATAATGCAACTGAAGAAGGGGGATAGTACCAGCAGCCGAAAGTATTGGCTCTGGAGCTCAGCAAGAAGATACAAGCAGAAATGGGACAAAATGCCTCTGGGGCAGGTGAGAACACCAGTACTAAGTAGGGAGAGGCTGCTAGATAAAGGGAGATAGATATGGTTGAGAAGAAAGAATATGGAGGGAAACAGTTTGAAACATTTTTAGGGATGCCTGTGCTCCTAGCAGAACAGAATAAACTGTATGTGAAGACTTCAAGCATATGCCTACACTGTGCAACAAATTGCTGCAAGAAGTCTTCAACTCCCTCCTCCTAGATAACACCAGAGGAGCCAGTTCTGGCACTGAAGGCAGTGTACAATAGCAGGCTCTGTAGGGCAGTCAGGCTACTTAAAGTAATCAAAGGAAGGGATAATTAGCCTTTGCTCAGTCATGCTAACACAGTTATGATTTTCATGGGTCATGAGCCTTCACAGCATGGCAGCATCATGCCACATAAGCAGACCGCATAAGGTCTAGTGTCTGTCCAGCAAGGGCAAATGACTATTTTCTTCTAGCGTATAATACAGTTATAGGGAAATTGCAAATTCTGTGCAGATGATGTCCAAGGTACAAGGGAAGAAACTGAAGTGAATTCAAGTAGTCTATCAATAAGAGGTATGAAGACAAATCTCTTCCATTAATTTTACTACAGCTGGCCCTGCTGATGAGTAGATACGTGGTGGCTCAGCTAAGATTGCTCTTTGCAGACTGAGTACTGGGCATTTTGTGTGACAAATGGCAAAACGTATGGTACAGATTGCAGGAGCAGAGAGAGCTGCTTGGCTCACCTGTTAGCATGGTCAGTTTGCACACCAGTGAACTATTTCTTCATGAGCTCCAGCCTGTGCAGGCGATAAAAGTGATGCCCAAAGCCCTTGAAAGAGGATTTTTCAGAGGTAACTGTGTAACAGCCTCCAAAATCGGACTGCATGATGACACAGCAAAATTTCACACAGCAGCAGTGCTGGGCTGTGCTCCAGTCAAAGTAAGAGCATCCCACAGGCCAGCAGGAGTGAAAAACAGCCACAGCCTGTCCCAGTACTGTCCCCCCGGGACTGGGGGAGCACAAAGGTGAGCTGAATCAGCACCAGACCCCGTCTGTGAGGTTATGATTGCAATGATTACAGGCTCCAGGCACAATCCCACTGTAATTCAATACAACCGAATGCATTTAAGGTTAGATTACAGCAGGATTTCCATGCAGTTACACACTATTTCGAAATCAAGAAGAAAAGAACTCACTGTTTCAATATTATACTGAATACAGGAGAATTACCACAGAGTAAATTTTGTTTTAATAAAATGTTTACAATTAAAATTAATGTGTTATGTACATGAGATATCTTTTTGGACTAAAGTATAAGATTACCTTCCCATGAGTGGTTGATTGTGCCTTAGTGTTTAACACCTAAAATGGAATTTAATAACGGTTGATTTCACATCAAAAAATGATGAAGTGAGGAGTATAGCTACATATATGACATTTAGAACATCCAAATTTGAATACGAGGCAAACTGGTTTTATTTTCCTTATTCTATACACACTGCTTGCACTGATCATTGGCCCATTTAGAATAGTACTATTCTTTGACTAAAATCAGATGCTTCAGTGAAAAGAACTCCTTTGCCCCAAACACTCTTTCTGACCATGCAAACATTTCTGCTGGCTACATCTGATGTTGATTCAACTGGGTCTTGCAGTATAACTTCTAACTTCTATAATTTCTAACTTTGGCTGTGTACCTAAAAAATTATCCAGACAAGAATATCTAAAAAACCTTTCCCAACTATAGATCTCACCACTGTAACAATGAAACAGGGGATTCAAATGTCACTTCTCTTCACATCTGTCTTCCTGTGCAACTTGTGCAATTTCTGTAACACACTATCTAGAGTAACAAAAAAATAGAGTTTTATCACACAGTTAAATTAAGCCAATTCAAAGTATAATTAAATATAAGTAAGACACTAACAGAATACCTGTATCAGCTCCTGTATATTGTAATGAGTTGCAAACGTATGACACCACTGACATTTTACATTCTAATAAGCTTCTCTTGCAAATACGGCATGTCTAGGCTCTTTTACATGCCGTTCTTTTATTGGCTTAAAAAGAAAAAAGGTGTCAATCCAGAGACAGACTTTCCTTCTTTCAAAGCATTGGTCAGCAGATGGTAGAAAAAGCGATTCAGATCCTCAAAAGGACCTGATGTTCTTGTTTTCTCTCTATTTTAGGATGCAAGTCCTGTTATCACTGAACAGAATGACACTTGCAGCAGGTACAGCTGACACATGGAAATATGTTGGATCAGTCTCACTAATAGGATCTATGCATTTGCTAGAGAAATCAAACAAATAGGGACCACTTGGACAGGCAGGTTCAGAACCTTACTCACAGTGAATTTTCTGTGCGAACATTTGCAAGGAAAGATACCAGATGGCTTAGGCATGTATTACACTGACATGTACATAAATGTGTATGGGGATATACAAAATAGGAAGAATTGTGACCAAATTAGGGCACTACATTACATATGTATAGGGCAGGGCAGTGACACGGGAGAGCGACCTTGGAAGATGAGGAGAAAGGATGCTAATGCTGAAAAAACCAGATATTAGACACTAGCTTTTCTTCCAGGCAGCCAGGCTCTCCACATAGATACGCTGTGTTGAGGATTTATGTGAGAGGTTCACTTTAACACTGTGAAAATTATGTGTTAAAATCCTCCATACGCTGATTGGAAGACTGGCTTCATCGATCACAGGTGCTCATGTTAAAATTTCTGGTAGGAGTTTCATAACTGATGTATTGCTTCACTGGGATTCACTCTGCCCGCCCAGCCAAGCAAAAGTGCTACAGCAGCAGTCACCAGCACAGAAGGCTGGTTAGAAAGAAAAGTGACAGCCTCGGAATTGAGAAATGAGCAGTACCCATGCACGGATGTATTGGTAGGAAGACAGTAGGGGGAGAAGGGAAGAGCACTTACTGACAGAGCAAAATGTAAAAAGACATCCTAAATATGCACTTAAACTGACAGACAGATCCCAGCCTTCCTCACACAAGAATCCTGAGGTCTCTGTACCCACCAAAGTCTTAACAGAGTCCTTAGAATGAAGATATTGTCTTTTTCTTCAAGAATGGCAATAGGGTGCCTTTTAAAAAGAACACTTTACTAAGACAGGTGAGAGTATATATTTAAGAGCACACCTGCTTGGTATTAAGAATCTTCTACATAAGGGTACTGGGCCTGGCTAGGATATAATCTCATTTTTTCATAGGAGCTCATATGGGCCTGTGTTTTAGATTTTTGACCAGACCAAGACTGATAAATCACTAATATTCTAGCTTTTGCTGAACAGCGTTTGCACAGTGTCAAGGCCTTCTCGGCTTCTCACTCTGCTCCCCCTCCCACTGAACAGGCTGGGGAACGTGCAGTAGATTTGGAGGGGACACAACCAGGAAGATGACCCAAACGAACCAAAGACATATTCCATAGCACGTGACATCACGCTCAGTAATAAAAGGGAAAAGAGAGGATTTAAGGAGGCTAGTCATCTTTTGCATGAGAACGGACTGGGCATCAGTCTACCTGTGGGAGGTGGTCTGTGATTGCCTTTGCATCACTTTGTTTTCTTTCTCTCTTCTTCCACTTCTCCTTAATTGTTAAACAACATATATTTTTTAATCTTGATCCCCAAGTTTTCTTGCTTTTATTCTTCATTTTTCCCCATCCCACTGGGGGTAGCAGGGGAGGAGTGAGCATTTGCGAGGTACTTAGCTGTCCACTGGGGTTAACCCACAACAATAAGAACATGGCCAAGAACAGGTATTCTGCATTTTGAAGGGCTTTTGTTTGTTTCTGGTACTTTAACCTAACCCTGTATCAAATGAGACCAAGTTAAATTTTTAAAAAACCCAATACATAACGTGGAACAAGAGTAGCCACAGGAATGGCTGTGGAGCCTTACAATCACCCAGCATTTCCTCCAGTTTCTACAGATTCTGTCTGAACTGACTTGGTTGTGCTTTCAGTGTTAGTTACTGGAAGGTATTTAAAGCAGAAGTCCAATACTTTCATACCTCACCTTCTGTTCTCATTTCATTAGCTTCGAGTTACGTTTCTCGGTTACCTTTGCATGGTAACTGATTTGTCTCTTGAGTTCATCGATGTGCCCCTCTTGAAACAGCCTGTCTTGTTGCTTACTGTGCTTCTTCTGCAGACGTTGTTTATTGCTTTTGAGACATGACCTGTTTGGTTTGGCTACTCTTTGGGAAGCCTCTGCTACGATCAAGCAGGAACCACGCTTATTATGACAGCAACTACTTCAAAGAACTACTGAATCCTTTCTAACAAGTCTGAGCAAAATTCAGCTCTGAAGTAGCCTAGAGTTATTTTGAATTACAGCAGGAACTAAGTCGATTAGTCTAACTTTCCAAATCTATTACCTTTCTGGCACACTGATGAGCCAGCGGGCATGCGTGTGATTTTGGCCCGCCAGACTCTCAGAATACATGAGATCTGAGTTCTTCAGGACTTTTTGAATCACAGAATCACAGAATGGTTGGGGTTGGAAGGGACCTCTGGAGATAGCTAGTCCAGCCCACTTTTACCTCAGTGAGTCTCTTTCCTTCACTGTCTAACCAAATTTCCTGACCAATTTGTATGACCAACTTCTTCTAAGTTCAAGACTTCTATCCTATTGTTAAATTGATGTGAATTTTCAAGTTATTGCTGGGGAGGTGAATGAAACAGGGCAAGTGAGATTTCACATGCCTCATTTTCTTACAAAACCAGCTTAAAATATTAAGTACTGGTTATGAAGTGTTATACAGAGACAGGGAAGATGGTGAATTTAACATTGCATCTGACTTAAGCTGTGTGACATGCCAGTCACTTGGGTTGTATAACCTCTAATTTCTGTCCTTTCCTCCTTCAGTGATCCCATTTTATAGGATTTCAGTGAACTCAAATCAAAGCAAAAATGCTTCCATATAAAAGTCTCCATACAGGCCCAAGTTTAAGATTTAGGGTTCTACTTTATTTTTGATCCAGTCCTCAAACCCTATGAATACAATCATGTCCACCATGTGAATCATAAGAAGAAAACCTCTGGGATGATTGCAAGTCTATAACAGTTACTTATTATTCATAAATATCCTGAGCTACTTTACTTGGTCACATGATTTCAGAGGCATGACGAACGTAAATGGAGTATTTTTTCACAAAATGTAGTATGTAAATGGATTATCAACTATCACACAATTTATCCAAAATCATGCAACCTCACTGAAAAGACTCACTAGCTTGAGTGAGCTTTGGGTTATCTTCTGCGTTGGAAAGTTGTCAACGAAGGGCAGAATAATCACCATGAATTGGCATGGTACCTTCTGCTGAAGAAAGCAGAGCAATGTGACCCAGTGAACAGCACACAGGGATTCAGGTGGTGGAAGTTCTGATCTTATTTTTGCAGGTAGATTCTTGGGTCACTTTTGACAAAGGACCTTACCTTTATATCCTGTTTCCCCCACCTCTATAATGGGAATGGCAATGCTCATTTTTTCTGTGAAGTTTTAAAAAATATATTAATAAAGAACCTTATTTAAAAGGTCCATTTACATTGCTTTTACTAGGTAAAGAGATGTGGCCAGAAAATGATGAAAATATTCCTAATAACCACAGGTTAAAATATTATGCAAATATCAAAATCTATTCTCTCAGAGGATATTTTTTCCAGATAGATTTTGATATTTCAAATTTAAATCCATTTTCACTAGAATAAAAGCAAAAAAAAAATCAAATTCTTTCACAAAATAGAATTTGCCCTACTGGAAGTAATCAGTACTTCTCAAGAAGATATGTTTGGGATATCCTGACAGTATCTTCATGCCTTAACGAATGTTACCTTGTCTGACCTGTCACAGCTGTACTCTTGCTCTCCCATCAGCCCCAGAGTGGAAAGAGGTCAAATCATAGTAAGACGGATCGAGGTAACAACTGCATCGTTTTCATCCAGTCTACTTCGCCATAATGAAAAGGCAAACAGTAGTTGTCACTGCCAAGTTCATCTGTCTTGCTGAGGTGTATAATTACGGTCTGGAGCTTCTGACTGCGAACCAAGGACAGAGGCTGTTCCCTCCATGCACTCTGTGAGAGCTCAGCAGAGCTGTGAAGTGCCCCATCCACAGCACAGCTGGGACTGGGCTTTCTCCACCTTATCCCGCTGTGGACGGGTTTGCATGGGTCTCATTACTGCCAGCGCTAAGATAAGGATAACATCACATAATTAATATAAGCAGTGATTACTGGACACTCTGAACAAAGGGAGCATGAAATGGAAGGCTCCCGATGATACATGCTGCAGCTCATTTCCAATAAGGCTTTGGAATGTCCCAACTGCGAATGGATCCCACTGAGATACATGTTCACTGTTTCATCATCTCAGAAAGCAATTAAGTCTTTCCAGTTGTCTTAGTAGTAAAACATGTACAGTGCAATAAAGCTTTATCTTCCAGGCAAACCCAGGTATAAAATAGAAGAGCAGCCAGTAAAACAAGGTTTAGGCTTTGTTTGTTGTCCTCAAGAACCAGGGATCACTGATCTGCTTCCAAACTTCTGGGACGAATTCTAGATCAACAGGCAACAGTGAGATTCTTCTTTCTTAAAATCTGCAGTACTTTTCCCCACCAACATTTCAGATATGCTCTATATAAACTTAATGATTTATTATGATAAAGTACATCTAGGTCTTTAGCATATGTTTTTTTACCACTAACTCTGCCCTCAACTACAAACATCGCTAGAGCTTTGATACTTGACATATATTCTTCTGCACAAACTAATCTCACAGTGTCATTTTTTACAGTCTTTCACGAGTCTAATCAGTTAGACCTGCTAAATAGATTTAATCTTACTGTATTCAATTGTTTTGTTTATATGTTTGCATTTGAAAATGTTGCCTCTTCTGTGAGGTGAAAGAAACTTCATGTGCTCAAGAAAATACCAATGATAAAGTCATTTGCTTCAGTGTTTGGATCCTTCCTCCTGTCAGAAATGAAACCCCCATTTATCTTTTGAGGTCCATTTAACATATATATATAAATATATAAAAACACCTCTATCACTGTATATGTTTACATCTATTTAATTACTAATCTTTCATTCATTGTCTATTTTAACACAATCTGCAAAACTGATATGTATCTGAACATATTCTTCGAATGGTATATTTGACTTTCTGTCGGCTTTACTTGTCAGACAACTTCTACTCAAGCTTGAGTCATTCTGACCACTGTTATCATGCCCAAGAAGGGTACATGATGTCAGCATCAGTTTTTCATTAAGTTAATGAAACTGGATAAGCCTCATAACTACCTGCCTATTCTGTACAGTGATATCTGAATATGACATGTCACAGATTAGTATTTGAATAGATGCCTGAACCTCACTATGAGAAAACCTGATAAGAGAACAGAGGCAGATGACTCTCAGAAGTTCTTGACTACAGACCTTGTTTTAACCATACAGCATGTGGACTTTGAAGACAAAGTTGGAAAAATTGTATTATATTTTAAAGTTAAAACAGCCTGCAGGTAGCAGACTTTCTCCAGGTCCCAGCATTCAGATTATAGCAGGCAGTCTAAGCTGCACGTAAGTTGGCTCCATGATTAAGACTTTTTCAAGGAAATAAATTGTTGGGGGGGGGTTTAACCATCTTTTAATTGCCATTTATAAGTTGAAGCTAAACCCAGCAATTTCTGTTTTTTCTTTCACCTCACATCACTTCTGTGTATCTTATTCAGTCTGAAAAGCTGGTGCCATTTGGAGCTAATGCTCTGCTTTGAATTGGGGCAAGTTAGCGGCTCCCAGGACAACTCTTACTACCTGGTTCGTTATCAATTTCTCCTGGGAGTGGGTGTGGTGGTGGTCCTACCTCCTAGCTGCTCTGCTAGGGAATACAACTTCTGGGACCTATAGTATCAACCAATTCTAGCAGCACAGCAGAGCTAATAATGTTAGGAAAAACTGAATTTCACACTGACTGACTGAGTGAAGAATACAGGAGCAAATTTGTCTCTGGTAGCACTCATTGGAGATACCACAGAATCACAGAATGGTTGGGGTTGGAAGGGACCTCTGGAGATCATCTTGTCCAACCTACCTGCTAAAGCAGGTTCACCTAGAGCAGATGGCACAGAATCATATCCAGGCAGTTTTTGAATGTCTCCAGAGAAGGAGATTCCACAACCTCTCTGGGCAGCCTGTTCCAGTGCTCTGGAACCCTCAAAGTAAAGAAGTTTCTCCTCATACTCAGATTGAACCTCCTATACTTCAGCCTGTGCCCATTGCCCCTCATCCTATCGTTGAGCACCACTGAAAGGAACCTGGTCCCATCCTCTTGACACCCACCCTTGAGATATTTATAAACATTGATAAGATCTCCTCTCAGCCTTCTCTTCTCCTGGCTGAACAGACCCAGCTCTCTCAGTCTCTCCTCATAAGAAAGGTGCCCCAGACCCCTCATCATCTTGGTAGCCCTCTGCTGGGCTCCCTCCAGTAGTTCCTTGTCCTTCTTAAACTGGGGAGCCCGGAACTGGACTCAGTACTCCAGATGCGGCTATTTTGGCTTTTGTGTCAGCAAGAGTTAACATTCTTTATTCCTACACAGAGACATCACATAGAGTCACTGGAGTTAAAAGTAAGGTTGAAGGTCAGACAGTTTACCTATAGAGTGCTTCTGGTCAATGTTCTTTCCAGTTTTTTAGCAAGCTGAGCAACTGGAGATGCCAAGTGAGCACATGATTTTTGCTAGTTTGTCAGAAAAAAAAAAAACAAACCAAACCTAAAAATTTCACACATTTAAAAATATACCAACAGTCATTTTTTGGTACTGTATGAAATCCTCCTTTTGATTCTCTACCTACCTCCACAAGTCAACATGTCCCAGATGTCCTCTCCTACCTTTCATGAGGTGATTTGTGTATCCCTTGCCAGAGCCTGTGATTTCACTCATTTATTTTGGAAACCAAGTTTCTCAAGGAGCTGCAGAAAAGGACACCATCATTGCTGGTTTTCAAATTTCTACAGTCCTTTGTTTTATCCCTACTAGCCATCTCCCTTTCCAGTGTTCTCCTTTCACTGTACACCATTTTTTACTATCCCTTTTACTCCTCTTACCTTGCGTTGATTTCAATGTTTTCTCCCAGTAAGCTGTTAACTTATTTTCCTTCTTCCTTCTCAGTATATCTTTGTTTCCTTTAAAGCACACTTCTAAATATTCCCATTTCTCCTTCCTTTATCTGATTAAGCACTTATTACAAATTAATAAGATTACTGTTGGAATCCCCTTTGCAGCACAAAAGCTGCCTCATTTGTCAAGACTGCTCCATAAAAACAAGTTTGCTACAGCTGACGCCTGCTCACTCTCATGATCCAGTTCACACCCAAGTCAAACGGAACACTTCCACTGGCTTTTGAAGGGTGCTAGATTGCAGTCTTACCTTTTTTTATTTCAAATTCTAAATGCTTACTCTCGCTCGCTTTTTTTTTAGGTCTCTAATTCAATTGCTAGTGACAATAGAGATGAATATCATTGCACAGAATGTTTTTTTTAAATGATTGGCATTAAAAGGCAACCTAAATTTAAAATCAGCCTAATTTCCTACTAGCTATAATGTTATACAATTTATGTATATTTTAAAGTTTATCTCAAACACATACCAGATGTACTCCAAAATACCACTTCTGTTTACTATTTGTAAATATATATTTTTAAAATGCATCTATTTACCTTAACATATTATAGAGCAACATTAAAATGTGTGCCACCAAAAAATGCACAAGGGTGATCATATTTTCAGATTAAAAAATTAATTACATTCACTTTTTAATGGCTGGCATCTCCGTCTGGCTCTGATAATACATTCTGTCTGCAATGAGAAAAACTAGGACAATACTGAGAAAATGTCATAAATTCAATCCATTACTTGTGACATATTGTAACAAGAACGAGAAATAGCAATTATCATGACAATTTGTACAACAGTATGGTGGACTCAATCCTGTGAGTATCTACTATTTTACAGAAATGAAATATACTCTAAGACTCCAATCTGCAATTTCCTACAAATCAACTTTAATGTGACTGTTAAAGAGAAATGCTTATTGTAGTAAGTTAAGTATCTCCACATTTGCCAAAACTTGAAAACAAACAGTAATAGGGTTAGAAACACAATAAAAAGAATTGATCTGCAAAGATTTATATTTCTGTTTTCAAGTCTTGTACCAATTACAAAACAATAGCCCTTATTCAGCATCTATTAGTCTCACTGATGTCAGTGGAAGTTATACAAGTCAAGCTGTTGCAGCACTGGACCACAAGACCTTTGCTGTTGAGTATCTGGATTCAGCTGTGCATGAATATCTACCCCTGCATGGAAACTTAATCTGCTCAAACCCTCTGCCATCTCAAACCCTATCATAGGTCAAGACTTGCATAAGTTAACAGAAGATGTGCATAACTAAGATTAATCATTCTCACCTGATCTTCCAAATACTAAACATCTCCAACTATCTATCAAACCAGCCTCTAAGATATAATCTCAACAGACAGCCACAAGTTTCTGAAAGACTAATATAGAAAAGCTTACCAGTATTTCGAAAGCAAGTGCTCTAAGCATTAGTGAGGTATACAGTACGTACTGCTGTAATGTGTTCCATTTTCCATTTACAAATCAGTTGTTCACAATAACTTTGGAGGACTAGGAGGAAGAAATTATCTGTCATTATTGTTATATCTACTTGTACAGTCCCAAATTTATGTGCTTCAATGGCATTTTAGAACAGTGTGGTAATATTAGCAAGCACACAACTTTGGTCACAGATACTCAATGTGTCTTATAGATAAACAATAGAGTGTTGACTACATGCATTCAAGTAGAAAGACTGCAAACTAGTTCACTATTTTTCTCACTTTATTCACCTGAACTTCCCTTCCTTAAGAAACCTGCTTAATGAGACCGGCATCTCTCAGGTCCAGGTGCAGTGGTAATTTTTTTAAAGCTAATACCAGAACTTTCGGAAATTACTTTTGAACAGAGAGCTTGCAAGTATATCTTTCAGAAGAGACAAAATCAGTGAATAAAACCGCTTTTCTCTGAGACTCAGTAATATCAGATAATCCATATCAGATAGATAATATGCATTATAAATTATTCCTGTGGGTTAGATCTCAGTGTTGCACTTGGGAATTAAGCAGTTAACATCACCAGTGCAGGTTCTGAAAAGGAGACACAGCAAAGGTGAAGGCTGCCAGGCTGTGTCTTTGAACTCTCTTAAGGACTCTGCAGTATTGGCATCACTCCAGAGTTTAATTTGGGTACGTTCTGAAAGTCTAATCATCTTCTTCAGGGAATAAACCCCTGACCACCACGCTGTTAAATATGAATGCTATTGCTCTACCTTTCTGTATCTGATGCTTTTATTTTCTTTGAGGGAGATGAGGGTTGTTTAATTGGTCCAGAATAGTATGTTTCAGGAATCACATAATGCCTTATAATTTTGGGTCTTTGTACTCATTTCCTGTGGGCCATTTCCTTTACTATTAACACTAGTAAAACTTTAGCCTGCATTCTTGCTGTTTGTAATATTTATATTAATTATGACACCTTATATACTGTTTTTATTAAATATTGCCAACATACCAAAAATAAATTGAGCACTAAACAAAAATACAAATAGCCCAGTGTGTCTGTCCGTAGTTCTGAAAGACAATGTAAATTGTGTCCCCAAGACATAAGTTTGTGCAGTTTTTACTCTGTGGACCAGTTTATTAAACATAGTCTATAACGAGCGTTCAGCTATAAATACATGAATTACACAAACTTTCACTCCTGATCAGCACCAAGAAAGAAGAAAACATGTGAAATGAAGTAAGCCACCAGATTCCACACTTATTTTAGGAAAATATTTTTAATTAACATTTAGCTGTGGAAACTAGGAATGAAAATACCTGGTGTATTCTTAGTAGTCTACTAATGCAAGGTGTAACGATGAGAACATATTGAAGGTTATGTTTTCCTTGTGATAGTAAGAGGGTGATATTGTCTACTTGCTTCACAACTACAAGTTTCCTTAAGCAGCAATGTGCCACAGAGACTCACATAGCAGAACAGAAGGCTTTCCTGCCCTTATTACATTGTTTTGATGTCACTGTGGAAACACATTCCTTTGTCCTCACTGTCTACAGAAGCAAACATATGTATTGTTATATAGCTAAGAAGCTAAATTTAAACCAGAAATCTTAATTTTGGCAACAATACAGACTGACAGCCAGCTTATCTTGAATCACAAGGAAGTATGTAAGTGGACATTCCTATTGAAATAAAGTGTACCCACATGTAATTAATCCCAGGCTTGGGCCAGGGATATTTTCCTCTTTTTCTCTACTACCAAAACAAACAAAACAAAACAAACAACAGCAAAACCCCCCAACATTATAATACACAAAAGAACAGCTTTAAAAGCCAGGATATCTATAGTATTTTAAAGCATTGATCAATATACTTTACAAAAAAGCAAACCTCAAACAGTGTGGAAAACATATTGGTCTTCTAACATCCAAACTTTTCAAGCCTTATAAGAAAAAAAGCAATGTGTGTTTCTCAAACATCCTGACCTATGTGCAAAACTGACACGGTACAAGAGATGTCAGGCCATCTCGGCAGAAGGGAAGAACTTTATAACTTTTTGGCTTCCCTTCTCCCTCAACTCCATTCAGCTGGAAATCCTTGCGTGGAGGCAGACTAGATAGTTACCTTCTGCACTAGCATTTTGGTGAGGCTTACTTTTTCATGGCACAAGAGATAAAAAACTTTGCAATAGCTCATATATTCAGCTGTGAGACCTTCGTGGTTACATCAGCATGAAGACTGCTTCCCAGACAGGGCTATTCCATATGTGTCTATGCTGCAGGCATTTTTAGGGCACCTGAGGACTAGGAATGAGGCAACACCAGTGATGGTATCTATGCCATAAGCTCCTGTATCCTTTAGAAGGCCTTTGTAGCACTCGGTGCATCTCACCTTTGTATTTTGCACATCCGAAGCCCCGAACCACTAATGAACCTTACATAAAGAGCCTTGTGCACTCCTGTGATTTTCCCTTTGCGACAATCAGATATTTGTGATGAGAAGAAAAGAGAAGAGGCAGAGGCCCCACTGAAGCCAAGGCAGGAACAGGATTACCACCACTGGAGTTACGGTCACTGTGTCTGAATAGCACTGGTCATCCACGATTAGCATTGCCAGTTCACTGTGTCCTTTAAATAAGTCACTAAGCAGAATATGAAAAACCACCTTCCTGGCTCTACACTAAACTTAGTGGTGATACTAAAGAGTCGTCATACCTACCTCTGGACCCCGTTCCAACAGAGATGCAGGTTGTCTTAACCCCTGGAAGATGCCCGTGGTAGAGCAGTTTGAGCCTGACAAACCTGCCGTCACACTTGTCACAGAGCACTGTGGAGCCGATGAAGTGGTTTAGCTGGAACCAGGTGGCTGTGACAGGACCAGACGTGCCAGCACTCCCCACAGGACTGACTCAACATCAGAACCCATCAAATTCCCAGCGGGCAACTGTGCAATTCACAGCCCATGTGTGCGTTTACCCTCTGCCTCACTGTAGTCTTTGGAAGGCCTTCACCTATCTAGTGACAAATTTGAGTACAATTTTGATGGACAGAGTTTCAAAAACAAAGTGATGAAAACCCAAACTGTAAGTACGTTGGGGAAATGACTCCTCTACATCCACACCTGGTATCACAACTGTTAACTTACCTACTCCAAAGCTGAAAATCTCTTTTCCTCTCATCTCTCTTACCATCCCTTCTAAATCTCACCTCATCTTCTCCCAACAATTTCATCCCACTTTTCTCCACTTACTGTCCTCTAAGCTTAGTAAACTCTTCCATGTTTTACCATAGAAAGCAAGACAAGACCATTCAACCTATGCTGAAATTCCATCCTCATTCATTAATAAGACTTAACATTGAACAGTTAAACCTGTTCTTCTCTCCTGTACTCTTTCCTATCTGTCTGCAAGTGTTAGGACACACTTTACAGTGGAAATGGGCAGATTCCCAGCCCATGCAACTGCTAAAAAAGTAAGTTTCATAAAACACCATTTAGCTGTACATTAGGCTCCTCTGCATGAAGGCTTATGCCATCTCCATCGTCTATATTCACACACATCTTTCCCTACCCATCTGCTTCTGTTTGGCCTTCCTCCAGTAGTCATGCTAAAAGTATGAGTCTGAACCTGCGAAAGCAGTGAGTAGGCACCACTGCTGTGCTCCCACCTCGCACGGAGCAGGAGACAGTTGCCCCAAGCACCTGCCAACTCCGAGTGCCTCACTGGAGGATGTCACCCAGCCACACTCCAGCATTTCTCCTCCCTCCACATGCTCCCCGGCTCTAATGCCAGATGCCTCTGCTCTATCTTGCACATATACTCCTGGTCCAATCACTCTTTCAGTGTCATCTGAGGATGCTGCTTCACATATTGGAAGCTAAGAGCCTGACCCAGAATAAGGGAATACGATGATGGCATTTGTCTTCTGCGGCGGCAGAAGAAAAGGACAGATTTAAAATCCAATTCTCATTAAGTCCAGAAAATAGCCACACTGACTCTTTTTTAAATTGCTTTTAGGAATACAAACATTACTTGCTGCCAGATACAAACAGTGATACTGCTAAACTTGAGTAATATTTTAAAGCACGTAATTTATACAATAGTTTCTTATTCAAGGGCCATTGGGGCAATTACAACAACGTGAATTGGGGAATGGTTTGTTTCTATGAGTATATCCCATCTTTGCCTGATTTTTCTCTTTTGTAACCAACACCTAAAAACTGTATTCCTTTTAGTCTTTTGCCCTGTACAGCCTTTCCCCCAGTTCCTCAAACTGAAAAGACACAAAAAGACCCACCAATGTTCTGCTGCTTCTCACTGTCCAACATATTTAGGTCTTTCCCTACAGTGCTGGAGCAGACTCTTGGGCCAAGTAATCCAAGAAGTCTGTGTCTTCACTCACATCAACCAGGGCAGTTGGAGACCCAATTCAGCTGAAAATCTAGCTATGATCTAGTGGATGCCTGGTAAGTGATGGTGGTCTCAGGTTGGGAGAAGCAGATGGCCTGGTGTCTGGGCAGACCACACTCGAAGTGGGTGACGGAAACTCTTAGCAGACAGCAGTGTCTCACTGTCTCATTACGCTCCAGGCCTGCAGTTCCTGGGACACGGGAGGGAGGTGCCTTACTGCTCCTGGGCAGTGTCCCTAGGCAAGCTGGTTATACAGTGCTAGTGCTAGAAGTTATCTCTTGTCTGCACATAGCAGGAGAACTTCCTGCCTTTCCATCTTCCAGTGAAGTGTATCCAGTAAAACTTCTCTCTCCCAGGATGGCATTTTGTCACCTACAGGATAAATGTCAGCCTGCTGAGGACTTCTGGAAGGTCGAATACCTCCCAGCAAAAGTTTCCCTTCCTGACCTTGTGTATTTCTATTAATTTCCTAATCCCAAATTAGTTGATTCTCAACCACCAGCCCTATTGGGCCAAGTGGACAACAGTAACTTCATACAACTTGTGTTGCAAGAGTTTGATGAAGCTGTGTCACCAGCAGTTCTCCAACCTCCTCCAGGCACCACACACTCCAGGTTACCAGCCGCTGCAGTAGCAGACCTGGCACAGCGATATCACACTGCTTTAAAGGACAGAACTGAATTTTCTGCCTACATGATGGGATTTTTGAAGAAGGATGCCACGCATGAAAACATCAGGTGTCATGCATCTGGTGTTGTTCTTGGAAACTCAAGGAGCTCTTAAGTCCCTTGAAAGGTACAGAAAGGTACAGAAAGGTACAGAAAGGTTGGTTCCCAATGTTTTTTTTTGGAAAATCAACGATAAAGTCAGAAAGTATGAGAGGACAATGCAACGAGCCAGACAGTGAGAACTGACAGCATATTTATATTGAGGAAAGCTCTGTCAGGAAGGGATATGTGCAACTCTATTCTGTTCTCAGCCTTCTATGAGCACAGATATAGGCTAAGACTGCAGAATTTTTGGCTGGAGTTAGGAAACAGAAAACATTTTACCATTGTTCAATTATTAAATCTAAAACCAAAATAATTTGAGGTAAGAAGCCAAATCTGCATCCGAATACCCCTAGAATTTGGGTTAGCTCATCGCTGAATCTGATTCACACATGACAAGTCTTCAAAAAGTACATAATGTGAAATCCTTAACTCGAGATTTTGTATGTGAAACAAGAATCTTGGGAAGGGAAAGTATAAAAGACAAACTATAGAAGTGAGGTTAACAAATGACCAAGTGGGACCTGGTCATCCGGGAAAGGCAAATTCCTGTGCCCAGGCACCAGAAAGTCAGGAGGCTGACTGGCTGGAAAGCAGCTTTGCAGAGAAGGAACCAAGGCTCCTGGTGGGCAAGCTGGCCATGAGCCAGCAATGCACACTTGTGGCAATAAAGGCCAACAACATCCTGGGTGTGTGATGAATGCATTGCCAGCAGGTTCTCGGAGGTGATCCTTCTCCTGTGCTCAGAACTGCTGAAGCTACACGTGGAGTGCTGTGTCCTGTTCTGGGCTCCTCAGTACAAGAGAGACACGGACATACTAAAGTGAGCCTCGCAAAGGTACATGAAGATGATGGACTGAAATATCTTTCATACAAGGAGAGGTTGAGAGAGCTGGAAGTGTTTATCCTGGAGAAGAGAAGGCGTAGGGGGATCTTATCAATGTGCATAGATGCCTGCTGGGTACAAACAAAGGAGAGACAGACTCTTTTCAGTGGTATCCAGTAAGAGAAAAAGAGCCAACAGGGACAAACAACGGGCAGAATACAGGAAAACACATTTAAACATTAGAATAGTTTGGTCCTGAGAAACCTGCTCTAGCTTACCCTGCTTTGAGCAGGTAGATTGAACTAGATCTCCAGAAGTCCCTTCCATAATTCTACAGATGAAGATAGGAAAATGTCAATTTTGGAGACAGTGGATGAGTTCTGAATATGATATTAGGCAGGCTTAGAAATTGTCAGGATGGCTTGAGGTGGAGGTTAACTATATGTATTATACCTACGTATTACAAAACATATTAGTATACATGAAAAATGTATTCCAATAATACTCAACATATTCTTAAACAAAAGAATGGGTTATCTGAGAATATAACTGGGTCGGTAGCTTAGAAATTTGAGCAAAAATCTCAGATTAGAATTGCAAAAATTCAAGTCTAAGTTGATGACATATCAGTTAATCAAAACAATATTATATAACTGTGATAATGAGTATTCAGACATGGAAGATTTAGAAGATAACAAGAAATGTGAAGCGAGTGCCTCATAGAGTATTCTTGCCTGGAAAGAAAAGTTCTGAAGCAAGAATGCAAGTCTCCAATGGGCAACTGCTCAGCTGTCTAACACCCTCTGACATTTCCTCTGGGTTGTCTTCGGTGAATTATTATTTCCCATTAACATTTACAAAGCTGCCTAATTGTACATCTCTGATTGGTCCTCGAGTCTTTCAGTTGCAGCGATGCCCAAGCAAAATCTTGACAATTGTTAGGTAACAGGTATACTGTAATCACTGCTTGCAATGTTTGCCTCAAATGTCTTCCAGTTTGCTTGCACTTCACCATCAATGTGCTCTCCACCTGTTATATGGTACCTAACGTCCTAGTTCTTTACAGTAAGGACTGTATTTCAATCTTTATTTGTCAGCTCTAGCTGATGGTTGGCACTGACATCATCATCCACAAGATGAGACCAAAATGCCACTAAGAGAGTAAAAATAACAAAAATATTAGTAGTTTCACACTGGCAATTTACACATTAGTCCTAAACTGCTCATCCATTACACAGCCAGTACACAAGCACCTGCCCTGTCCCTCACACACAGGCACTGTTTGGTACACTACATCGGACTGCAGTAGCAGAACTGACATGGTTGATACTAAATAAGTTTTTGAAAAGGTCTGAAATCTATTGGTGTATCTTGTTTCTTCAACTGAAATTAAAAAATTACTCACGTTCAGGAGAGCATTGGACACTTTTGCAGAGGCAAGCAATTTAACATAACCATCTCTTTTGTTATCTTTAGCAGCTAACATCCACAGTTGGGAACCAGAGCTGCATTCAGCTCTCTGATCAGTTAACATTTTTGGTTTTACTGACTGAATAAAAGACCATGGCAAACAATAAGCTCACCTGACGCAAAGCAGTGGCAACTGTTTAAACAGTGATCTTTAGGGCAGCTCTGAGGCAATTCAGAGTGGCTGAGCTTCTGTCTCTGACGTTATAGTGAACTGTGCATTATGTATACTCTGGCTTCTTTGTTTAAAAAACGGCAAGTCTTCTGCTACTGCAGAAAAGCCAATGAATATTTTGTGTAAAATCTATAGGAGGATGTAGTTCTAAAGCATGTTGGAGCTATAAACTATATGTTTTTGTTTTCCTCCCAAGATTGTGCTTACAAATAGTCAAATACTATTATTGCTATAATTGACATGTGTACCTGTTAAAACAGTAAAAACAAAAAGCACCACACTAAACCGGAAAATTTAAAACTAATTCTATTCAATGGTAGAAGGACAAACAAAAGGTTGTACAAATAGATAAGGATCAGGAGAATTTTGAGGGAGACTGTAGTCTCCTGGTGTGATGGATGGAGGCGAGCTGATGACAGATGAGGCACAGAGTGCTGCAAAGCTAAAAGATTTCTTTGTCTCAAGTGTGTTCACTAGGGAGAAAGAGGGAAACATGCCAGAATGAGAGAGAAGTTTCCTGGAGGAAGAAAATGAAAAATTAATGAAATGAAGAGTGGCACCAGAATAAGTAAGAAGGAATCAGACAGTGAAAATAAATGTACAGTTCAAGTGTTGGATGGTCTGTATCCCAGCATTCAGAATGTTATTGTATTTATACATTTTAACTAAGTTGGGAACTAAATTTATTACCATCAATAGAAAAGGTAGATAATGCATCACATTTATCAGAGTTCATTAGGGATTGAGGGATGGGTAAAGAGATTTCAGGGTAAAAGACTTCAAAACGGTGTGGATTAGGGTACAAAGAACAGGCAGCTCTGAAATAAGACACTGAGTACTGGCTGCAGAATCCAGTGTTTTTACATTGTATGTCTAACTGAAGGTAAAACTTTGTAGATTGAAAGTTTGTGTACACAGACGTGAATAAGGGTTCTAACACCTTGATTTAAGAAAGGTTTTAGATAACTAAATTATCAAATTCAAAAATTACTATCTGAGTCTTTAAAATCTTGATATAGAATAGTATTGTATGTGTATATTTGTATGCATTATTTTCTGTTATTCTGAAGTGTAATTGCAAATAAGTTGATATACTAGGAAGCTTAATAATCAGGATTCACACAGCACAAACTGAAGACAGGATATGTATAAAGGTATGAACAGCTAAACCAGACTCAAAATCTGCCAAAGAATATAGAAAACGCCATATTTAAATGTATGAGTTAAATTAGGAAACACAGGAGGACTGGTTGAAAATTTTATGGTAGCTTAACATAATGGGCTAGAAGCTTAAGCCATTATGTTGATCTCCAAACAAGTTACAAAAAACCATCCAGGTATCTAAAGAGAGGAGACCATTAATGACATCAGGACCAGGAAGAAAAACATAAAGGTTAGGAATCGCAGCATTTCGCATTGCATTACAGCCAGGATTTAAAAAAATAAAGAAAAATTTCTAGAATTATGAAATGCTATTTGAAAAAGTTTGCCATATAAAATTAAAAATGGACACGTAGCCAAATAGAATTAAACACACTGAAGGTCACATTCAGGTTTTGTTATACATCGTAGCTCAATGTGCATATTTTACAGGACCAACTAAAAGCCATGGTGAGATGTGGAACCTCCTCATGCTAACTACGGTGCAAACCTATAAGCATCCACTGAACAAATCTACTTTTTCCTAAAGTCAATTAAGTCATTTGTGTGAACTTGTATTCACTAATACATACAAACCATTACAATTTCAGAGTAGCACCTTGCTTCTCAGATGGTACTCTTGACTCCACAGCATTGTATAACTCAATAGTAGCTACTCCTTGAGCGAAGACGCAACAAGTTGAGATACTGTGACAGAAGAATAGGGATAAAGGGAAATAAAATCCTCTCAGATAGGAACAGGATCATGAAAATGAATCATGTGAAATCCATTGCTGTTAATTAATTCAACATTGCTGATGTTTTTTAAAACCACACTGAAGCAGTAAAGTAATAAATTGATCTTTTCAGTTTCTACAGACCAAAACTGATAACATTAAAATATAAATTATAGAAGATAAAATGAAAAATAATCAATAACAATCTGTATGTTGCTACACTGTGCACAAAAAAATGCTCTGTTGACAGCAATTATAATGCATGCTAATAATGAATATTAGCCAAGTCTTAACTTTTTCGTGTTAGGAAAGTCCTTCTCAGAAGTGAAACAAAGTTCTTCACTACCATGTCTCATACGGCATCCCCACTGCCACCTGTTCATTACCATGACCAACATCCTTGCTTCTGTCATCCTCAACCAGAAAGTGCACGATGCCTCCATGCTGGCAAGTATAGAGGGATGTTACTTCTTTTTATGTATACATGTTTGTGTGTATTTATTTCAGTGAATATGGCCAGGGAGACAGGTCCTACACTACAAACAGAATTGCAAAGACCTATGACAATCTTCACAGGGAGTTTATTTCACAGCTTGAGGTCAGCCCTGGAGAGGCTGGTTCTCTCCTACCAACATGCAACCACGTCACTTGTAGAGCTCCTTTATGCCAGAACTGCTCAATGTAACAGCATAGTCGAGGTGCAAGATGAGAATGTGTGGCACCCAGCCCTGCGTTTAAATTCACCAGGCAATCCCTCCTATTTGACAGAGACATCCAGGAGAGAAGCTAGTAGTAACTGCTAAACATGCCAGCTGTTTATCTGGCTTTCTTCCCTTGTAGATTACTAAACAGCACAGACTGAAACAAAGGATTAGGAATGCTCATGATATCATTTTGCTAGAAATACCACAACTAGAAGGGGATATCCTGTATTAAAATTATTTTAAGTATGACATTTTTTTTCTACCTATTTCAAACAGAACAAAGCCATATCAATTAAACAAAATTAATACAAATGAATGAAAATGTCCAGGATTTTTCAGCAGAAAGAGAAAGCTTTTATAATCTGATTCCAAGCGATCATCATATAACTTTGTTCTACCCTAACTGCAATAGGAATTCAATATTTGAGTTCCTGATACTTGTTTTCAAGATGCAGTTGGACAAGGTGTTTGACAATCTCATCGAGGCACCCTTTCCCATGAAAGGTTGGACCAGATGATCCTTTGAGGTCCCTTTTTGCCTGGACAGTTCAATGATGATTGAAATATTATTGTTTCCATTGCTTTCTAACTGGGTTATCTTCGTGCCTTTTTTGCTTCTTTCAGGTTCAAAAGCAGTAGACTGGAATTATATGATAGCTCTCAGTGCAGACTGAATTTCTTCATCAAGTAGTGGGGAGTGTATAATCTTGTGCACTGGACTGATCACGCAGCTCGTGGCTCCTTCAGGCAGCAGTTGAGGTAATTGCCCATCACAGAGACCCTCACACTGATTGCACACTGCCAAGAGGAGGCAACTGGTTTCCCGTTCTCTCATTTGCTGATATTACCTTTATGTTGCTACCAACAGATCTATGTGTACTGCACAACTCTTTATGACTTGGTTTACATGGCATAAAATATTGTTTACTACAGAAATCTTAACCAAGCTTTAAATGTTTGTAGACAATCAAAACAATCCCCAAAAACTAAACCCCATTTCCTCATAAACTAATAGTGTTAGAAGTCAATTGAAGCAACAGAACAAGCAGTTTACAAACTATTTAAAAGGCATGCTTCCTTCCCTGAGTAGTTCTTGATGCCCTAAATGAGAAAAATGTACAGGTCTTAACAGAAACAATTATCAGCAGAAGCTTTTGCTTTCTAATTGAAGTAGAGATGGCACTGGAACACAGCTTTTCTTTGTCATGTTGTAATTAAAGTTACTCCTTATGCGTTTATGTATCTGTATGAGAGTGGTCCAACCACCTACATCTGTGTGATTCTAACACTGAAAGGCAGCTGTGATGGTTAGCCTTTCAATGACTGTAGATATACATAAAAATAGTAAAGTAACAAGTAATCAATCCACTAGTCTCTACCCACAGAACAAAGAAAAGACCATATTAAAAAATGTTTTTCTCACTTAATCTTGAATGATATAACCTCTAAATTATATTGTCACTCAGTCTTTTTCCTGGTATTGCCAAAAGCAATGCCTGTTACAGCCACCGATGTCTCGTGAAAACGGTTCCTCTGAGTGTAAACATGAGGCAGTAGTTTTAAAAAGGTTGAAGAGAATGTTTTCTAAACCGTACTGCTGATATACATAGAGCCAGGTATTCGGTTGCCTATTACATCTCTCAATTTGTTGAGAGTGCTAGTATGCATTGACCAAATGAAGATAGTGTAATAGAGAAGACTCCATCACACTAAATGCCACTAACTATAGAAGAGGCCTAAGGCACTGAGCTCAAATGTAGATATCTAGGTTGTAGAAGAGGAAAATCAACTCACACGTGTCTTTTAGCACCCATCTTGAAGGAACGGTAAGGCAAATTTGACTTTTTACACTGCTGAAGCCTTTCACATCATCTCAACACGCAAGCACAGCAAAGAGTAGAATTCCAAAATGAACTCTGATCTATAAGATTCTTACTTTAAAGTGCCTAAAATACTGTCTTCTCTAATTGTAATCATTTGATGAAGTTCAGGACAGCTGCTACACTACATTCCTTGGGTTGATTCCTCTATATTTAAACAAAAAGTATAAATTAAATAGGTTGTGTAACATAGTAATATGCTTAGGTGTTAACACTTCTCTAACACATGTAAAAATTCTCTAATGTGAGTATGTTCTGTTAAGTCAAAGAATATAGAGAGTTAAGCATTAGCAATGCAGACCATACTGACTTGATCTGTCATCGTATTGAGGTCTCACATCACAAATACAGGGTTTTATCTAACATCCAAACAAATCTGAGCATGCTGGAGATGCAGTAAAATATCCTTGAAGATAAATATTTAAGTGCACAGCTGGACAACATCCCCAGTGGTGTACAAGCGAGAAACGTGAAGGAAGATACTTGCAGACAAGATGTGGCCCCTGGCAGGTGAGAGCAGAGGCTAAATTAAAGTTTGCCTTGCCAGGGAACGATTGCGGGCATGTCAGATCGCGGCGGCAAAGGTTGAAGTGTCAGCGATGTGAGGGAACAAAGAAAATACTCCTAAGTATAGCAAGGCCTTAGTTTTTTTCCTGTGCCTTCAAACTTGTTTTTTTGTTTTGTTTTGCTTTGTTTTGTTTTTCCCAGTGACGAGACTACTTTAGTTGAAACAATCTCTTACCGTAGTCTAAATTACTGCTGGTTCAGAGCCAACACACAAATCCAGCATTCTCATTTGGTTTCTAGCGCTTGTGCCTACAACTTGGCTAAACGTTGTTCAGACACAAACTCAGAAAGTTCCTAGTCACCTTGCTTGTAACAATGTAAAACCTGTTTTTTCACAACTAGTGATAAAAAGCATTTCCAGCTTTAATCCTGGACACCAGGGTGTTGAGGTAGCGAGCGGACAGCACTGCAAAATGAACCCAGGTTTGCTAAGAAAGATTTGCGTACGCAACATTACGAAGTCTTTCCAAAATTATGCTAGCAGTGTGCTAAGTTCTTGAAGAATGTCCTATTGATCTGAGAAAGTAATTCAGGCTTCAAACCTACCTCAGCCCTCCTTAAGGGCAAAGAAATAAGGGAAGTCAAATGCTGAAATGATGTGAGTGCATCTGTGATCTTTCATTGACTTATCTACCATTTCATATAAGGTTCCTATGCCAAATAAACATCCTGAATTAGTTTTAACCCTGACCTTGTCTGGTTTTATAGAAAAAAAAAAAAAAAAAGAACATTCAAAAACTCAGAAGTGAGGTCTCTACATTAAATTTACAAAAAGTATCGCAAAACATGCCATGTTTTGAAGAGGAACAGCAGAATATAGCTCCATCTGTAAGGCCAGCTTCAACTCAAAATGCCGCAAGATGGCTGTGGTGGGTTTGGAAGTGTCCCCTGATCACCACTTAGACCCACAGATGACATTGGGCTGTGAGGCTTGGCTGGAACAGAAGGTTGGCACACTGAGGGCAGGCAGTGCCAAACAGGCAGCCACTCTCTGCAGTTCTTGCCCGGCTTGTGATTAATACTCTGTTTGTTCAGTAAATGTGATATCTAGTAGATTAATATATTCGTCCAATGCAAAATAGGCTGATATGAAAGAGGGCAGAGAGGGTAAGACTGTCTCAAGATATTTGGTGCACTCAGAGGCACTAGAAAAGGCTGAGAACTCAGCTATCTTGGAACAACAACAGTAAAATTCATAGAAAATTATACAGATACTTAAATGATATTCATTTTCTCCCTGCCCAGGACCATCAGGCTCCTCCTCCATGTCACTCCAACTTCAGACAAGGCTCTTGGACTAGATTCAACTTGCTTCCTTGGACTTCAGAGGAAGATGTCTCACACAGTAGACTGTCATGATCTCCATAGCATGGCATATTTTTCTCGTGAACATTTATCAGCTTTGAAATAGCCAGTACTACTGAAAAGTAAATTATGCCTATTTGAACAGAGCTGAATACGACAGAATCCACTTACTGGGCTATTGTTTGAAGCTCCTCTCCAAAATTCAGCCAGTACTGCTTCAGTTCACACCTGGTTAATAGTTGAAAGTTGCCTTTGTAAGCAATTTTGGAAGAGAAAATTTAGTTTCTGCTACTCATGGTTACCTCTTAGAAAAGAGAATACACAGTGCCATCCCAATCTCTTTTACCAGCTCAATCTTCATTTAACAATCTCACACTCCAGGAAAAGTTAACCGCATTGAACAACAAATGCAGAAATTCCTTTTATTGCTCAACAGTGGTCACCAAGCTGATGTAATGGGCACACCAGAAATATATAAAATATAAAGTAAGACATGGAAGATCTTACTCTGTCCTGCTGCGGACCATGTTTTCCACTTGTTCAAAACTGCTTTGCCTGTTGTGAGACAGGGCACACACCGTGTGCCAAGTAAGAGTGACATCTCAGGAGCTGGAGTCCCCTCTCACTGTCCCCAGCAGAGCAGGAGGTGTGTGGTGAGGAGGACAGCAGGCAGACCCAGGATCCCAGGTACCATCCTCAGGCTGTACGCAAACTTTCAGCATGACACCAGACTCATCATTTCATCTGCCTTTGTAGCAAGGGAATAATAATACCTCCTTTCTCCTGGTTTTCCTCCTATCTCCTCTCTTCATATAGCAATAGGTACCATTTTTCACCCTGCATCCGTATAGCACAATAGGATACCACTCTCAGTTAGGCCGTCAATGTGTTAATACTGTACATCTAATAAAGAGTTGAACATATATTCTCTATATTTTGAAGAGCAGTAATTACACTTTTTTCATAAAGCTGTACTTTCTTCTCTTTCCTTTAATAAAAATCTTCAATATTCAGCTGAGAAAGCAGGAAGTTATTTATATCTGTCTGACATGGGAGCATAGCTTGGTCTCAGACATCGTTTAAAGACACCTCAAAGCTATTCAAAACTGTATCAGTCTGGCTGCAGCCCCAGATCAATTGCGGAATAACTTCAGCCTCTTTTCCCTGTCCTGGCAGCTTCAGGGGTGTGCTGGATGACCTGACTGTTCCTCTTTGAGCTCATACTCTGAGGAGTCTCTAACTGCAGAAATCTGGGAAATTTCACGTTTCTTTGTAACACAGGAGCACTTCAGAGTTAGTAACAGAGTTTTCAGAGTACTTACGTAAGTAATAGAACAGATATTTAAAAACAAGGTTTAATTTTGTAATGACATAAATTTAAATTAAAAATTTAAATCTTCCAACTTGTTCTAAAGAATACAAGTAATGAAGATTCTAAAGGATTCGAATCAAAACACAAAACAAAGTTATAAGCAGTTATACCTGTATTTCTATATTACTACCTACTCATATTCTACTCCCTTAAAAAACATACAACTATTGCACAAAAAAATTGTTCTCACCAGATGGGAACTATTATCTCCTCTTGCTATGATAGGAAAAAGGAAAGGGAAAGAACTTAAAAAAAAAAAAAAAGTATTTATCTCATATAAATTATGACAAAATTCAAATATTGACAACTATAATGTTATACTGCTCAGAAAAGCCTCTTCCCCACCATGAAAAATTAACAGCCTGGCTGCATGGATTAATTATGGATTATTATACATGGCTACAGTAACCTTTAGCACACAGTATTTTGAGTACACTGCGTTTGCAGTTACATATGTAAACACTGGCTATCTCCTTGGGAGTAGGTTTTCTTCTTAAGAAGAGTACGTACAGAAATATGCTCTAGAAATTTGTGTAGCAGCCTCTTGATGTTTAAAATTATAATGCTGTACAGAATAGACCGGGCACCTGTTGCAGGTTAACCCTGGTAGGCAGCTGTGCCCCACACAGCCACTCACTTACTTCTCCAGTAGGATGACCAGCCAGTCCCCAAGCAACATTAGCCCTGGAAAACTTCCCATGCAACTTTTACTGCTGAGTATGATGTCATATAATACGGAATATCCCTCTAGTCAGCTGGGGTCAATTGTCCCAGCTGTGTCCCCTGCCAAATTGTTTTGCACCCCCAGCCTACTCACTGGTGGATCAATGTAAGAAACAGAAAAGGCCATGATGCTGTGCAAGCACTGCTCAGCAACAGCTGAAACATCAGCGTGTTACCAACACTGTTTTGGTCACAAATCCAAAACATAGAATGGTATGAGCTGCTATGAAGATAATTAACCCCATCCCAGCCAAAACCAGAACAGCAGGTCTATTTGTACTCTATTGTACATTGAACTTGGCACATCCTCTGGCTAGTTTTGCTACACCTGGTACATAAAAGGTGCACAGCACCAGCCAAATGTATCAGCTGTGCTGTGGAAGCCTGACCGCTGTGCTGGGATGGCCACTCAGCAAGACTGAGGAGAGTGTCATGCCAGGCACATCATTTCTACTTCCAGTACTCACTCGTGCTGAAACAAGTCTTATGCCTTGCCTCGTGACCCAGTTTGGGTCCTTCTGTAGTGGGAGGCACCGATTTGCTCAATCATATGTCATACTGTCCCAGGCCCATATAAAGCTGACCACATACAAAGAAGTCTTCCCTCCTGCACGAAGAGTGAGAAGGAAGCGTTCCTGCAGTCCATGTGTTACGGCTTTATCCCTCCTACAGCAGCTATCCAGGAAGGGCAGGGAACCAGGCCCTACCGGGCAAACGTCTTTCTGTCATGTGCCAGACATCATTCATGCTTAGCTATGCATCTGGATCCAAACAGAACGTCCTGAGCACAGGCAATGCAGCACGTCCGTTAGCTCTGCATGTCTGTGGAAGGCTGGAGCACATGAACAACAGTCGGGCTGTCCACCCAAACATGACCCACACCACTTAACCCTAGAACCTCTCAACTCCAGTGCAACAACATGCTAAGGCACGCAAGCGAGCCACAAAAGAGAAAGGTTAGTCTCAAGGCTTTGCATCTTTTTGGAACACAGTAAATGTCACTCATCCCTGACTCTTAGCAAACACAGATCTGCCTGGTGACTTCAACACACAATCAGCATAATATTGCTATATGCCAATAATGCAGCCACCATTGTTATAGCAGTGCTTCTGGATGGCATATGTTTTTCATTTGCATTTTCTTACTTTATTTAAGAATTTATTAGATGCGCGTCTTCATATATTCCATGCTCAAACAGGGCTGACAGTGTTCTGGAAGCCAGGGTCACCCTTTTCAGGGGTGACCCAACCTGTGGCAAGCACCAACAATAAGAATCAGCTAAGATGCAGACAGCAAAGATGAGCCCCATGGGACTAAAAGGCCCTTATACCCTACTCAGTGCCCTCTGAAGAGTTCAGGATGCAGGGGTTGCTGTGGGTGCAGGGGGTGTCAGAGAAGCCTGCAGGGCTATGACCCTCCCGAGGTTGGCTCTAGTGTTTTGTGGTTGTGGAGGGCTCCTCTGGCAAGGTCCAGTGTAGTAGAAAGGGCAGGTCCCACAGCACCCACCATGGGGACAAGGTCCTGCCCTGCCCAGGGGACAAGCTCTGCAGTGCTGGGCCTGTGGGCTGGGTGGGGAGGCCAGGGGGAGGCCAGGCAGGGCTGGTACGGCTGCTGGGGCCCCTAGGGCCTGGAGAAAGAGCCTAATAGTACTCTCCATCAAAGACTAAGCTTATTCAAACAGGTTTTTATCAGTTCATAAAATAAAGTTTCTTTTCCTCTGATAACTCAAAACGGTCAAAATCTCCGGAAGACATTGGTGATCAGAACCTGATATCTGTTGACAGCTGAATTTGTTTACCCACTGTTTAGGATCTGCTAATGGCAAATTGCTACAGAGAGAAGTCAGAAAGCAAGAGAATGAAAAAGCATTTTCCACATCATAAGCTTGTTGTTACCAGCATTATGTCACCCGAGAAGTGCCATGAATAACATCTTCAGGCTGTCACAAGAATGAATGTGTTTTGCTCCTTCTTTCTTGTTGCCCACAACTTTGTCACACACGGTTTGCACCTCTGTTTCCCACTGCAGATTTTGTTCTGGGTCTGAGTTATCTGTCTCTTTCAATCCCTTGATGTGCTCTTTTTCTTGAGTTATTTTCATGACAGCAGAAACTGTCAAAGAAGCAGGGGGCTGGGAAGGTAAGTCCACAGATACCTCTTTTCCAAGCTCACTGGGCTTCATATATCATGTCACTTTCATGCCATATTTTATACTTGCAGCATGCACAGATATTACGAAGTAATTGTTAAAGTCATCTGTTAGGTCTAAATATACAATCCCATTAACGAATGACATGGGCTGGAAATGGGTTTTATAAATCTCCCTCCCATATTATATTTTGAAAATGCAACCCCCTGTACTTTAATATTGGGTTAATATGCTGAATTATAATAATTTACATTTATATTGCAGCTTTTATCCTGCCAGATTGCAGAATGCTTCCAATTACGTGCATACCACAGCACACAGATGCAGCCATCTCTGTGGCAGGCATGAAGCGAGCAACAGCAGAAGAGAGAGGAACTTTAGGGCATACAACAGTAGAGCAAACCCCTTGACTTAAGCCATCAACATAGCATCCTGGAGTCCAAACAGAGGGGAATAATTCAGTTTTAAGATAACTTCAGAAGTTCTGAACCCTACAAACTCAGTCTGCTTTTAAAAAACGGATGACAGAAATAGAAATCAGTCCTGCATGGAGATGAACAAGCATTTCCATTAAAAGTACCACCACTGAGGCACTCCAAAAAAAAAAAAAAAGGTTACAAACAATCTCTTTTGGATGCCTAAAAGTATAATGAAATAAGCGATTCTATGAAATAAGCAGTTCAATTATTACCCTATTTTTTCAGGAGGAAAAGCATTACGGGGGATAGATAGAGAACAGAGGGGAATGGTTCCGAGAAAGTTGATTTTAATCCAAAATAAAGTTGGAACAGGTCCCAGTCAAGTGATCAGTCTGATTTCTATTCAGTTTTGCCAGCCCGAGTGGGTCCCAGTATCAGTATTATGCCCCGTATCATGTGATTAGTCTCATTGAGAGAACACAGTTTACATGCTGAAAGCTGATGGTATGAAGCCTTTAGCAAGAATAATTTGTACACCTGCTTTTTTTGGAAACATTTCAAAAATGTTTCTTTTGGTGTGGGGGAGTAGTAAAGTGAAACCCTGTTTAAAAGCAATGCCTTTTTGGGGAAGTGTTGTTCTTGTGACAGGAAAAGGTAAACCAACAATTTCACGTGTTACCCTTTCAATCTATACTAGTTTTCATTTGTTCAGCAGAAATTTCTCTTCATATAAGGCCATTTGGAGCTTTCTGTCCTCCGATACAGAAGTCAGACCCAAACACTAAGAGATAACCCTTGAAGTCAGCAACTAGAGATCCTTATGCAATTGTAACTTTGAATTTATTTTTTATAAACTCTAATTTTTTAATGCCATATTTTCAAGAGAGCTTAGCTCCCATCTAATAAGTAAATGAAGAGTTCAAAAACTACCATTTATGGGTGTTGTTTGTTATTTTTTTAATCGATCAAAGATTATGAGAGTTGCAGTTGCTCAGCTCTTTTTAAATATTGGTTAAAATTCATGAAAAAGAGAGTGGGGTAACACATTTTTCCCATAGTGACAAATTCTCTCCATCTGACTTGAGGTTACGATGTGTTGTAGAGAATTTTGAAATGGCTTCAACGTCACAAAACAAGTCACCTGAAGCTCACAGTCGCCCTTTCCTTTTAATTTGCTGCTTCAGGATATAAAGGTTTTTTGTACTATCTTCATTCATATCTAATAGCTTCGGTCGTCAGCGTCATGGCACAATCCAGTATTACACTCTCCTCATGGACAAATGTGCACCCAACAGCCTGCTCGCTTTATCTGCACCAAATTGGGGTGTCACTCCTTTGCTTGTCGTATATTCTGCTCAAATCACGTAAGAGTGAGCAGTACCTGTTTTTTTGGCATTCCCACACACGACTCAGAAAGCAAACATCTCATAGCCCCAGGATTCACAGTAGGTAGCCTTATGCAGAACCTGAGCTTTTGAGTATCTTCGATGTCTACTCTTTGAAAAAAAATCTGTGGCTATGAGGGACAATTCCTCACTCTATTATACCAACACATAGTAGCTCCATTAGTAAGCAAAATTACACTTCAAGATAAGGAAAAAAAAAACCACCTTTCTGTAACGTTAAGACAAAATCAAAACCAAACACATACAGTGGACTGAGAAATAGCTTTATATCTTTACTGTTAATAGCATGTTGTGTGTTGTTATTTTCCTAATCGAGCAAAAAATTTAAAAGAAATCTTCTATATAAAGGATCTCTCCCTCTGGTTACATGCATATGAGCTACATATCACTCATTTAGGCTTCCTGAGATTTTCTTCTCAATGGTACTGGTACGTAGCTGTGTTGGTCTCATTCCGACTTGTACGTTTTTACGCTTTGGTAGTTTATCTGGCTTTCCATTCATATGGTTTGAACTACCTGGCTCCTTTTCAGACTCAGAAACCCTGCTGCTAACATGATGCAGCAAGTTTACAATGCAACAAATAAACATAATAGAGCTGGGAATTACATGCTCTCTTCCTCAGATAAAACTCCGCCTCAGAATGGCCCTTCATTCACTCTCCGTCACAGGCATATAGACACAACCGCACACAGTGAAGGCTCCTTACATAAACTCAACCAAATAAATCATTTGGCCCTTAAAGCACAAAGAAATTCTGCTTTCTAATCATCTTCTCTTTGCTGATTCCAGCATGTCCGCGGTCTTTCGAGGTGTTACCATGGTCTAGCGCTACTCTGCAGACCCCATCTGTTCCCAACAGTCCCTTTGGTCAAATACACATATGTATGTATATATACATGAAATCTCAGTGGACAATTACTTCCTCTCCCTGCCTGCCCCAGCTCAACCCACAGGAACACACAGAGCGCTACACGGACTCTCCAGGACTATCCCACACTGACTCACCATTCCCATCATGTGCTTCTCCCAGACCCAGCAGGTATTTAAAGGCAAAAGGACCTCCAACCCATCTAACCTATTTCTTCCCACTTCTCTTCCCCAGATACACTTGATGGTCCTTCACTGAAGGGTAGTATTCACTCTATGCTTCTTTTTCACCGTTGATGCCAGATAAATAAAAAAGAAAGGCAGCAGAGGGGAGAGAAAAATGGAGACATAAAGATGTAATAATAGGCAGATCTAAAAAACACCGATTCACACCACTTATCTCCACCTTCTGAGATTTAGATATTTATATACACATGATGCTCAAACATTGCTTGAAGCGTGTCGCACAAATACTGGAACAAACAGGGGCAGAAACATTCAGGAACTAACCTGCTTTTGTGATTCTGTACCATTTGGTTTTACTCTGGTCAGTAATATGACCAACATATAGAACTCTGAAAAAGATGGATGACACAATAATGTAACAATGGACTAACTTGTGAGCAATGGATAATTTAAACAATGTAAGACTTTTTAATCTCAGGAAAAAAGGTTTTAAGCTAGAGCTGAATAAGGTCTTTCTTTAATATAAATAAGTTTCCAGTGGAAGTGGTAGGTGATTTGTGATTTCACGTTGGTTTTAGTATACCATTTTGACACTTTCACCATATGTCATCATTTATCACAAAATTAAACATAATTATACATGAAACACATTTGCGTAAAGAGGAATTACAAAAAAAAGGAAGAGGGACAACTTTGGTACCTTTACAATCTAATGTACTACAGGGAGGTTTACAAATACCATGAAAAGAAAAAATACATTTAGAGTTTCTAAAAAATGAGATTTTTGGACTACTGCAGTTACTTTCTTAAGAAGTAGGTTTGTTTTTTCCACAACCAGAATGGAAAAACTAAGTTTCCACTAAGTCTAAAAATTTAAACACACAAAGACTGGGAAATGACAGAGCTAAGATCATTCCCTGAAACATTTTTTTTTTTTGTAGTTAAATATTTTCTGGTTTTCTGAGCAAATAAAAATCCCTAGAATTGGATCATACGGCCTCTCATTGCCAAGACTGGTTATCTGCCAAACTAGGATCATTTGTTCCACTGCACTAATTACTACCACGTGAGCATATGAAGCAACTGATGGCAGCGGCTGGTTATCGTCTCCTAGGTCTATCGGAACTGGAGCAGAATGAGGCAGAACAGAGAGGTGAAGGCAGCCAAATTCTGCCTGGAGCCGCCACAGCTGCCCCTGTCCCTGCCACACAGACCCTGTGGCACGGCAGTCAGGTTGTTCCAAGGGGACACTGAGCGGGTGACACGAGCTGTGTTCCCCACCTTGGGCTCCAAGCCTGGCACCACACAGCCCGACAGCCCAACAACAGGGTCAGACACTCCTACTAAAGCCAACGGAAACTCTTTTGAATGAGCTCCACATAACACTGAGTGTTCTGAAAGATCTGGGATTGCAAACTAACTAGCCAGAATTGGTGAATCTTATTCTTGTTGTGCCTCAGTTTTCCATCAGAATGTGTCTAATGCCATGCTTTACCTTACCCAGATGCTGCAAGTGCTCAGGTATAACAGCAGCAAGCAACAGAGAGAAACTAATAATATTAATTTTGTCTTCAATGGAAAATTATAGCAACTGTAGTTCCCTGGATCTTTATTCTTGCAGCTCTGGAATCAGCAGTGACACTGGCTTTCCTCCAGACCCTCTCCCAGTCACTGTGACCCAGCCACCTCACGTGGCTCCGCGGTGACACCAAACAGGTCCCTGCGCACCCATGGGTGAATCCTGTCAGGCCCCATGGACTTCTGTCTGTCCAGCTTAAGTGCTTGCTAACCCCCTTCTCCACCAAGGGTAAGTCTTTCTTACTCCAGATGTTTAGGTTGTAAATGGCCTAATGAAAGAACTGCTTCCTGATAATCATATCTTGTGCTAATGCTGAATAAATGATGCATCGTTACAGCTAAAATCAACATGTGTTTGGGATGTTCTCACTGCTGCAACGATACCACAACCTGCCCGAGGGAGCCAGCCTTTTAGCTCAGAAGACAAATGTCTGTGATGATGTTTGCCAGATTTCACAGCTGTATTTCACGAAGAGGAAAAAGAAAGAAAAAAATACCGTTATTCCCAGGTCTTATTTATGATATTGCTGGTGGTGGTGCAACATCTATGAATTTTATTAAGGATGAGAATCCCACTGCTCTAAGAATATATAATGCTACGGATTACTAGAAGTCTTAAGCATATGTCATATATTCAGTGAAAAAAATAACTGCTCCAAAGAACTCACAATTCACTGGTTAGAAGAGGAATGACAAAGGTATTCAACTATAACCAGGAAAAAGCAAGTCATATGAGAATTACAACAATATTCATTTCTTCAAAGGTATTAAAAAAAGGTATTAAACTACTAAGAAAATCTGGGAGATAAGGAGTTCAAGAAAAATGAGAGACATACATTGGAAAAAACACCTTAAATGGCTGTCAGATGAGATGGAATTAAGGGGAGAAAGAAGGTTTGGTACACTAGATAAAGAAAATGTTTGGTGCGTATAAGACAAATATTTTTCAGATATAAATTTACTTCTGCCTCACATAGACCTTTCCTCTAATAATGATGATAAATAGATGATGTGAAAATGGGTAGTCAGAGAAAATATTTTATATAAGCTTCTTACCCAAAAAACATTCAATCTAACATTTCCTCTGCAATTCATTCTTGTTTTCTCTTCCCTTTAGTTTCTCGGTCACATATTTTAAAGGCCGTCGCCACAACCGTGTTGATATTGGCAGCTTTACAAAACCAGAGGCACTGGGGAAGTCAGGCCTGCGGTCCCAGGAGCAAAGGGAACCAGGGGCTGCTGACGGCAGCGCTCCCTGTCACCCCGACACAGAGATCACGACAGCCTTGGGGACAACCAGCCTTCTCGGGAACGGGGCTGGTGTGACACTGGGAATTGCAGAAGTTGTGAACATAAGGACACTAGACATCTTGGTAAGAAAAAAAGGCTACTAGGCCAAACACACCTGTTGCTTTCGCTTCTTCTTGATTCTGTCATTTTCCCTTTTTCAGCATCTATCTCAATATTCCTTTTCTCCAGAAACAAATAAGCTTCTCTACATATTTTGCAGTATTTGCTTAATTTCTAAAGTGGCTCTGCTTGTGTATTCCCACTTGTAGGCAAGAATCTGCTCAGAATTATTTTGACTTTTTTAGAATTCTCCCATTTCTTGTGCTCCTTCCCAGTACCCATGTGTATTTTACCAATTCCTTTCATACTTTAGGAGTTATTGACTCAAATATTCATCCTACCCCAGCTTAAGTGGAAATCATGTGAGCCATGTAGTCTCAGAGAAATACCTACCCTCTGCACAGTAAAGCAAAGAAAAATTCAAACAGGATATTGAACAACATTAAAAACAGACTGCAAATATGCCATTCTCATTGATGTAGACTGCATACTTGACACTGTACTTCATTTTGCCTTTCTCATCTAAAGAAGAGTACAGTGGAGAAACATATAGCCCCAGAAAGGGCAATATATTATGAGAAGCCTGTTAATATTCCTATTAGATTGTGGGAGTAATAGTGTATTCATTTCAGAGAGGAGATGGAAAAGACAGATTGTGAGGAGTATGTTATTAAAAGTAGTGAGCAATGGTAATAAATTAAAAAAAATAATAATTTGTATATCTTCACACTCAGTTCAAGGACAGGAGTATATTCCATAATGTTAAAATAGTTTTACAATGGATTAATAGAAACTTTGAAAATAATACACCTGTAATTGTCTCATTAATTAGCAGAGACCAGTGGAGCAGTCAAGACGGTGGCGTTATTGTGCAGGCACCACACAAGTGGAGAGCATCAGAGAGCACTTGCCAGGAAAACTGAGAGTCTGGAGAGAGGGAGCAGACAAAAGGCAGCCAAGGGAGTGAGCACACACACAGACGAAGTGCGATCACCATCTGGGTCCACTTAGGGGTGGCTTGGTACAGATGAATCAACTAACTGGGAGAAAGAGTAGCAAGACCAGACACTGAAAGAGATGAAAAGAGGACCAAGCAGGGCAGAAATAAAGCAAGCGCAAGCGTGGAGCTAAGCTGATGCAAAGAGTCTGTGCGGGAGCTGCGGGCTGCGAACACCCAGCGACAGCCACGGGCAGCTCGCTGCTTTGGCCGCTTCGCAGCTGCTTCTACTGCCGGTAGCCTCTCACTTTCCTCCGCATTCCCTGTGGCCAGTTTAGGGCACAGGTTTAGGGGCAGCAGCTGGGTCCCAGCATCCTCGCGGTCAAAGGGTCCCCCAGGCAGGCTGCTGGGTGCAGCAGCGCCGGGACAGGGGGGAGCGCCCTGCAGCAGCGCTCCTGGCCCCCAGTTCTGCATGTAAAACCTACACACAGCTTATGCCCGCCCAGTTAACCTCTGCAGTTTACTGCAGCTGGATGAAGGGATTTTAGCAGGTAAAAGGGACTATAGTTTAATGTCAGAATGAAAAATGTCACGTCACATTATAGCAGCTAGCACTAACAGTTGTCCCTGTGTTTTTTTTTTAATAATGAAGAATTGTTGCAGGACAAAAGTGTGAGGGAGGTCACTTGATTCACTTAAAAAATACAGGCTTTTTTAGGCATGTAAACACTTCGTTCTCTAAGATTAAATCATAAGAGGCCAGTGTCCAAGAGCGGTTACCAGAGTGGTTCGCATATTAATCTGGCCATTTATAATGACTCCTCCAATTGGTTTTGCAAAGTCAAAATGAAGTTTTACAGATGACCAGGGAATCAGCAAAGCCCACCCCTGTGTTTGGCAGATGTTAAATGTAGTGCTTTATTTATTCTATATCGTCTCCATCTTCCGATATGACTCATTAAATCTTCTTTCCTGTTTGTACTCCTCCTTTACACCATAAGGAGTTTGACTGTTACATATAGTAAAAAACTATACAATTCCTTCATCACTTTGTTAGACTCTGAGAAAACAACTTATGCATAGAATAAGGGAATTAGCATTCAATAACTCTAATATTCTGAGTTCCTGCAGGTAGTATATTAAGTCATCTGCATAAAGAAATGTATTTTGGTTTCCTTCATAGTAGTCTCAGTGGACAGGTCTAATTTACAGGCTTTCTTTTTTAATTGTAAGTAGCTTCATCAATGAAACGGCAAACAAGCCCAGTTGGTGATTCCTCCTTCTCTTTGTTGGTCTGCTTCCACTAATCTCTGTATTCTGTGTTACAGAGGAGTGGAGAAGTCTGGACAGAAAGCAGTAAAACAGTTTTCATCTAACACACCTATGATGATTTTGCTTTGGATCCTGGAACAGTTATCAACCTGTTCCGCTATGACTGCATGTCCAGTTATGAAGACCCATTAGCCTTTGTGCTAAGTGATTTAGGTCCGGTGGCAAGCAGCATGGTGGGAAAGCATCCTGGGAATGCCTCTGACACATCACAGCCAAGTTAATGTTCCATTTAAGCTGCTTATCTGAAATCCAAATTGTGGATGTGATGAAGAGATTCAGGACCAGAGAAGGCACGAGCATGCCCAAGTGAGCCGACAGCTAACCAGCTTCTAGTACTGGTAACCACAGCCAAGGAAATGTTTAAGAAGGAAATGTTTAAGAAACAAATGTGAAACACAATACTAATAATAGGCTGATCAATATTAACTCACACGCTGTTTGACCTGCTGGATGAATCTCCTCTTCCTTTAGACTGTAACAGGAAAACCTAATTCCTAACTTTTTTTGGAATACGTAGCAGTGATCTGTGTGCACAAGTCATGCAGCAGGATCACATCTGGAACATCACATTACATGGATGGACAAAAGCCTGTGATTTTGTCCTACAGACAGTGCTGGCAGGGAAGTGGGGCAAAACTTAGCAGTAGTTCTTTGCATGATGATACCAGTGTGATCCAGAGACCTACTTCAGACCACATCTTACAGCACTGCAGATTCCAACCTGTTCTCAATCCACTTATGAGATATCAAACCAACGTGTTTTTCTGTGTAGTTTGGTCCAGTTTCTTCATGTGTGGCCAGCTATCTTTACTTTTTGTGGTGGTCTTCTAATGGAGAAAGCAACATTTAAAGAAATAAAATAATGTTAGTCTTTGTTTTTCTAAAATGAACACCTGACATGCTACCAAAGAAAGAAGAAAATTACTGAAAAAATTGCATTTGAACTGATTATATTTTATGTGGTGGTTCTCCTTGGTACTTTGGAATAAAATTAATACTACCACATGGCAGATTTGTATTATACAAAACAATGTAAAGCAACAATAATTGGAAAACTAAAACGCCAAACAAGTTTCTGCTCTTTCTGAACCTATTCATGCATACAGTGATAGGACAAGGGGTAATGGCTTTACACTGGAAGAAGGTAGATTTAGGTTAGATATAAGGAATAAATTCTTCCCCATGAGGGTGGTGAGGCACTGGAACAAGCTGCCCAGAGAAGCTGTGGATGCCCCATCCTTGGAAGTGTTCAAGGCCAGGTTGGATGGGGTTTCGAGCAACCTGACCTAGTGGAAGCTGTCCCTGCTCATGGCAAGGGGGTTGGAACTAGATGATCTTCAAGGTCCTTTCCAACCCAAACCATTCTATGAATCTGTGACTCTATTGTAAGAACTTAAGTCTGGCAAATGTTCTGCAAAAATAACAAGACATGTCTAACAATAGAAATTATATATTCGAACAAGCATTACAATTGTATAAATATGACCTGTTCTCCACCTCCATGATCACAAGGCCATAGCCACCTGCCTGAGAACAATCAATGCCATTAGAGAATGAGTGACATATTAGACTTCATAAACTATGTGCAACACATTAAGTGAAAAGAAAATGTACTTCAGGTTAGTACAACAGATATCCGTAACTCTACTCGGACTGAGTGTCAAGCTCAGGGAATTCCCTTGGTGATTTCCCTGACTGCCACACGAATCAGTTTCTCATGTCATTCAGCACTATTTTAAATAACAGGGATGTGCCTCTCTCCTCTACAGCTTACAGCTAAGACAAATATGAGAAGAAACTTCTTCTCAGTGAGGGTGGCAGAACACTGGAACAGGCTGCCCAGGGAGGTTGTGGAGTCTCCTCCTCTGGAGACACTCAAAACCCACCAGGACACCTTCCTGTGTAACCGCATCTAGGTGTTCCTGCTCTGGCAGGGGGATTGGACTAGGTGATCTTTAGACGTCCCTTCCAATCCCTGACATTCTGTGATTCTGTGAAATATATGGCATTGGCCATCCACTTTTACAAGGTGAGTCCAAAATGCCTTAGAGCTTAGAGAGCAAAAATCCAGACAGCTGAACATTGAAAATATTGCCCTAATTACTTTAGGAATTAAACTCACTTCATATTTTAATAACTAAAGGCTAAGTCTCTGACAATTATTTCTTTCCAAATGACCTATAACTAATATGTTTTACCATGCAATATGAAAATCAAAAGATAAAGGAAATCAAAGCTGCAGCCAAAACACATGAAGCACCAGCAGACTTTTCACAGCTCTCTGCAAGTTCTAGAACTTTTCTTGTGCTTTTTTTCCTTGTTTCTTGGATTCAGATAACACAAACATTCTGCTCAGAACACAACTCAGAGCTGACGGCAAATCCTACATCTGAGTGGCTCTAGAAACCATCCCTAGCTCCCAGTGTCTCCTGGCAGCAGTAGCTCTCCGTGTGTCTGGCTGCAGCACTGTTCTTCTCGCTTTGATACAGGTCATTAGGCTGGGTCTCCTGTTGGAACTATCACTGAAATGGCATCCCCCAGGGATTGTGCTGCTGTCAAATTCAGATCAGAGGAGTGAAAAAACACATTTTCAGATCTTTTAAAAAGCTGCTTTTAAACTCCTTGTTCAAATATAGATTCTCATTACGGTCCTGATCCTGTACACTGATTGTGTCGAGACGGAATCCAATAACAAGATTGCAGCTTAAATTCATTTTCCTGCAGGCACTCAATATTCCCTCTGAATATCCCAGCAATAATAGCACTTTGCATACATATTCCACATTTCATCCGAGGAATTCAAATGGGTGTTATAAACATCCAGGGACACATCCTGTTCTCCCTGCAGCACTTAGAGCCTCCCCAGCTGCACATCTCCTAACACGCAGAGTAAGGAGGGCACTAATCTGTGGAGTGAGGCACTCGGCGTGACCTTGCACAATGAGGTGGAAAAAAGAAACCCCTGCCAATAAAACAGAAGCTGTGGGAGTTCATGCAATTTCGGATCTGCAGAATAAGAGCTGCCAACCTGTTTTTATGAAAATGATTTGTTTTGCCACTCAGCCCTCCTTCTGGGCCTGTCTGTGCATATCCAGGACTGCCACAGACCCCAGCTTTTCTGCCCGTGCTCCAGGCTGGCTAGACACAAAGCAGCTTTGGTCAGAGATTAATTAGCTCAAGCAGAAGATGGTGCTAACCCAGCCCTGAGAGTGGTGGGCCGGAGTTGGCTGACGTCCAGTCAGCCAGGACAGCAAACAGAAAACCTGTGTGGTCAGGCTGGTACTTGTGCTCAATGTGCAAGATGTGATTCACTGTCAAAGTACAATGTATAAATTATATGCTCATTATGTAGATTAAAAAAATGCTATCACAGATGTTAAAAGAAAACCCAGTGCTGACAGCGACAGATCTGAGTATAGAACGCAATATGTGAATACTGCTCTGTGGGTGGATATTTGCTAATAATGATCACCGCAGACTAATGATTAATAACCACCTGAACTCCAGGCCCATTTTTTTTATCAAGCGCTACAGAGACTGCTCTCTTCCAAAAAAAAAGGCTGGGTTTTGCGCTGCTACATGTGACTTCTAAGCAGCAAGGTGGGAACAGGAGGTAGATTTACAAGGTTTCTCAAAACTGGTGTGTGTCAGCAGAGAAAGGGTTCCTTTGTGTAGCCTGTACAGCTCCTGGCTGGCTAACTCAATGCCTACAGCTTAGTGCTGCATAAAAGTTTTGCTGCTAATTGCCTCCCCATTTCAGCTAATTCTTTGCTACATGAGCTAACCGGGTGTGGAGCCAATTTTCACAGCTTCCAGGGTTTTACATGGCTTTCCACGCTGCAGAGCTACAAACTATCTTTTAATTGAATTAAACACTTAATTGTGCTCATGAATGTGGAAAGAATACACCCTCCCCACTAAGAAATAATAATAAATATTGATCTGTAAGCTTGAAACCTCCTTATTCCCAATTTAGTAATAATACTTATAATTTTGAAATTTTTTTGATTGCCAGGGTTTTTTTTTGTTGTCATTGAAGAGATTTTGAGTAGCAGCTATTGTCTAGGGCTTAGAAAGATACAAATAA